>JAYEPQ010000008.1:18526922-18861922 GCA_036321105.1 Dracaena cambodiana | reverse complement strand
TCATTTTGACTATCTTCGCTTGCATCAGAAACATCGCCAGCTCCTTTCTTTCTTTCAATATGCTCTGAGTAGGTCTTTTGGAATGAAAAAAACTCTACAGAATGGCATTGAGGCGAGGCTATTCTGTAGATCCTTCAGGTACTTTGGCAGATTTCTGATTTTCCGTCCAGTTCAGCTGCTTATGCAAGACCGAAGGTGAATGAACTGTCTCTACCATATACTCTCCATTTACTGGAATTTACTCTCCCAAAGGTCGAGCGTGTTTGTTTTCACTTCCTTTCCTGGTGCCATTTCTCTTACAGAGATCGACGTCGACTTTTTTCTCGGAACTGGTGAAGAGTTGCTTTTATTCTTTGACCATGGATTGAATTCCTCCCTCCTGGTTTTAGCTTTTCTTGAGGACATTTCGCACGAGCGGACCGATTTTACACACTCGAATAAGCTAGAGGAGAGGTAAGCCTGCGTCGGAAATATAGAGTGAATCTCATAGATTTCTTCGACAAAGTCTTCGACAGAATCACAGAAATAATTTTTCTTTTGAGTGGGTGTGCTAGAGAAGGCTTGTGAAGAAGTACGATTTTTGTCTTCTCATCATCGAAATGGATCTTTTATTTACTTTACGTGTAGTTTAAGAGTGAGAAACAATAAATAAATTGATAAATTTGATGCATAAACATAAAGTAAAGTGTAAAACAAATAATATTTTATATTTAACATAATTATAGATATTCTTGTATAAAGACATTATCTTTCTAAGTTTTAACAAATCAAGATTCCAAGTTAACTATAAAACATTTTTGAGTTATAAAAATATGAGAGTGGATGTGATTTTACTTGCTTGATGGGTAGGAAGATAAGCCTATTTTGAGGCTAAAAAACTTTTTCTCCTTTTCTTCTTCTTCTCTTTTCTTATTCTTCTCTTTTCTTCTCTTGAGTTGGAGTAAAAAAAAATTAAAGGAAGAGAGGATTGAAAAATGAATGAGAGAAAATAAATGAAAGGAAGGGAAGAAAAAGATATAGATAAAGGATGGATATGAGGGTAAGATGATAGTTTGTCATGCTTGGCCAAAGGACAAGTATGGTGAAAGTAATGTATGGGTGAATAAAGACAAAATAGGTATAGGACAAATGAATATTAATAATAGATTATTAGAGTTGATTAAGCCTATAATTTCAAATTAAACTAATTTAAATAAAGCCAAATTTCATCTTTACAAGTCAAGGAAAAAAGACTAATCAAAATATATGTAGGGCTCACCGGTGATTAAAATAATATTATTTTAAGTGACTATTTAGAAAATTTCAAAAAAATCACCAAAAATATGAAAAAAATGAGGCGAATATAATGCACTTACTCTAGATTTAATCTAATATCAAGAATGTAAGTTATGTTGAAATTAGGTTATTACAATGGTAGAAGATGAGTAGAAATTATCATTTTACTTAGTTTTTCTCTATTTCTCCGTATAGAAATTATCTTTAGTTGATGTGTCTTTTATTTTTGTTGTTTCCTATTATCTAATGTAATAAGAATTTTGTTTTCTGATTAAAGTTATTTCCAGTTGCAATTTACTTGTATTTATAATTTTGTGGCTGTGATTTTTGTAGCTGGTATTGCATTGGCCTTAGTATGTTACAGAGTATGTTGTCGATACCGATGTATCAAGTATATCGGAAGCGGGATATGGCTGTGGACATGTTTAACATGTATATTGAAATGGCCATATCGATTCCTAAACGCATGAATTATTCTTAGGAACATGCTGGAATCTACTACATGGTTTTTTTAATAATCATTATAACTTAATTATGAGATTCTAATATAATGAAATGGTGGGAATCTAATTTGTTGCCTCAGATTGGAACCAAAGATAGAGATATGAAATTAGAAACTCGGCAACTCATCACAGCTTCTATGGTCATAGCGGAGTGCCGACCCCTCCTTTATTGACCACCCGTGCTGGAAATGGAATGGGAGAAGGAGACTTGAAGTAGAGAGGCTTGTAGGAGTGATGTGGGAATTTGTCAATTTATGGAGATTTTATGGATTTATTGTTAATTAAGAGAACTTGGTCATGGAGGTGGAAGATGAAGGATGAAGGAGCTTAGTTGGGAGCTTCTTCTTGGGGTAGAGAATGAGAATGAGGAGAGAATGAATGAGTGTGTGGCTAGCATTCAAAGTGCATAGCTTAATGCCTGCATCTCCACCTTAGCCATCACCATGCATGGTTTCATGAGGGTACCTCCTTCCCATTCCACTGATGCTTCTTGCCAACTCCCTTGGTTAGGCCACTATCCCTAGGCTAAATTTCAGTCATGAATTAATAAAGTGTAGGGGATTGTTTAGGAGGAATAAAATATTATTATTTTATTAAGGTATCCATTTAAAAAAATTGACTATCTAAAGAATCTTAGAAAAATATAGAAAATCTATTAAATGATGTGAATAATCTCTCTTACAAAATCTTCTAAGCCTAGATTGAAGATATGATCAATTTACTCAGTATTGAGCTGATATCGTTTACCACCATAATCTAGTCTAATAGGGCCGATGTAGAACAAACCAATACTGGGCCATTATAGCCATACTTTAAGAAATGTAACATATATAGATCTTGCCTTTTGATTTTATCGTTTCATCATCTTTTTATCTAATTTGAGTAATTTCAACTTTCTTTCAACAGTGTACTGATAAACTTAAAATAAGGCTGCTTTTCAGCCATGTATTAATGTGTGGTTCATCCTCATATTGGCCATTTAAACAATTCTCTGTCCGATTTTACCTTGTTTGTATATCTTAATTAAATTTAACTTTTTTTTCAGGGAATAAGAGGTGTCTAGATAAAATTGCCTATTGAACTTGCAAATCTTGTTCAACCTGCTGTTGAGGTATTACTGATTTTTTTTTAACCAATCAAACATCATGTACTTTTTTTTTTTTAGAAAACAAAGCATTATTGATTCTTTCATTTGTATAATAGTTATATATAATCCTCGAAAGATGACAATAAGTTATTATATGATATGCATATGTATTATATGCATGTATTTATATACACAATGTGCTTGCCCACATGTTTAGAGGCGCACTCACACGAATACAAATTTCAAGATATAATCAACATGTTATCTGATAGTAATCTTAATTCCATAATTTTATTCTTTGTTGAATTGCAACAAGCTATAGAAACTTTTGGATAGTGAGAATTAGAATCTTTATACTTGATAAAAATCGTAATTTCATCAACTGATCTCCTTAATTTATATGACTAGCTACAAGTTCGTAACAACCCACTAACCAACAGCCTCAGTAAGCTTTTTCACCTAAAGTTGTTAACTTGGAACCAAGTGAGCATTTTTCAGACCTGGATAACAATTTGAGATGCTTTCAGATTTGGTATCGAACGAAGAACATATAGGGGGGGCAGAAAGATATCATTTGAAGGGGCCATTTAATTTTTATTTTCAGTTGGCAATCTCTAACTCTATTCTTCTAGGAAAATAGCAAAATTTCTATGAATTTAAGTGGACGATAAGCTTAGTCAGCTATAGCATATTATGTTCAAATAATTACTGGAGGTTTCTCATATCTTTAGTTGTGACAAAAAATTTGTAACATTGTCACCTTTCACCTAGTAGATTCCCTATCCTAGAAGAACATTGGTAGTTTTTAATCACTGAGGAAACCACAAGGTTTGTCCATAAAGATAAAAAAATGTAGTAAGTTGAGATCTAAGAAGATTTGAGCTTCATGAATGTTGTATTGGAGGCCTCAAAGAGGATGAGAACCTTTTCAACCTTGGTATTTTCATAATTTTCCTTTTGTTGTCCCCCCAATCCACAAAAAACACCCCAACCCCCCTCTCTCTCCTCTTCTCTTGAAGAGGTAGATGACTTTGAGTTATTCTCTTAGTTTGTTGGGGCAAAAAATTAGTAAGGAAGAATTTCAAAGATTGATGACGCAATGCTAATTTGTTTTTATCCAATGACTAGTATATTTGTCTTAACTTTGTGAAAAATGTGGGCTGACGCTTACACTCTTACTATATGCTAAAGGATATGGCGGCACCTTCAGTCAAATACCTCAAATTGTTGCCTGTTGGTGTGTCTTGTTATGGTTTCAGATGAATATGTAACAAAGTAAATTTATTTAAAGTTAGGGGAAAATTTCTCTCACGATATTTAAAAGTCGTGGTTGTAGTTGGGGGTAAATCGAATTAGTAGTCCGATGCAAGGAACTGTTGGGTGGCTGGAATCAGTAGGAAGGTCACTAAGCAGTTGAATATATCCCTTAACTTTCAACTCTTCAGGTCTTTGTAAACCCTTTACTGTATAAAAGGGGTTCGTATATTTATGAAATAGTTTATTTAAAGAGTTGGATTAAAAGGGTTTTGTATATTTTCTTCAAGCGTGTTGGAGTAATCTTTACAAGTGAAGTGAACTATAAAAAAAATTCAGTTTGACAGATGGGAGCAAGGCAATTGCTTGTTGGAAGCAGGTTTGTTGATTTTGGTATAGTGCTTTTGCAGGATCATTTCAAGCTCAAAATAAACGTATCAGGTAAAATAGCTCCCATGTAAATTCAATGGTGTTAAAATGCATTATTTATGTTTGCGTGATATGCTTAGTTTAAGAAATATAAGCGATTGAAGCCTATGCTGTTTTATCAGAAAACGAATTAATTTTTTTTTTTTTTTGTGCATTTAAAGCTTAGCTTAACATTTAGAGTTTTTTTTTATTAAAGTTGACAATGTCTTGCTTCTTTAAAAAAGTGAATGGAAACTTTAAGTTGGCACTTATTTTATTATTATTTAAGAGTGCGAAATGCATTTAACTTGCAAAATCCATAATGGATACTGCACTATGTATAAGAAGATTTGCACTCTAGATTTTTCTTACATATTAATTATTTACTTTTTGCAAAATCCTTAATGGGTAATGCATTCAATTTTAGGTTGTCACTTGTTTTATTAAGAGTGGTAAATATGTTATATTTCAAATTTATTACACAACCTGCAAAATCCATAATGGATAATGCATTATGTATCATTAGATTTGCACTTTAGATTTTTCTTCATATTAATTAGACTATTTGCAATTAACGGGTAATGCATTCTATATAATTAAGTTGGTACTTGAAATTTTCTCATACATGTTACTGTGCTTTTTGCAGAACCACTGATGAGTAATGCACTCTGAATAATTAATCGAGTCTAACTATGAACTATGAATTATGCAATCATATATGACCATACTTACATGGATTGGAAGAAAGGGGTCAAGTTTTATGGATATATGTATGGCGGTCAACCTCTTGTCAAAACTATAACAATAGTTGACCAAGATAGAGAAATAAATATGAAGAACAAAAAAATAAGGATGTTTTAAAGTCCTGTGTGCTTCACGGCCTTGGCTAAGCTATTAGCTTGCTTCCCTTAGCGTTGATGGGTTTTTCATAGCTTTCTTCACTTGTAAGCTCATGTGGATATATAACACATACATGTCCAAGGCCGCTTAGAATGAAGGACTTTGAAATATCAATGGTCATTGAGGTTTCTTTATTTTTTTTCATCTTTGGTGACCATCTATTAATGGTGGTTTGAAAGAGTCTGATCAACATAAATGATATCCTATATCCATAAAATCCTAATTACATATCAACCCTTTTATTTCAATTCATAGTGCCATCTAGAATCATATATTTGAAGGGTGTCAGTAGTGATATTCTTGATACAACAAGCTTGCTTTTTCCAAATATTTGGGTTAGGCTACATTAAACAAGAGAATTACACCCGATCAAGCACATGGATCATCCTTCTCCATTCATTCCTAACAAGCAATATGTCTTCATTAAGTCCTTTATTATCTATATCTTTTCGTATCATCTTCATCTATATTTTCTTTGTTTGTCCCTTTTGCTCTTTTAACTTGCTAAAACAAGCTGATGAACTTTACTTGCTGAATTAGTGCATCTGTAAGTCTTCGTCGCATAAACCAAACCAATTTAAGAGATTTTCTTGCATCTCCTCTTTTATAAAGAGCTATGTTTACCTTAGTGTGAGTATCCATATTTCTCACTGTATTTTTCCTCGTGTTACCACACATCTAATGTAATATGCTCATCTCTACTACACTCTTCTTTTATGCATGATATCTCTTTATAGTCCAATATTCTATGCCACACAACAAAGCTGGCTTCATAGCAGCCTGGTAAAATCTTTCCATCAACCTTAATGAAATGTTACAGTCGTATAAAATTTGCTTTGTGCTCCTCTATTTCAACTAGCCAGTTTGGATTCGATAGTTATCACTACAATCTTTTCATCCATTTGGATAATAGAACTTAATTACCTAAACTAATTGCTTATTGATATCTCTTACCCATTCAGTACCCAATATTATAGTCTCGGATCCTCCATTTACTAGATTTGCACTTTATATACTCTTTTTTAAATCGTTTGAATCTAAAACATCGAGATTTCAAGGTTTGCCTCTGTAGCTCCAATTTGGCATTACCTTCGCTATCGTCCTATCAACTAAAACAATATTATTATCAAATAGCATACACCAAAATATCTCATCTTGAATAGCACTAGAAAGCTCATCCTTCACCATTGCAAATTAGAATGGACTCCATGTAAATCCTTGATGCAATCCTACTACGATTGAAAAGTGACTTCTTAAGCCGCCATCAGTTATGTCTTTTATCACTAATCAATCGTATATATCCTTAATTATACATACTTAATGGAGACTCCCTTCTTTATTAATGTCTATCATAGTACCTCTCACAGTACCTTGTCATAGGTTTTTTTTTTTAAAATTAATAAATACCACTTGTAAATCCTTTCATCAATGTCCATCATAGTGTCTCCTTATCGAAATAGCTCTATAGTTGACAAAGCAAATGTTATTTTAAAACTTCCATTGCCCATCTGGAATTCTGTATTAATACTTTATACTTTTGTTTATTTTACACTTTTCGTGTGTTTTTGCAAATTATATAATGCATTGATTATTGTTTAAGATTATACAATTTCTACTTCCATTGGAGATTTTTATTTAAATTATTAATATGCATGACAAATCTAACATACCTATATATTATTATAGAATATATAACTCATTGGTGATTTTGCAAATAGTATAATTAACATGTCTGAAAAATCTCAAGTACTGAATTATATAGGTTGCAATACTTGCGGGAGATTCAAATAGTGAATTTAATGTGCGTGAAAAATCTAGAGTGCAAATCTTCTTAAAGAGTGCATTAAATTTTGCAAGTTGTATGACACGTTTGAATTATAACATGTCTTCCACTATTTCAGTAATAAAATGTGTCATGTTAAACTTTTCATTCTCTTTTAAATAAGCACTATAATATTTTATATTTTAATAAAGGTAACTTCTACTGCACTGTTAAGCTTTAAATGCAAAAAAACTGAAATGTGTGTGCTAATTAAATTGCAAAGGCGTTAATCGCTCGTATTTGTTAATCAACATGCATATTTGCAAACATAAACAATGCATTTTAGCAGCTGCTGAAATCAATTGAGAGAAATTATATTTGATATGTGCATCTGGGACTTGACATTACTGCAAAATACCCTTTATGGCAAAATCAATGTAAAATCAATGTATCATGCTTTTCAAGCAATTTGCTTTCTAACATCAGCTTTCAAGCAAAGATGTCTATCAAATGTTTTGCTTTACTTGTTAAGATTACAAGAATATGTATTTCAATTCTCTAATTAAGCATTTCCTAAATGAAAGGTTATTTAAGCAGTAGGATTTAAAAAGACATAAAGAGTTAAACATAAAAGATGTATTACACTCCTTAATGGACTCACCTTTGTAAGGGTACCATTGGCAATTGATCCTCACACCTACCTACATAAGCGTACCTGAAAATGTATTTTGTGATAAATTTTGGACTAACATTAAAATAATGGGTTATTCTAACGTACCATTCAAATTTTTATTATTTAGAAAATTACCCCCCTCCCCCAATAATATCATATTAGCCAACAATAATATCATATTAGCCAATTTACTCCCAAATCTTGGGAAAGTAGTCAAAGTACCCCCTTTGTTGTTAGCCAATAATTAACTGCGAGGAATTCCCTTGATATTCAAAATATACCCAGTTAAACACCAAAATATCCTTCATCTTCATCATGATTATAATCATAAATCTAGATAAACCCACCCCCAAATCTAGAACCCCTCAACCATAGTTCCAGTTCCCTCCTACCCCCCTCTCTGATCATTGCCACCTCCACCTCCTCCTCTTCCACCTCCCCTTCCTCTTCCAATCAAAATCCAGATAAATCCACCTCCAAATCTAAGGTTAGGGCTCCCCCTCCTCCCCTTCCACCTCCCCTTCCTCTTCCAATCAAAATCTAGATAAACCCACCTCCAAATCTAAGGTTAGGCCCCCCCCTCCTCCCCTTTATCCTCAATCAAAATTGCTTTCAATTTTTTTCACTTCAAATCTGATGATGTCCATATTGTCAGTTTGAAGAAGTTTTAAGTTTGGTCCTTTACATAATTGAATTAACATAATGTGAAGCTTGGTATACTTAAGGACCTTAATATTTGATGACTCTTAGACCCTTAGCACACTCCTCAGCCGGGTACACATTGGCTGAACCCATCATCCGTCGATCCCTCACCTCCTTTGCATCCCTCTACCTCCGAAACCAAGCCACCTCACACCGCCTTCATCGCTAATACTAAGGGGCCATACCTAGTCCAAACTCCTCGACCTCACCCACATCCACGCCATTGAAGAACTCAGTATCTTAGAATCAGGATGATTCGTCGGCAACTCCATCCATATATTGAATCACACTAATCTCTCTCATCCATCCATCAAGTCACAATCTCTTCTCCTCCACTGAGGGATGCTATTAGGTTTTTGAGGCCTCGATCTTAGTCGGTGATCAGCGTCAGGAGATGGAATTTGGTGCGGAAGATATTGGTAGAGGTGGGGGATCGGGCTACCGAGGGTGTGGAGAGGGAGAAGGTTTAGATTGTGGAATGATTCTAAGGTTACGTTGGGAAGTGAAGGTTGAAGGCAAGACATTATTTGTAGAGAAGTAGGAGAGTTGATATTTTCGCCATGGAGAAAGAGGAAGAGAGATTTTGTTGATGCCACATCAAACTTTATTCTGTACTGTATATATGCATCACTGCATACTTGGTCATGCTGGTGGGAAGTGCTGTAGTGTTTCTGCACCTGTGTTAGGTATGTGGAGCATAGTAGGAGAAATTAAGCATGTGAATCTGATTAAAGCATGATCAAAACGTCATCCTGCTTGCATATATTTTTTTAATAGCTTTCATTTCAAGAAATTTTTTTATGCTTTAGGTGGTGATAATCCCATGGAAATGTCTAGTTTTAGCTTGTTGTTGGTAAATAACCATGCAAAATAATAATTGCTGACAAAAACAACCTATTATGATGGCATTAGCTGTTAAGGACATAATTTTCTGTGCAGTCCACCAAGCAAGAAAACTAGACCTTCCCAGTGGCTTTTTTGATTTATAAATCACTAAGCATATGCATATGATAATCAAGTTTCTGATTGCACATTTTCTGTCACCTCTTAGTTCATTCCTAAATATAGTTCACCTTGTTGATACCGCCATCCTGTTCTGTGACTTCTGTTTCCTTCTTTCAACCCTCTGACCATTGCTTATCTGATTCCATAGGATACTTTACTTTTGTATCGTTCATCACTGATTCACTGTTTGCCAGACCCCATGGTCACGAATATCTATTTCTGCAAGATCATACACTACCCCATGATTATACAGTGTTTATATATCTCAAGCAAGTATATGAGGTGGTGACAAGACAAATACATAGCCATTCTTTGCTATCCACTCCCACAAGGAGTAAGTTATGCTATTCCGTTTGCATTTTCACTGTCCAATTTTGCGGGGATTTGAACAGGATAATCTTAACCGCATGTCCTGATGATATTTCTTGCAATTTTATACTTTCTGAATTCTTTTTTCACTTCTTCCCATTGGATTTTATTTCCAGCCGTTTACTCAGGATCTTTATACAAGTATCTTGATGCAGGAGGGATTTTGGTACCACCATGCAGAACCAACTTATGTGATGCTCATTTACTGGATCCCTGCTACTGCGCATACATTACCTGTAAATGCTACACACAGAGTGGGCGTTGGTGCTTTTGTGATCAATGGTAAAAGGGAGGTATGTTATGACTAGTCTATCTGTTTTGTCAAAAGTATTAGTCCTCAACCATCAAATAGAAGGCAGATGGCTACTTGCTATATTTTCTTGTTCAAGTTGGCAATAAAAAGGAACTGCACAGACTATAATTTACTCGATAAATTAGAAATCCTTTATGCTGGTGTTTTTTTTTAACTATAATTTACTCGAAGAATTATAAATCCTCTATGCTGGTGTTTATTTTTTTTATTTTTATTTTTTTTATTTTTTTTTTTTTGTCTGCATATCTTGGTTAGACTCTGTTAAAATCTGTGAACTCCATGTTCTGGTAGGTGCTAGTGGTTCAGGAGAAGACAGGCAAGTTGCGCGGCTTGGGTTTATGGAAGTTTCCTACAGGAGTAGTGGACCAAGTAATCTAGACATTTAAAAGCTAAAGAAACTTTTACCTCAAGAGCATGCATTTCGTGTCATTGAGCTCTTTATTACTACAGGGTGAAGATATATTTGCTGGAGCAATAAGGGAAGTCAAAGAAGAGACAGGAGTACGTATGATTACTCCATATATTTTGTGGCTGTACTACAATTATAATTTTCAAGTTCATCCTCAACAATTTAGTTTCTTTTTGGCAGATTGACACTGAATTTGTTGAGGTGCTTGCGTTCAGGTAAAAGGCTTTACTTTGTATTTCATAATTATATTTGCATCCAAGGAAATATATTTTGCTTTAAAGTCTAAAGTCTATCATCCACGTTAAAAAGGCCAAAAAAAAAATTTGAACTGTATATATTCTGAGTAAACTATCAAAAAGGTACTTATGGTAAATTGGTAACTAACCATAACGTTATTGCCTGTTTCTTCTCTTTATGCTTTTATACTATAAAATCTGCTATTTTCCATTTTTTACTATCTTATATCTTCAAATGAGAGAAGGCAGCACAGGATAAAGGAGGGGTCCCCTCAGGGAATAAATGATTATATTTTTCTTTTTGTCAATGCAAAATTGTACATGGACATTATTTCTAATATGAGATAGTGCTGGCAGTCCTTATTTCTATATGGATAGTTCAAAACAACATGGTGAACCATTCTAATGCATATTCCAATGTCAATTATAATTGCCATGCACGAAAGACGTGAATGAGAATGCTTGTTTGGATTTTTCTTCCATGTTTAAAATTTGTTTATTCATTCGGTGCGCTAATTAGGTCCAGTGACTAGGTATCTTCATGCCTTCAAGATGTTCGTATGTGAGTGAAAAACGATAAATGGACTTTTCAACCGTGTACCAAGCTTTTCTTTTTGTTGGTAATGTCCGTGAACAATTGATGCTGGTCAAGGCTCATGGGTCTAGTTGATGTTATCCTACCAAATATTGTTTATTCTTTTAATGTGCTAATTAAGTCCCATTCTTTAGTGGGTTGGTGTAGGTGTTTGGCTAGGGCATTTTCTGTAGGTGTGTGCGGGTGTGTTAGGGTGGTTGGGGTTAGTGGTTGTGAGATTGACTTGATGTAGTCAGTAGTTCACTATATCCGATCCACAAACACAATCTAATTATTTCCTGTGTGAGTGTAAAGCTGCATCAAAAGATGATGGAAATGTGAAGGTATATGTTATTGTTCCCAAGATCTAATGACCTTATAAGGTCAAAGGTTAAATATTGGATATTGTGTTCATAACAGATCAGGTGGTTTCGTATCGACAACACTAATATTGGAAATATATAAAATGAGCTCAATAGTGGGCGTTCATATCATTGGAGCTGACCATCCAAAACGATATATCAGCCAGTAGATCTTTATTTGTCAATGTCTAATGGTCAGTGGTGGGCCCAAACTCATACGTAGGCCTTGTTATGCAACCTGAGTTCAACTATCTATATTATTACTATTTTTAATTTCTTTAGACTGTAAAGTGTGGTGTCATATGGATCTTCTTTATCCATGCATTTGTAAATAGTGATCTTTTTTTTCTCTTTGTTAGTCTACTGATGTGTCTTGTGTGTATATTGATGTTAGGACATCTAAAAATTTGTGAATCTTCTTTTTAGTGCCATTTGCTGTATGCATTGTGTTTACATTTTGTGCATTTGTAAATGAAAGCATCTGTATTATGTACTTTTTCTTTTTCATGTTTGCTACTTCTTTTGAAAAAGGAAGTGTTATTAGATAAAATGTATGGGTGATAGAGATTAGAGATCAAGTTGGATTTGATTAGATTAGATTAGGGATTTAGTTGGATTTTAGATTTTTAAAGATTTGTTTTTTATCTTCTTTTTGCTATATATTTTCTTGTAGCCCTGATTGTAGAGAGAAAGAGAGATGATTAATTAAAATTGAGAGCATGCGAATTGCTTTTATCAAACCTTTTCCTCGAGTGATTTGTGAGAAAGTAGGCAGTGTGATTTGCCTGGATATGAGATCCAAATCCCCAATTTATTTCCAAAACCCTACTTTCTTCCTAATTCTCTACCAAAATTCCTAATTTCTTTTCCGTCTTGCATCAAATTGGTATAGCCCCAAAACGAGAAGCCCGACTCCAAAGAAGAAGCCCAAACTTGAACTCGTCCGAGCTCCCAGATTTTACTCTTATCTTTGCGGAAACTTGGATATGGGTTTAAACATCCTATCTCTAGCATATACATAGAGTCGTCAATCAAGACAAACTCTTACCAAATTCTTGAAGATAAGGAATGTGGATCTCTGGAGATATAATCTATTCTGAGACATGAAAAATGATGAATTCATGATCAATCACAACTCTTATGTATTCCATCATGGATCCTCAACTATAAATACTCCTTTCTCCAGAAGAAAAGGGCATGGTTCTTTTTTAATTCAAGGAAACCAAAAGCTTGTAAGTAGAGAGGCATGGAAAGATTGAGAGATTATTATCCTATTTTTTTTCCTCAATAAAGAACTTGCCATAAGGCAATTTTTCTCCCTGAGGTCGTAGGTCCGAGATCTATCTTGGTTGAACATCGTTAAGACTTGTTTATTTTCTTGTGAATTTGCTTTCTATGATCAATTCTTTTTAGTTTACTCACCCAATAACTCACTTAATGCCTGATCTGTCATGAGCAACTTAGCCAGACAGATTTTGGCACAAACAGAAAGTGTGAGATGTGCCTACTGAGGACCATTATCTTATAAGATTTAGAGATTTGAATTTAGTTAGATTTGGTATTATCTTGTTGGATTAGGATTTGATTAGATTTGATTAGAGATTTGGATATATTTAGTATTTTGTTACTTTAAAATTCTCTATATATATGCTTGTAAAACCCTAATATGAAGATAGAGTGAAATATTATTTATTTTGAGAGCATGTGATTTGCTTTTTCAAATCTTTCCTCGAGCGATTCGTGAGAGTGGGCGTGTGATTCGCCTGGACGTGAGGTCCAAAACCCTAATTTATTCTCCAAAACCCTAAGTTCTTCCCCAATTCCCTACCACAAACCCTAAATCGCTTCCGTCCGCCGTCAAATTAGTATCAGAACTCAAGATCCACATTTTCAGGTATCAAAATTCAAATCCATCTCCATCTTCTTATCTTTTCATCATTTTTTTTTGAAGTTTCTTTTAGAATTGAGAGAAAAAAACAGCGAAAAAAAAAGAAAAAAAAAAGAAAAAAGAAGCAGCAGAAAGAGGGAGAGAGACAAAAAAAAAAAAAAAGAAGCAGCAGAAAGAGAGAGAGAGAAAAAAAAAGAGAGATCTGAAAAAAACAGAGGAAAAAAAAAAAAACCCAAAAATTCCCCTCTTTCTCCCGTAACAGCAGCCCCTTCCCCTTTCCTACATCGCCCCTTCTTCAAAACCCACCAGCACTCCATCAAAAAAAAAAAAAAAAAAAAAAAAAGGAGGAGAAGAAAAAAAAAAAAGAAGAGCAGGAGAAAAAAAAAAAAAAAAAAAAACAAGAAGCAGAAGTAGCACTAGCGCCACCGCCGCCTTCATCCTCACCCGCCGCCCGCCTGTCGACTGCCTCCGCCGCTCCGCCCGCCTCCCGCCCTTCCACAGCCGCCCATGTCCTCCCCAGATCCGACCAGATCTGGCCGCCCCCTCCAGCGACGCCGCCGCAGCACTCACCGCCGCCTGGACCGCCGCCCACCTCAATGCCGCCCTCCACAGCAGCACCACCTCCCTCTCCACCACTTTCGCCCTCTCCAACACCGCTCGTTGTATCCTCGTCGGCCACCCATCAGCAGATCCCCCACTTCCGGCGACCTCATCAGCAGATCGCACCCTCACCGCCGACGCTGCCCAACCCCCATCTTCGCCACCTCGACGTCGCCTCGTGGTCCCTGTCCACCTTCCACTTCCACTCCGGCCACCTCGTCGACCCCAGACACCTCAGCAACAACAGCAGCAGCAGCAGCATCAACAGTCGAAAAAAGCTGGAAGAGAGAGCTATTGGGTTCTGGATTTGATTGTTATTGGGTTTGGTTGAATTGGGTTTGAGTTGGACCCATAGATCTACATTCAAAAGAAAAAAAAGGGTTGGATTTATTTTGGACCCAACCTGCAAGTTCCAGATCCAACCCAATTTTCATATTGGGTTCAGTCCATTAGACCCAACCCGAACAGCTATAGTGCAGACTCGTTAGAAGGAATCCAGACCCGTTAAGGGTTTTTTTGTGATCTTGAAGTCATTTTGAGCCCGATTTGCGCCCAGTTCGAGCCTGATAATTCTGCACTAATTCTTGAGCTGATTTGTGGGATTTCTACTCCAGAGTCTGTGCAAAATTCCCAACAATCTGAAAAGGAAATTCGTACCTAAGTGTGATTTGCTCTACATCGAGGTAACTTCTAATCACACTGTCGATTCAGTTAGTAACATCTTACACTCCAATCTTGTTATTTGCATAGACTTGGAAAATTTATTGTTACTTATAATTTGCCACGAGATTTATTTGTGTGCTACATTATATTGCATAAATAGGAAGTGCATTTCCTCACATATAGCAACTTTCGGACATTAAAATATCTTATTTGATCATATAATCACGCATTTAGTTTGTGTCTAGGATTTTGCATATTCATCTGTGTGCTTTATTGCAACTGCATATAGATAATTATTGCATGCTTCGTAGTGGCAAAAATTTTATAGAAGTCATGGATCTTACTGAGATTTTAAATAAATTAAATGAAATAATGGATACTAATAAAAAACTTCAAACTGGTTTAGATGTAATAAATACACGTTTAGATAATCTAGAAACACAAGTTAATGAGCAAAAACCTGCTGAAAATAATCAGAGAAATGAAAGTAGACAAGGAAGATATCATAATATTGGAAGGAATAATAATTTTGAGGATGAACATCCACACGATGATATCACACGTAAAGTTAAAGTAGATGTTCCCTCTTTTGATGGCACTTATGACCCCCAACGTTTTTATGATTGGTTAGCAGATATGGACCATCTTTTTGAATGGTATGGGATGTCTGAAGCCCGAAGAGTCCGTTTCGCTAAATTAAAATTATAAGGGTCAGCTAAAATCTATTGGATGTCAGTTGAGAGACGGTTAGCAAGAGAGCGACAAGAACCAATTGAAACATGGTTTGAAATGAAAGAAGAACTTAGAAAGAAATATTTTCCTCCAACTTTTAAGGATCGCCTTCTTGACCAGCTGTCTAATCTGAAACAGGGAAACATGAGTGTGACTGAATATATGCACAAATTCGATGAACTCTTAGTGTGATGTGATATTCAAGAAGACAGTCTAACTCTTTCACGATTTCGCACTGGATTTACACCCGAACTCAAACGAGAAGTGCTTACACACTCTTTAGATTCTGTTGAGAATGCATTTCAGTGCGCTCTTAATTATGAGGCATATTTGCGCACACCCTTTGACAAAAAGTCCACTTTCAGAACCACGGAGTATACCAAGCGACAATCTGACACTAGTAATAATACTGTTCCTAAGGATACAAAAGGTAAATCAGTCGCTAGTGAGTCATCAAAACCAGCCACAAAACAAACTGAGTGCTTCAAGTGTCATGGTTTTGGTCATTTTGCTTATCAATGTCCTACAAGAAATTTGTTAATAAATGAGAATCATAATACAAATGATAGTGAGACTGAAGAAGAAGTTTACGAACCTCAAGGAACTTTTAGTGATGTTGAAGATGACCTAATGAATACACCTTTACACGTTGTTAGGTGTTTGCATTCTGTATCAAGAAATGAGGACTGGCGTAGATCTAATGTGTTTCACACATATATCACACACACCAGTACGAGTTATAAAGTCATGATAGATGGAGGCAGTTGTGTAAATATAATTTCTAAATCGGCTGTTGAAAAGATGGGCCTCAAAACTGAATCACACCCTCAACCGTATAATGTAACCTGGGTTGATAAGAGTTGTCATGCTATTATTCAGCGTTGTCTTGTGCCTATTGAATTTTCAAGTTATAGTGATCATATTTGGTGTGATGTTTTACACATGGATGCTGCACATATTTTACTCGGTAGACCATGGTTATTTGACCTAGATGTTAAGAATTATGGAAAGTTCAACACCTATGTATTTGTGTGTAATGGAAAGAAAATTGTGTTGACTCCTCCACCCAAGAGTCCATCTAAAAATAAAAAGAATGACTTAATAATACTAACTCAAGATGATAAATTGCTCCATTTTGTGCATAAAAATCCTGAGCCTATCACGTCGAGATCCATATCACTTGACAAGTCTGATCCACCTATAGATTCACTTGCACCAGTTTTGCATTGTTTGTGTGTGAATCTCCATAGGCAAATTATATTTAGCAATGATATTTACAAGTTTATTGCAGATATACTTGATAGAGTGCAGGTATTTTTAGCTGGATTCGTGCTGATTAGACTTCCACCTACGAGGTTCTCTTTTGGGAATATAGAGCCCTTTCATACCCAACGTACGAACCCTTTCAGGTTTTTACGGGAGTTTGTTATGCTTTCTTTAGAGTTGAATGTTCCAACAGCCCTTGATTTTCGCTCGATCGTGATGGTTTCACGTGTGCCCTGGTGCTCTACCCTAGAAGCTCATCGAGCTTTTGCTTTATACCCGACATTCTTCACAGCATCAGATTTTCAGCCCGCTCCACTTCTTCCACATCCACGAGTTCCACCGCCATGGATAAGCACAAAAGCTGATATTTGGTTTCGGATATGTCTGATTTATACATATTTGGTATGGTGGAAAGGTTTTCCGGATTTTGGGACGCTTGTTCGACTTCATCCGATGTACTTGATCTTCTTCCAGTTGCCATTCACCGGTGGTGAATGTTTCCAAGCGAGGGAGAATTGATAGAGATTTGATTATAATTTAGTTAGATTTTGTATTATCTTGTTGGATTAGAATTTGATTAGATTTGATTAGAGATTTGGATAGATTTAGTATTTTGTTACTTTAGAATTCTCTATATATATGGCTTGTAAAACCCTAATCTGAAGATAGAGTGAAATATTATTTCTTTTGAGAGCATGTGATTTGCTTTTTCAAATCTTTCCTCGAGTGATTCGTGAGAGAGTGGGCGTGTGATTCGTCTGGACGTGAGGTCCAAAACCCTAATTTATTTTCCAAAACCCTAAGTTCTTCCCCAATTCCCCACCTCAAACCCTAAATCGTTTCCGTCCGCCGTCAGATTGGGTATAATTATGCACATTATGGTAACTTGTGTAGTTGTCATGTTATTTTATTTCATTACCTTTTTGTTTCTCATCCTATTGAATATTATATCCAGCTAACTTTCATAGTAGTTTCTATTTCATCTTGTCACTTTACTTCAGTTATTCCGTACAGGATCAACATTTTGTTTATATTTATTGCACTCCATTTAATGCTTGGACTGGCTAATATTATAATCTTTCAATTGTTTGCGTGTTGCCATTTCATTTATGTGCATTGATTCACAGGCAAAGTCATATGTCTTTCTTCGAGAAGTCGGATTTGTTCTTTGTATGCATGTTACATCCCCTTTCATTTGAAATTCAGAAGCAAGAATCAGAAATTGAGGCAGCGCAGGTAATTCACAATTGTTGCAGTAAATTTATATCCAGTAACAAAATTATCATTGTTATTGTTTTTGAATTAGAAAAACATATTTAATATTAGTTATCGCTTGAAGAAAGCGAACTGTACGTATTCAACTATAATCATTCTCCCGTATATTATAGTCCGACATCTAATCTAAAATATTTTGGCTAAAGTCCTTATTCATTCTAGCTGTACATAAACTGAAAAGTGATCACTTGATCATTTTGTTTTAAATATCCCTGATACGGCTGATATATTATTTTTCGGGTCAGCTGAGATGATATATTATAAAAGGGGTCATATTGTTTTATACACATATATGCCGGTATTGTCAATAACATCCGATATATAGTTCAATATATTACCCTGATATATCGGTCTATATGGCTTATTTTTTCAATTGAATTTTAACTTAGAAGGAGATTTAGTATTCATACCCAATATTATTTTCATGTATAAGGAAAATCTAAATTCTTTCATCTCTATTTAAATAAACTAGATCTTTAAATTGTTCCATGGAAATTTGAGAGCCAGACATGTAATAAATGCTAAAGATTTACATTGTGAAATGTATTTAAGTATTACTCAACACTTAAAAACTTCTCCAAAATTATCTTCTTCCACTTCTGTTTTTTCGTCTTTGCTTGCTTATTTACTATTGTTTCTTTGTTGTTATTATTGTCATTCTCGGCATTACCATTACTGGTACTAATCATCAACTACTATACTTATCGTGCATGGATCTCAATTATTTCTTTAATCAATGTTTTCAATTTTAGTTGAATCTATTATGTAGATTATTTTATTCTGTTATGCTTGTATACATGAACATATTAGTGAATACCTTTATATATATTATGCATACTAGTTAAATTTATATATTTGGTGTGTATATATAATATTTTAACATCCGATATGAGGATATCCTCTATATATCATCCAATATCTACTATCTGATAAGAAAAAACTCATTCGATATGATCTCGATATCCGATATCGGATATGAAAAGAATCCATCCGATATTTAGAACCATGCTTTGATCATCACCACTTATCATATGGTTTGGCTATGAAGCATGACCTCAATACTGTTGAGGAGCCACAGGCGGTCAGTCGATCATATAATCCTTTTGAGTTGGTGCAATACTTTCTGTCAAGCAAACCATTTCACATGGCAGGGGCTTTCCATAAATTTACTGTGCCAGTGGGCAGATGGGAAAGCCTACCTTATTGGTTATATAGCTAAGGGAATGCACAAAACGAAGAAATTTTCAATTTGGAATTGCACTCAGATCTCTTCTTAAACAATTAATAAAATAAAGTGATTTTGTAGCGTCTGAAAGTGCGTTAGGAGAGTGGTGAATAGGGCAATATGGCAACTGTAATAAAATTAAAAAAAAATCTAACTCAATCTTGTAAATGGTTCTCTGGGATCTCTCTCAACCACTTGAAACAATAATTGGACCACAATTAATTCAAGCAAACGAACATGTAATATGCAACAACTCTTGCAAGGATAAAGAGCTGCCAGCATGGCTGGGATGGCCATATAAAGTGGTTCGACAGGGTGCGTAATCCACTGTCGCAAGGATATCTTCATCCTTCTGATTTTACTATCTAATCCTTTGAACCGATACATCCAAATACAGTTACACCTTGGTTTATTTCCCAAGCCAAGCCACATGAACAATCCTTATCCCCAGGATTGCCCAATCCCTTTCCCCCAAATTGCCCTTCCCTTATAATGCCCTTTCACAACATTTTAAAGATCAATTTAATTTCTTTATAAGAGATAAATTAGCAAGCGGAAGCATCATTGCAAATGCAATGGATGAAAGAGATTCAAAAAATAAATTTATTATCTTTAGAGAGAGTTTGGCGATTGATGAAGTCAGATACCTCTTGAAAAAGACTTCCAAATCAAAGTACTAAAGATCACAATCTATTGCAAATGGAGTTTAAAAACTTGATCATGTAGAGAGAATAGGAGAAATGGATGGATGAACAATGGTTCAGCCCTCTATTTATAAGAGAGGAGACAAGACAACTCCATAGACCAAAATCAAACATGAATTGAACGTGTCTTCAAAAAATCCTCTACCTACCACTTTAGCAAATCTCACATGAATCATGTCAACA
Source organism: Dracaena cambodiana (assembly GCA_036321105.1). Taxonomy (NCBI): domain Eukaryota; kingdom Viridiplantae; phylum Streptophyta; class Magnoliopsida; order Asparagales; family Asparagaceae; genus Dracaena; species Dracaena cambodiana. The sequence goes on along the minus strand of JAYEPQ010000008.1, from coordinate 18,841,554 downwards.
GATGGAAAGAAATTGAATTTTATGTCCATTAAAAACATGTTTAATATCACCAAAACTGGGAAAAATGGCTATATTTTCAAATATGTTCTCAACACAATTGGCTGATCAATCTACTAACCCTATGCAAAGTCAACTGAACTGGTGAGTGGACTCCAAAGACCTAAAATCTGGAAAGTCATGCAAGGTCGACTAGTCAACAACAGCAACAACAACAATTGAGCGTTTTATCCCAAATACTTGGGGTAGGCTACATAAATCAAAAGAAAATCATGCCGGATCGATCACATGGATGGTCCTCCACTCATTCCTTTCGAACAATATGTCCTCATTTAAACCTCTAACATCCATATCTTTTTGTATCACTCCATCCATGTTTTTTTGGATCCTCCGTCTGCTATTTTAACATGTCCTATGATAATAAGCTCTCCTCGTCGAGTTCTTGCATTTGTAGGTCTATGTTGCACATGACCAAACTATTGTAAGTGATTTCCTCACATCTTTTCAACGGAAGCCATGCCTACCTTAGTACGAATATCTTCATTTTTCACTTTGTCTCTCTAGTGTTGTTGCACATTTAATAGAGCATGCGCATCTCTATTGCACATCTTCTGCTTATGATCAATTTTTGCCTCATGTCATAATATGTGACAATGTTTTATGTTAACTGTCACATGCATACGACAATCCTCCTTTATCCTGTCTTGGGACAGGCAGTGAAAAGATAAAAACTTTAAGTACAACAGTGGCAAAGTATCAAGGTTGACTAGTCAGATACATAAAAATATTTGTGTATTAGATGACTGGTGAGTTAACTATTAGATTGCAAATGACAGAAATCAAGTGTTTAAGATATGAAATTGAAGCATGATCAATTTCTAGATGAAGTCTAGATGGGGTTATGAATATGTATGCAACTTAGTGCTTCCAAAAGCTGAGAAGCCAATTGTAATATTTGTTTACATTCATTCATGCATATTTCCCACTCAAGAAAATTTGTTGATGATCTTGAATGTTGATATGGAATTCTTCGTCTTCATCATCGAAGATAGGACTTGAACTTTTAATGATAGTGTTTAATGATAGTGTTTACTGAGCTCCTTTCATCTTGTCCACTGATTTGAGTAGGGTACATGATCTCAAGCTTGATATATCTTTATTTGTATCCTTGAACTCATTGTATTTTATATAAATAGTTCAACTCTAAAACACAATAGACAACTCGAGCACTTTCTTCAATATGAGTTGTTATCAGCAAAACTAAAGTAAACAGGAAATCATAAAGTCAATCTCTCTTTTGAATTATCTAGAGCTTCGTCTTTTCTTCTCACGAGATTGAGTAGATGATTTGAAGACTCATGCTCTTATTAGACATCATTAATTTTCATACCTCATCCTCCAACTGCTGACCCTCTTGCTGTCTTTAGAGTTTGGGAAGAATATTAATGAGGGGCTGCTTTGTCGTGCAGTGGATGCCAGTCGAGGAATATGCTTCACAACCTTTCATCCAGAAGCATGATCTTCTAAAGTATATTGTTGATGTTGGCTTAGCCAGACTCAGGGGAGATTATGCTGGGTTCTCGCCATTGTGTATAAAATCACCCTTCTTTGATGGACAAAGCTACCTTTATTTAAATAGTAAGGACCTGAGCCATCCATCAAGATCTGTTAATGTGTCTGGCAGCAGCTAAGTTTGTTAAGTTTGTTTAGTGTTATGTATTTTCTTTGCTCTCATAATAAACTTGATTTATTGTTTACTATTGTACTCGAAGTTTGGGGGATAGTTAATTAAATAAATCATTCACATTGCATTCATCATAAAAATTATTTCCTTCAGGGACTAATCTGGTCTCAAACTTTGATTATTGAAATACATTGTACTGTGAATTTTTTTTCCTTAATTAAGCTTAAAGAGAATAAGCTACAGTCACTCTGTGCTTCTACAGCCTCCAGGTAACTACTGAACTTCTTTATTGTATTGAAATGGCTTGACTTAATTCCTATAACTTAATCCAGATACAGATGAACCATATTTTAGTAAATTTTGACTTGTGCTATTGCTTGATCAAAACCAAACTATTCTTCCTCTTTCGTATGGTAACAGAGTTAAGATTGTTCATTTAGGCCACTTGCCACTTGGATCTCCTCTCCTCATCTCTCAAAATCTGCATAAACGATATGCATCTGAAACCTGATTGATGATTTGGATACCAGTGGCTTCAAAGCAAATAAAAGTCGAGCCATCTAAGTCTTTAACTTAGTTTTTGTTTATGGATTTTTCTCGTTTCATTTTTAACTTAAGAGTCTTAAATTGTAAAGATAGAGATGTTTGTCTAGAAACGTGACTTGTTTGTGAGGTAGAAGTAACTTACTGCTGGATGGTGCAAGAACTCTGCTTTTAATAGCGTAGTAATCAAGTAGCATATTATTCTTAGTCTATTGTTTCCATATATGTGCTTTACAAACCAGTAACCAGTAAGATTTGGTAGACACTTGCCCTCTACTTAATTGGACGTGACTCAACCAAATGATCATCCATATATAATTTGAACTTAATGCCTTTATAAAATGGTTAGAGAAAATCTTGGAAATAACAAGTAGATGTACAATGAAGATCTACCGCATAATAAATGCGAAGTCTAATTGCAATGGTAGGAAATATTTGCTGGAGAATCATTATTACTAGGAAATGTTTGCTGGAGAATCATTATTACTGTCATATTTACATTTGAGGCATGGAATCTTCGATTTTAATTTTTCCTAATCCATCTTATATGCAATCAACATTCAAGGGAAGGAAATCTTAACCGCTAAACCAAAGTTCACCTCATCATTTGGAAAGCAAATGTCGGCAACGTGATGACAGTGTTGTACCGACACGGGCTTTCCGTGTGTCAGATTGCATGTAAACGTACAAAAGCAAGCTGGATGACCGACATGAAGTAAGGATGAACTGACAAGAAGAAGTAAGGACAGTGGTTTTCAACTTCCTTCCAAGCCAGTGACACTTTGCATCTCCTTATGAGACCTATCTTTGTTTAAATATGGCATCCTCTTCATTTTCTCTATACCCATTTCCGTTATTCCTGCCATCTTTTGGTTACCAGCAAGATGCTTTCTGTCCCTTTAGTGACATTTCTCTTAATAGTGTTACTGTGCTTCTCTAGAGTGGCATTTATGGGGGCTGAGGAGGTTGCTGTTGGCCATAGTTCTACAAGACTACATCTGCCTCACTCCGCAAGGAACCTTGTCAATCTTACCCTGCTCCTCCACCACCACTTTATGAAGCACTGCCACCACCATCGGGAGTTTCAGAAGGCAACTGCCAGCTGGCCCCCATGGTACGATGCTGCCAATATTCACCATCTAACCACCCTTGTACCAATCTACCATATTATAACAATTACAACAAAGCCTCTCATAATAACCTGCCTCTCTATTCACCATCTAACCACCCTTGTACCAATCTACCATATTATAACAATTACAACAAAGCCTCTCATAATAACCTGCCTCTCTCTCTCTCTCTCTCGGGGGGGATTGATTTACCCATTTTTCCTTTGGTTTCTCTTTTAGGCTCTCAGTATGTTTAGATTTCCGTGCATAGAAGCTCCTGTTGTTGAACTTTGGTACAAGGCTTTGTGGGTTAGAACTGTGGCTGCTGGACTATTAGACTCTGGTTGTATATTTAGCTTACGTTTTAAGTAATATTTAGATTCATGGATGCCTCTGGTTTTTTGCTTATATTCTTTCTGATTCATGGATGTCTCTGGTTTTCAATTATGTTCTTTCTGGTTCATGGATGTTTCTGGTTTTTAATTATGTTCTTTCTGATTCATAGATGTGTCTATTTTTTATTTATGTCCTTTCTTCAAAGGCCTGATGTTTATTTCTTTATGTTGTTTCTCTCTCTTCAAAAGTTCAGTGAATAAGTCTCCAACTTTGGCTCCTGCACGTATGCAATTTAGAAATATTAGGTTAGAGCTAAATGAAAATATCAGCTCCTGGTTGCTTGCCCCTTTTCCTGTGTTCTCATAGGCATGCTGTTGTTGTTCGAGCCATGTAGCATATTTCTTTGTAAAAGAAGGCACCTGTATTGATTCTAACCAGGTGACAGCGGCCATGGGGTTTGCTTTCTTGGGAGCTGAGACGTAATCGTCTCTCTACTTCTAGCCAATTCGATGCTTTTTTCTCTGAAATGGAGAGATTTTACTTGTTTTCTGAGTTCCAGTTAACTTCCCTCATATTGATTGACCAGTTTAGCTTCCATTAAGGCAAAACGGTTATGGATAATAGGATCCAATTTAGCTCTTTAGCTCGTATTACTCCCTGTTCTATTCCTTCTTCCTTGTCTCCATGTCTACATGAGCATAATCTGCATCACTAATAAGGTAGGCTAGGTTTTAATTTTCTCAAAAATGGGTAGGTTTAACCATCTACCAATTAGTTTTCTATGGGATAACCATCTTCTGTTCATAGTTGAATTTGGCATCAAACTTAAGCGGGTTGATGTTAGGGTTAGTAATCAGCCATAAAATGTCGTTATCATGGTTTTAATATCGGATATCGGGATCGGTACAAGATTTGTTCTTTTCGTATAAGATAGTGGATATCAGGCAATATATATATCGGGATATGCAATCATATCAGACGTTCGTATCAAATATTATATATACACACCAAATATGTAAATTTGATATTTTAGAGCTGGTTTAATTTTATTTATCTAATATGATATAATATATAAAGCTATTCAAGAACATGTCCATGCATAAAGTATAACAGGATAAAATAAACTATAAAACAGATCCGATAAAGTTGAATACATAGATTATAGAAATAATTAAGATTCAGACATGACAATGATAGACACGACAAGGATAGTAGTATGATAGTAGTTGAAAAAGATTGATAGCAATAATAGTAATAGCGAGAATGACAATAATGATGATAATAGCTAAGAAAGTGAAGACGTAAAAAAAAAAAAAAAAAAAAAAAACTAAAAAAAGAGAATTTTGGAGAAGGTTTTAGGTCTTAAGTAGTACTTAAATAAGCTTCTCAATGTAGATTAGATGTCTAGATCTAATATTTGCATAGAAACAATTTTAAAATCTAGTTGATTTAAGTTGAGCTGAAGGAATTTGGTTTTTCTTTATATATGTAAATAATAATGGTGTATGAACATCAAATGAATTTCTAAGTTAAAAACTCAATTGAAATAATAAATCATATCGGTTGATATATCGGGATGATATGTCGGGATTATATATCGGTCGATATCACTAATATCGGCTGATATACACACAAAACGACATGGCCCCGTTTTTTAACGTATTGCCTCGGTTGACCCTAAAAAATAATATATCCAAGAATATATATCGGTCGTATCAGGGATATTTAAAACAGTGGCTGTTATCCTTGATGTTGATAATTAATTTGAGTTTATATGGTGCCCCAAAGATGAATTCTACTCCAATTAGAAATAACTTATATGTTTATTTCTTCTTTCACCATAAGTTTGCTTGTTACTAATTCGGTATCAATAGTTTGATTAATCCTTATGCTGAGTATATCCTGCCGTGTTGATATGAAAATGCTTGTATTCTGCAAGAAATAGATAAGAAAAATGTTCATATGATGATGAACGATGAATTTGTTTTCCTGGGGGTTGTTGCCAGCGCTTTGGCCAGGTACAGTCATCTTTGTCTTTGTTTAGCCAAATTCTTTTTTCTACTTGTTTTGCTCAGCAAGTTCAGTAAATGTGGTCAGCGGTGCAGCTTTGTCAGTTATTGCATATACCGTCTTCTTTTTGCCCGGGTTGTGTTTTGTGTGGCATTTGGTTACTTGCCCGGGTGGGTCATCCGGTGGTGATTTGGGTGGCATTTGGTTTCTCTATTCCTCCACTAGCAAATGCTGGAAACTGATGTTTTAAGCTTTGGCATGAAATTGATGGTCTACTTACTTCCACCTGTTAGTAGTTCTTAGTTCTCCACTATTCAGGAAAGCACTTTTTTTCGACCAGTCCAGAACGAAGGACAGATGCGCCATAGACAGAGATAACGATTTTGAGGATCAGCCAGCCAAAAGTAAAGCTGTAAGGTGGAGCCAATCTGGAAAGATTCACTCAGGTTCGTATTGTTCTCTCTCTCTCTCTGTAACTCACTCACTCGTGAATATGAATGAAATTGGATTGCTAGTAATTGTAGCAGTTGTGGTTTTGAGGATGGTACAAGCCCACAATAATTTGAGGGCAAGGTGCTCTGTTTTATTTCTGCATACATGCAATTTTGCTGGATGGATGGATGCCTTGCCACTGCTTGGTGCTGCTATCTGCCCAAATTGAAACAGGCACTCCATATTAATATTATACTCTGAAATCTTGAGAAATTTACATTTATGTTTCAACTGAAAATATGCTGATCTGAGGTTCTGAATATTGTGTTGCAATGCAGTGTTGTGTATCTGATGATGGTAACTGGAACGAGATGTGATACCGGAATAAGTCCTATTATTAATTAGTTTCTTAAGGACTTTCTAAAAGATTGAATGCGAACGTTGTTCGTTCTATTTGGAAGACGCTTTGAGAAAATGGAATTTATTTTGGTTTCGCTGCTTCTTCAGGAGAGCAAGTTTTGGCTGCAAGCCTGAAGAATCTTTTAGAAAGTCCTTAAGAAAGTTCATGCATGTGCCTTGGTTTGTTCCAAAATAATTTTTGCAAATTAATAAGAAATTTGGCGGCTATAAGAAACTCCTCTAATTTCAAAAGATCTACCAAGTGTTGCTACAATGCTCTGTGGAGATAATAATTTTCAAATTTAAGTAGAGATCAAATGTGGTTTTCTTTGTATGCATAATCCTTGAAATTTATTGAAGTTTACGGTCCAACTTCAATTTTACTGTCAGACTTGCTCTGATGGAAATAATCATAATTTTGTAGGAATGCCTCAAGTTGTGCGTGTTTTGACAGACTGAGAGAGAACCTCCCAATAAAACAACAGACATAGGGCCGCAGTATGGATTTAGAGTTGATACGTTATAGGCTTATAGCCCAGCCAAAATATGCACCATAGAAGACTCAAGATGGTGTAAACCGGTTTTAATGAGGCTAATCCCTAAAGATGTGAGGTCAAGCAATTCCTCCAATCCCACAAAATGTGAGGTTAAGCAATCAGTGGCGAAATCTTTCTAATTGCTAAAAAAGATTGTTATTCTTGTCAAATAATAATAAATAATCATACAATTTATAGAAGTTACAAATACTCCACAACATACCATAAAAAGAAGTTCAGAACTTGCGCATCCTCCTTTATTTTTAAGAACATCACTAAAACAAGGCACAAGCGCTCATACACATTTATGTAATATGTTATTCACGCTGAATGATTTTATAATCCATGGCATTCCTTAATTTACCAATTTCTGGTTACAAACTACCAAATAGCGCCGATGCATAGTCTAGCCTATAAACATTGACAGCAGTCGCCCACCAAATCAGCTTTTTCATATAGATCAAGGGAAGCACGAAGCCTCTTGATATCACTTTATTAGTTTAGAGAGCACAGCAACAATGACATGCATGGCTAAATCAATTAACCACAATTACTGAATTGAATTTCCAACATTATTATATCTAGGGACTTCCCCATGCATCACTCTCCAAGGACCCCAGTAGAACTTGGGGGGCATGAGGGGCACTGCTTCTCCTGGATGCTCTTCCCAGTACTTTTCCTGTCAGATTCAAAAATAATGGAAGGCAGTTCAGGTCTGTTGACTTCTAAACAATACAGGTCGTCTTATTCATTCTTCGGCCAAAAGCAACATTACACTACATATACATGCTGCAGAGTATTACATTCCAGTACAGAAACGTTGTATGACAGAAGACGCCAGGAGAAAGATTCTCAACCATGATGCCCTCTATAGAGTGGAGTCTGTGGAAGAGTTTGATTCTAAATGATCCTGATATTGTACATTACTGGAGAATGGTTCTATACTGGTTTAAGCGAGAATGGCATGTATGCTATAGCCCATATATTAAGGTTTTTTCAGTCTCAGTGAATACTGTCCAATGCATGCTCCAACAATTGGGAGAAGAATGAAGAGATTGCATACCCAATTCCCAGAACAACATGAAAGCTGATTAGTTCATTGCTATTGTTTGCTCAAAACTTTTAAAACTAGTAAATTTGTTTTCAAATCTCTTTTCACCCATAGTTGCTACTGATGTAGTACTATCTATCCTATGAATCTCCCAATGTTCAAACAATTTGCTAGATATCTATTTCTCCACCTTGCCCCCTTATTCTAATGGAATTTTAAAAGCATGAACACGAATAAAATCTATCAAATTCCTAGTATAAACTTCTCCCTAGACACATAGCTGAAGCAATAGTCCCAGCTAGGCATCACTCTAGCACCGACAAACTAAAACTCTACTTAAACTAGCTGTGGAATACACCAGAAACAAAAGATATAAAAACTCTTAAGAGAACTTCTATTAATCATCCAAGTCTACAAAATAAATTATAAATGACTCTTTTATAGACCTAGACTCCAAATCCTACTACATAAAAAAAACTACAAGCTAGGAAAAAAAAAAAAAACAAAAACGAAAAACAAATCCTAAAAAACTTTTAAATAATAGGAGAACAACTAAATAAAGACATAATAAAAAAAATAGAACAAAAATTCTGAGTTCCCGGATTTGTGAATGTAGCCTACACAAAAATGAAGCAAAATTCAGCTCAGCCCCCTATAGAATTTGCAGATAGCCCCCTTGAGAATTACAAAACAGCCCTTAAATCTTTGAATAGAATTGAAGTTTATGCTATAGAATTGAATCATAACACGTTCAGTTTTATACCTTATAGAGTTGCTCTGTTATGGCAGATCCAATGACACCTGTATAGAATGCAGCCACATAGATTGATATAAGAGGTGTAAATGATCTAGGACGCCTGTAAGGCTCGATCATATCCCAAAGCAAAGTCTTCTCCCACTTGCTAAATTCTCGTTCTGCATATATCCTCCATAATCTGCTAGTCATTCTACAGAACAAAATAACAAAGATTAAGCAAGAAAACAAAAGTAGAATAAACAATCAACTCAACTATTGCTGCATTTCAGCAAGAGAATAAAAAAGATTAGGAGTGAGAGTAATAAAATGGTTGTGACTTAGAGCTGGAAGTTATGTTCTAGTTGAGTTGGGTTCAGTTATAGATGTGTTGGCTATGGGTCAGGTCCATACTGTGAAGCATGGAACAAATACGGGACCGAGTTCATACGAGCATGGGTTCTGACAAACTTTGAAAAACAGGGGAAAGATTCAACGTGCATGCAAGAAAAAGATATATGAATATGTGTGAAATATATAGATACAATATGATTTGACCCACGGACAAGGAAAATTCAAAAAACTTAGGATACTCATACATTATGAATAAAACATTAATATAAAGTATTACATGTATGAGTGTGTTATAGTTATCTAAATTTTGTGTGCACGATCATATACTTCACTAGAAAACTCAACATATTATATAAATGCAGTCATATCCAAATCAAATAAAACCGTTAACCCATCATCCATAAATTCAAACTTTTTAACTTTCTAATCAGTATTGGATACACATGTCTTCTATACATCTTGAATATGTTCCAAATTTTGGATATATCAAATCAAGTATTCAAGACATCAAGTCAAGTATCAAAGTATCAAATACATGTTGACACGGGTAAGGCCCCTGCACATATCACACGAGACTCACAAGCATCTAGTTTTGGTTCGTAGATAGATACAAGGGGTAGATTGATTGAGCTAATCTTAGGAATCCACTTTTATGTGTGGATAAGGCATTTTGCACATATCCATTAATGAACTTTCTATTTCCATATTGGTTAATTAAGAAATAGATCCAATTTAAAATGTTGGTGGGTATAGGTTAGTTCAAGGCAACTAATAACAGACATCTTGCCTCCTCCTTGAGATTGTCCTACCCTTCATAGCTACAAACAAACAGATGTGTCATAAACAAGACAGTTGTATCCTGAAACCATAAAGAAACTACGACGGATGCCAATGGTAATATGCAAAAATATCTAGAAATGACAAATAAAATGTGATTACATGTGTGGGTAGGGATGAGAATGGGCAGGTCCAATGGCCAATTCTTGGCCTGCCCTACTCAAATTTTAGTATTAGAAAAATAAATTTTTTATTTTTAATTCAAAATTTTAAATGGGCAGGCCAAAATTGGCCTTTGAATCTGCCCATTCTCATCCCTACATGTGGGTGTGCATGTATACTTGCATGTGCTTATGTGCAAGCTAGTGTGTGTGAACACGTGTGCATGTGTTTGACCTTTAACAATTCCATTATGGTCTCTTTGCTACTTTATGATATCCAACTACACGGTTTTAAAGAAATTGATTACTTGGTTTGACGTAGTAGATGGAATTTCAATTAGGGATTAGCAATTTGAGCTTTTCTATTAAATTGATTCCATCACAAAAAAGAGAGGGACAAAATCTTCAGTTCTGAGTCTCATAGGAGGAACTGCAACGTCACATGCCTCTTCTTCCCTGAACCTCCAAATAGTCCTAGCAAAATACCAAGAATCAAGCAACCAAATCATCATGATTTCAAATTTGGGACTCCAAAACCACCCACTTTCAAATATAAGCAATTAATAAGCCAAACAAACCCTACAAGTCGTAGTTATTTATGAAATAAACACAGAATGAAGCCACTCAAATTATAGATACCCAAAGCCTGAAATGATTTTTTGGCGATGCATAAAAAACAACTAAAGTATTTAATGAAGGGAAATACAATTTAGAGATACTAACAAGAAACAACTAGATAATCAATACTTCTTAGCCCGATATTAGCAATAGAAAAGGTCAAGAAGAGACCGAGAGACCTCTTTACACACCACAAGATTCACACATACAAACAAGAGAGCAACTACTTAAACTATAATCACGATTCACTCCACAGAACCATCCCTAGCAAATTGTTCCATATTTATTAACATCATCATCGCTACGAACCTTTCTCATGGACAAAAAGGAAAAGAAAAGGAACACGATCATGAAACATATTAAGCTTAATGCTCATAAAAACGACATTTCTTATTACAAGTCAGGCTAAAGACAAAAGAAGCCTACTTGATCATGGAAATTTTCAGCCTATGTTTAAAGTCAGGATGGAATGAGCACATCCTTGAAGATCAGTGACTATACAGCTCTAGAAATAATTGGAACTACTGATGGAAGACAAATAATTCATAAGAAACTTAGGCTAAGGTCCCCAAGCTTGATGTATCCTGTTAGATCCCGAGAATTCAGGTTGTTTAGCCTACGTTACAATTATTGCTTCTACCCGTATTTATTTGAGCATATAAAAATATCCACTCTACTTTAGTCCCTCAAATACCACATACTTCTCCAAACTTCAGAACCAGCCACATAGCCTTATTAGTTTCATGAGGTAGTTGTCCTTTTCATAACACCTCCTTGTAGATCCAAAGAGCACAACACAATGTTGTAAAATGTTTCATTATATGAGTGGTTTGAGAGTGCATAATATCTAAACAAATTCCACAAAGAGTGCATAATATCTAAACAAATTCCACAAAGACTAGACTACGCGAAATTACATGGAATATTAATATTTTAATATATATTATTAGAATAATACTTAAAACATATATATACAAAATGCTATAAAATTTTGAAAAAAATAGTTAAAGGCATTAAAAATAGTAAACATTAATTTCAAGCATAGAACATCATAAATTGGCATTACCATGACAAAATAAAAATACAAAAAGTAAGAGGACATATCTCTTTGCTTGTTATGTGATGGATTAAATGGTGAATCAAAAAATCCATAAAAGATCAAACACCTACTTGTAAAAAAGATACAAAGAGGATCAATTAATTAATCTATCAAAGTTCAAATATCCAAATTATTAAACAAATTTGTGATGGTGATTTGGGAATAGATTAGATTTGATTAGATTTGGATCTTATTAGGATTTGGATTTTATTACGATATTTGATTGGATTAGGAGTTTGGATTCTATTAGGATTTTGTTTGTTAGAATTTCCTATATATATGGATTTTGTATGGAGAATTAAAAAGAGATGAATAATATTTGAAAATTTTCTTTGAGAAATTTCTGGCGAGTATTTCGTTTGAGCAAATCTTTCCTCGTGGATTCGTGGAGAGTGGGCGTGGATTCGCCTGGTGAATTTCTAAATCTTGTAGTTCTTCCACAATCTATCTTTTCTTCCCCAATTCCTCTAAAAAAATCCTAATTCTCAAAACCCTAACCCTAATTTCGCCTCCGTTTTGAGTCATATTTGGTATCAGAACCTAGATTTTATTCTCCATCACTATTTTCTTCTTCCACATCTCCATCATCTTTTATTTTATTTCAATTTTTATTTTTAGTTTTAAAAATAAAAGTGATCAGATCTTGAGAAAAAAAAACTGATATGAAAAAAAAAAGAAAAGAAAGTTCAGATTTGAAAAAAAAAAAAAGAACAATTCAGATTTGAAGAAAAAAAGAGAGAAAAGAGAGAAAAAAAAAAGAGGAGAGAAAAAAAAAGAGAAAAAAAGAGAGGAGAGAAAAAAAAAGAAGAAAAAAAAAGAGAAAAGAGAGAAAAAAAGAATAGAGAGAAAAAAATTCAAAAAAAAAGAGAGAAAAGAAAGAGAAGGAAGAATTAATTTGGGTTCAGTATAGCAGTGATCCGACTCGACAGCAGCAAACCCGTTAAGGGTTTTTTTTTATTTGGAGCCCGTTTCAACTCCGATTCAAACCGTTTTCGAGCCTCCGTGATTCTTGAGTATTTTCTAAACTTTTTGAACTAAAATTTTGAGTTAATTATATATGGAGTTCATATTCTATGGTCACTACATTAACACCAATGCTAAAATATCACGAGTTGAGTGTGAAATGTATGCTACTATACCTATTTTTTCCGGTTTTGACGATCGGCAAAATTATAAAGATTGGGAGAATCATCTCGAAAATTTCTTTAGATATTTTGATCAAACATCAGTACAGAAATATCGTTATGCTCAACAAAAATTGGGTGGAAAAGTTTATATTTGGAGTAGAGAGTATAAATTATGTTTGGATTGGAATATCTTGCGACGTCTACTTCGTCATCGGTATACTCAACACCACATTCTAAATTTATCATCTCATCGGTTTCAATCGTCTGAACCTAAAACAATGACTACTGATGAAAAACTTCAATATATGATTGATGAATTTGAAAAGTGTAGTCGAATACTTGATAGCTTCAACAAAACAGTTAAACACAGGGATGAAAGAAGTCAAATGATTAACGATGATAGTATCGCCAACAAGATTGAAGCAAATATTCATATTGTTGATTGCGAATTACAACCTATACTGAATACAGAAGTTCATGATGAGCTACTATTAATGCCAAATAGAACTTCCTTTCCATCCATAGAAGTTGAAAACTCAAAAGTTCATATTTCTGATGATCTCTCAGTGGAACCAACTGAGAAGTTTCAACCACATGATCATATTCATGAGCAGAAACCAAAAGAAGTCCCTCCTCTCCTATATCACATGCCCATAAAACCGACAGTTTCTTTAGAAGATTTTCTGCTAAAATTTCGTAAGAAACTTCCTCGACAATTCGTATTTACTGATAGTATTTACATATCAGTTGCAGATGTATAGGGAGTACAAGAACTTCTAATTCAAAGCGAGATTTCAGACAGAAAAGAAGTTATTGTTGATGATGAGGTAAAAATTTCAGTTCCTCTTTACAAAAATTATGAAGAAATTACCGACTCAATATATAGATCCATATGAAGTTTCGAAGAGGTTTGCTTCTACTATTCATGGCCAGAATAATTTGTGGGATTTACGATCATCTGAAACTTATTCACGAAAAAAGCCAGTTCCACCTCCACCGTCTTGGTTCAGATGTGATGTACTAAATACGGTTTCTCGACCACCACCATGGCCCAATTGGGATATTTTGTGGATGTTGATCAGTTCAATCTGGACATGTTTGTCATTCTTTATCTCCGCATTCATCCCGATGAATGCTTTGAAGCTGGGGAGAATTGATGGAGATCAGGATTTGATTTGGGAATAGATTAGATTTGATTAGATTTGGATCTTATTAGAATTTGGATTTTATTAGGATATTTGATTGGATTAGGAGTTTGGACTCTATTAGAATTTTGTTTGTTAGAGTTTCCTATATATATAGATTTTGTATGGAGAATTAAAAAGAGATGAATAATATTTGAAAAATTTTTTGAGAAATTTCTAGCGTGGATTTTGCTTGAGCAAATCTTTCCCGTGGATTCGTAGAGAGTGGGTGTGAATTCGCCCGGATGGATTCTCAAATCTTGTAAGTTCTTTCCCAATCTATCTTTCCTTTCCCAATTCCTCTAAAAAAAATCCTAATTCTCAAAACCCTAAACCTAATTTCTTCTCCGTCCTGCATCAATTTGTATAAGTAAGAAAAAAGTCAAAAATAAAATATTAGCAAGACACTGTCACTAACTTAACTCTTTAATACTATTGTTCAAATCCATTTACTAATGGCAAATCTTACTAATATGCAATTTATTTTCTTAGAAGTGATCCAAATCTTGGTGCCAAATTAAAGCATCAACCAAATTCATTTCAGACATGTAATCACATAAATCAAAATATCAAATTAAGTCACGCTGACCTTGGCTTAGCTGCATTTTGTACATTAAATTAAACGTGTGGAACTTTCTTTATCTACAGTTTGTGGGCTACAAAATTGTAATTCACTTTTTTAATTCAAATTTGTAGTTTTTGTTCTCATTGTTGATTCTAAAGTGAGGTGATGCAATTTGCAATATATTGAACATCAATAAGTAATTCAATTCAGTATACTGGGCCAAAAGTAGAAGCAAACAATAGCTAATTTCCAACACCACACAGAATAATATTGGATAGAAGTTTTCAGCTCTCAACAAACCAAAAAATAAAAAACACCCAATAATGTTCATTGTTCAATGTTCTTTTCGGTTTCCAAACTTCACAGTGGAACATTTCAATAATTTAACAGGGCAACAAACCGCCGAATTCCCACTTCAGCTAAGATAGAAGATACAAATTCACAATAAATAAATAAATCTCATGAAAAGTTCACATTTTTACCTCACCAGCCTCAAAGGAAATTGCTCGCTCAGAGATTAGATTCCTCAACACTGCTAAAGTCCAAACTATTCGCCTGAATCACCAGATTGACCACTGCCTATAAAATTTTCCTACAGAATTAATCTCAAATCTCAAAATCCAGCAAAAGCCCACTGAAAAATATCCCAATTCCTTCGATCAGTCATCAATACCTGAAACTGAAAGCACTTGGCGGCGTCAACAAGTAGCCTGCGGCGAGAGCGGATTCAATCGGGAAGAGAGCCTGCGTGTGCGTGTGCGTCTGCGAGAGCGAGAGGCCAGAGCGAGTTCGCGAGAGTATGCGATAGGCGAGAGAGAGAGAGAGAGAGAAAGAGAGATTTGAAGAGACGGGGGTACCGCCGGGTCGACTCGGGTGCCCTAGAGAGAGACAAATATGGCTATATTGGGTCGGGCATCGTTTTTTGAGGTTTCAAACCCGGAAAGCCATTAAGAGCGTAAACCGGTTTATGGGAGTGCATATATAGCCTGCACAAACTACATAATTGGGTTAGTTACCTAAACTATCCGTGTAGATGTATTATTATTACTTTTGCCTACTTGAAGCATTACATAAGCTGATTGTTTTTTTAATAGCCACAACAATTTTAGAAATTCATGTTTTTTAATAGCCACAACAATTTTAGGAATTCATGTTTCTAGCACATTGGTTAGTCATGATAAAAAATTATCTTATGTGTTAACTTAAGTATATACATAGGATATCAAATAAAATAAATGAGATAAGAGGAATTGAACTGGAGGAAGCTGAGTACATGTTTTAAGATGTATGCATTTTTAGATTGTATAGCTGAATTTTAGAGACCTGACTTAGGACGTCTTGGGATGATTATTGAATTACCGTCATGTCATATTATAGAGTTTTAGGCTCAGAAATGTAAACTCGTCCATCATGTTTTTATTGAGTACATAGCGGTACGTTCCTAGGACAGTACCAGGATTCATGGAGTTGTGGTCTCAGGTATATACAAGACTCTCTTAAAATATGTGGTTTTTCCTCCTAACAGTTCCAAATTAATTCATAACAGACATCAATATGAGATAACATATTTTACATGCACATTTACTTCCCATTTTTTTAGATCAACTATAATATTATTCATAACATTCATATACTATCCGTTGATCATTATCATCTGCAAGACAAGTAAAATAAAATCCATAATTTATTTTACAAGACTTATTTTTCATGATGCTCTCATTTGTTCCATATTCTACTAATATTCTGTGCATTATATATATATATATATATATATATATATATATATATATATATATATATATATATATATATATATATATATATATATATATATATCACACATTGCATATGTGTTATTATCTGTCTGTTGCACTTGTTAGATCGTTGTAACGATCCTGCTTTGGTACGCTCAGACACTAATTTGCAGGTTATTGAGGAGGAAAATTCACCACAGTTGAAAGTATATTTCAAAGAGATAGCAGATTCTCAATAGCTGCGTTTGCTGTAAGGGGACACAAGAGAGACTCTTTCTAGTTTTTTTTGGGAAAAACTTTATTATTCATCCTTTTCACACTTAAGCTTTTTGATGATGTAATATGGTCATTTTGGCCCTCCTATAGACTTGTCTTGATTATTATTTTTTAAAATAAATTTATTATTTTAATATTGTATATATGTATGCATTTATGACAATTATACATGTTTATATTCATGTATTTTAGAATTTGCGTATTCATTTACGATATATTGCCGAACACTATTCGTATCTTAGGATACATGGCATTACATAGATGAACCAGACCTTATAGCCAATACATCTATAACTAAACTTAATACAGCTAGAATATCACTTTCAGGTCTATGTCAAAGCCATTTTATTCTTCTCACATCTAACTTTTCATTTTCTCTTTGCTGAAAAGTAATAATAGTAGAGTTGATTGTTTGTTCCTCTATTGTTTTCTTTCTTAACCCTTGTTATTTTGTTTTGTAGAGATGACCAGCTGATTATGAAAGATGTATGCAGAATAATAATTTAACAAGTGGCAGAAAACTTTGCTTTGGGATGAGATAGAGTCTTATAGGTGTTCTAGATCCTTTATAATTGGATCTAAATAATACATTCCAAGTGTAAGAGAGTTACGAATAATATAATCTCGGTAAGTTCAAGATTCAATTAATAGAGACAGTCTGATGATAAAAAGATACAAGTAAAAAGAATAAAAATAAGAAAAAGAGCAATTATTTAAAAGTAAGAAAATCAATAATAACTAGCTTTTTTGTGCGATGGTTGAAGTGATGCATCAATCCTACTCCTCTTAGGGAAGGTATGGCTTCTAGATGCTTTCCAGCTATCTTACTAGCTCATGTTCGACTATTTAGTCTTCTTTCGGCCATAATGTATTACATACAAAACGGCTTACGGAGTATCTTCACAATTTTGTGATGTCTAGGAAGTTGAAGATAAGGACCTACATATCACGAGGAAAACTCGAAATCTTTGTGTAAAGATGTTTTACATGTATCTAATGGCATGGTTCATATTGCACTGTTCAGAGAAAATGATGGCACCATCTAGATATTAATATCGCTCGACACTATATATGTTATGTTTTAAATGGAGCACCTAGAAGGGTAACTATATTACGATGATTCACCACACCGTAGGGAGTTATCAGGACTACTAGATTTTTCATTGCTACAGTTATCCAGTAGTAGATATGGGACTGGCTTGAAGACGAAGTTGGAAGCGACAATTTTACCACCCTTCCACCCAACTAGTTTTAGTGGGTCATTAATACATGCCTAGAACATATGATCTATCGTTAGGACAGAAGATATTTAATGGAGCCTTACTGCCAGTCATTTTGCACGCCAATTTTGGCATGATCAATTGTATATTGACAAATCCAATCGGAGTTGCAATATGACGAAAATTTATTCAGAAGGGCGAGAGATTGGTACCATTTTCATTGCGAGATGCACCAATGCTCAATTTGTTCTTCCACCAAATGTTTTAACCAACTAATGCTTCACTTGGGTTTTACATCTTAATATCCCAAAATTCGTATTTCTTATCATTCTTTTGGATCCGATCGTGCCAAATTAAGGCTATCAGAGGTCAAATTGGAGACTTAAGTGACTTTCGATGAGTGTAACTTTAAATCCGTAATACCAAATAACTTTTGCTCTTTGCGGTTATTATTTCTCTAATATTTAATAATTTTAGAAATTTTCTCGAAAAGTCAAAAAAATTCTCGAATTTTGCTAGTTGCAGAATATTAAATTATTTCTTTAATTACTTCGGTATTTTATATCTTTCATTTCGGACATCAAACAAATATACGAATAATTTTCTAGTATTCTCTCATTGACCTCTATATCCTGTACTAATTTGGTAAATTTAGGAGATCGCTGAATGGACCCACAAATGATAAATTATTTACTTAAATAATTAAATTAACTAAGTAAAAACCTACTTTGCACCTCTGTTACTTATTCTCCTTGCTAATGGCGTTGAAGTACCCGCACGTGAAGGGTGTGGTAAAAAGGAGTGGGATGTGTCCGTGTATGAAATAAAGAGAATTAAGTTACTTGGAAAAAACCAACAAAAATATATAACTAAATTTCATTATCCATTCACAGAAACATCCCTTCCCTTACACACCCAACAACAACACCTTCAGTCGTCCTTCCCTTTTGATTTTCTTTTATTTCTGATTTTATTTTCATTCCTCTCTAACAAAAAAATACAAAACAATACTCGTGGAAATAAGGAAGGACTAAGGACAATAGCCGGGGAAAAAATTCTAAAGCAAACAGTACATTCTTCTAATGATGTGTTTCTAATTAGCTTGATATTTTTAATTAAAATATCAATTTTTGGATTGTTGTCGTTAATATTTGTATACACCAGATATGTATCTTATTTCTAAAACTCGTTTCTTAAAGACTAAAAACTTGACTTGTTATTCTTTTTAGTTATTTAAACGCAACATAAACTGTTAAAGCCAAATGTTTAAATATAGTTATCTACCTATCATATAAGAGTCTTATGGATCCTACTGAACTCAATAGTTAAAATCCATAATATATCATAGACCATGTAGCAATATGGCTTCGTATGACAATACTTGTGTTCATAATTAAACCGCTACAAGTAGTTGTCTGACCAGTTTTCAAATTAGTCTATGTTAGATTGATTTGTCACTTTTACCCTTCGAGATGTCAAATATTTCTAGTGGAAAATAAATTGCTTAAAGATATAAAATTTTTGTATATTGTATCATGCCTATGCTTGTATCCATAATACATGACTTATATATTTACTGTATGACAGGTAAATGCGGCTTACAAAATGATAATCCCCTTATAAGTACATATTATATATTATATATTATTATATTATTTGACATGAGTGCGGTAAACTTTTGATGCCTCCCATGAGAGTACACAGTAAATACAGTATACAAAATTTTTAAAGAAACAAATTACATCAAAGATTGATTTATATTCTATAACTATGTGATGTTAATGTTCTATAACTCTGTCATGTTATTATGAAAGGTAATAAAATTGCATAGGGTAAGAATATTTGCATAGTGTTTATATTAACACGATAATTATTTAACTTCAATAGTTATACCTATCACATGCCTATACATGTGGAAATACTTAGAGTTTATGTACTTGACTCATGTATATACATATAACTTTGATAGTTATACTTGTCACATGATTCAAATGCCCGAAACTAGACATATTTAAAACAACAGATATATCTGATATATGGGATATGTATATGATACATGATTAAACACTTGAATATCAGAAACACAATGGACAAGATATTTCATGAAAATATGATAATAAATTCAATATGAAATATCTCGACTATATAGAAATAGAGTATTCTTAAGAATTAAATTGATCCTTGAACTCCATTTTCTAGTAATAACAGATATATCATAGTTTGACTTGACATGGTATGATATCTTTACTGGTATATGTATATCATGTATTGACTGTGATCTAAATCATGATCTAAATCGTACATTTCCAAATGCAACAGATCAACAAGTAGTATAAAGGTAGTAACCCAAGAACATTCAGTAGAGAATCATTTTTTATTATTATATTGACACTAAAGAAGAATAAATTACGGAATTGAAAAAAATAAAGATTGGATTTTTATTAATTAAAACTAAAATTAAAGCTAAAATGGATTTAAATTTACTTAAAATAAAATTGTTGGTCAATGGATTAATTCCCCTGTAGAATAATTTACTAGATGTGTTTATATTTTTTTTTTATCTCAGTTGTATAGACCATGTGGTCTTCCTCCAATCGAAAAATATACTATTGAAGCACAAAATCTAATAAAATTGTAAACTTGATACTTTGATAACTTTTCCCAATTAATCCTATATATTTTGAGTTTATTTAAGCATGCAATATGAATAACAAACATAAACATTCAAAGTCTATGCATACACTATATCTAAAAGTTTACGGTATATTAAAAACTAAGCAACGAATATATCATCAAACAATAAAACATCAAAAACTCAAAATCATATCTTAATCTTTTCTAAAATAATAGAGAATCAAATATATCAACTTTACATAAATCAATTAAAAATAATAAGCATAAAAATTACATACTAGTAAATTATCTAGGGTTTGTTATCCCGTCTGAACCAATGCAAGAATTTAACCGCTCATACTCTTGATAGTCATGAATAAAGAAAAAAATCTTTTATTGATTTATATGAAAGAATACAAAAACTAAAATCTTGAATCTCTAAATTACTCTATTAATGCTGCTTTTCCTTCATCATATATCTCTCTCAATTACATTGGGTATTTATAGCTTTCTACAAAATCCTAGCATAAATTCTATTTACAAAGAAACTCTATTTTCTCTCAAAAAGCTCCAAAAAAAATCAAATGCGAATTTGGCCCTCAACAACTCCATCGACAACCACTCTTGGGTTTTCATTATAGTAGATGGCTATCGATAGCAAACATGTAGCTGTCGATAGCCAGACTTATAAAATTGAGATATGTTTCGATTCTAAAATTTTCTTGCATATAAAACCCTTCAAAAATACTATAAAACAATAGAAAAACATAATAGTAGAGAATTTGATTAATAAAAATAATTTTTCATTAATTTCTTATCTTAATCAGCAAAATTAGATTACGTGTGTATAAAATAAACTAAAATAACTAAACTTTTCATGCGTAATCATATCCCCAACTTGAGTTTTGCTACTTCGTAGAAAAATTTTTAGATTAAGAAAATAAACTAAAGACCTAATTAAAATAAAATAAATTCTAACTCATTTTCGTAGGAATCACGATTGCACTTAAAATGTGCATCAAACTTTTAAACCTCTAAATTACCGTAGTGGACGAGAATTGTCTCGAGAGTGTTTTCATTGATATTACCCACAAATATCAAGAAGCGTTTGGATTCAAGAAATAAATAAAATAAAAAATAAGAATAAATGTAAAATAAAGAAAAGTAAAATATTATTTCTTTTATTATTAATTTTTTGCTTTCATTTCTTTTCCATATCAAGCTCAATTAGAGATATATATACAAATATTTATAAAGATGTCAACCTTAATCTTAATAAATTACTTGTAATCTAATATCTTTATATATATCTATCATGATCATTTAAGTCGTATTGTAGATATACTTTTACTTTCAATTGTCATCTCCTATAACTCTTGTGATCATATATATAAATCTTGTAAAGTCTTGTCAAATTTCAAACTCTAATCCCCTTTTCATTATATATATAAACACTTGTTTTCATGTGAATATTTATGCTTACTGAGGCACAAATACTTAGTTACTTAGCTCATCTTTATGGTAAAAGTCAAAGTTCATAAGTATCGTTCGAATCGTTCATATGAATATGCGTGCTTACCAGGCGCACGAACCCAACTACTTAACACTTACTTTCTCTTATTTAATATATATATTATGTACTTCTTTTTTTTATGTATATTGCCTTAATACCATGCTTACTTCTTTATATATATAGACACACACACACACACACACACATAAATTGGTTTTCTTTTTAAGTTTTCTCTTTGTTATCAACTTTACATGACTCATTGTATAAGTGTTTAGAGTGCATACTTGATTCAAATCTTAAGTATCCATATATCTTATTGTCTAATTTTAAATCTCAATTAAGATTAACTACTATCATATAAGCATCAAATTATAATATCAATATCATAAATATACTATGTAAAATACTTCTAATCTTACTTTTTTACTTCAAAGAAACAAAATTTTTTGAAAATATTTAAAATTTTTAGGTTAATTTGTTAGTTATGATACATACAATACAGTAAAGTAAAGTATACCTATTCCACCTCCCAACTTAAATTATGCACTGTCATCAGTATATTAAGAATATAATTATGCAAATAATACACTAAGAAATAATATACGAGGTTAAGGTGTTTTAATAATATACGAGATTAAGGTAGAAAACACCTGGTTTTGACGGTTCTATAGAAAATTCACTCTCTCAAGTGGTCAATATCAATGATCCTACTAATGATTGACTTTTTGTCACTTGCATCTTTGACACCGGTGGAATTCTGTGGTCCCCTAGCTCGTCTCTTCGTCTTCATTGGGAGAAACGGGAGCATCCTCACCAGCTATTCGTCTGTATACTTTGGTGAGAACCGATGTTGACTTTGTTGATGATGCTCGGTTCGAGCTTGCCGAGTCTCGATGACTTGCAGTCATTCCTTAAATGTGTTAGTCATCTTTACTATTGACTCATTCAACATTTGGAGTGCTATTTCTTCTGGTTGGGCAGCCTCAACTGCTGCACCTTCTTATTCCTAATCATGTTCTCCGTGATCGACCAGCAGAGCAGCATTTTCTGCTTGTTCTTGCTGTATTGGCTGCTCTTACTGGATGTGTTGAGCATTTATGCTCCTTCGAATGGTTATATCTATAAATGGTTGAATTAGCTGAGCAAATGTATCAGTTGGTGAGAAATTGATCCCTTTGTTCATGCAAATTTTTGTTATCGGAGATGGTAGAACTAGAACTTGTTTTGCCACACTCGAATGCTGGATACGCTCATGGGCTTTGCCCATGCATTGAATTATTGCGAAGTGCATGATAGAGGCAATATCGAACGGGCACTTTTCTAAAATCATATTTAATAACACCACGTCCCTTGAATATAATTCTATTATTGTAGAAGACGGTGTGATGCTATATTTGATAAATAACTTCACCAAAATGTACTCCTGCCTCAATTAGCACACTTTCAAGAAACTCTCATTGAAAGCGTAATCACTAATATGTGTGTAGAGCTCTTTAAATTCTCGAGAGCTGCTTGGTATTTCATTGACTCTATCAATAAATGATGAATATTCTTCAAGCATATTGGGTACGTAAATGGCTTTTAAGATCTCTTCTCTTATGAATGGCACTTGCCTGCCTCTTACTATTAAATATGCATATTGATTTCCAATTGTCGGTTGTAGATTGGCATAAAATTCGCACACTATTTCTTTGCATGCTGGCGTGTGTCTTTTCATTATATATTTTTGTAATCCTGCAACTTGCATTTGTTCTCTAAAGGTAAGATTCTCATGGACGTGTGAGTAATCAACTGCTTGTTCGGGCCAAAACTTAAATTCCTTATACTTCTCCAAAAGTTTCTTATTAATTTTTGTAACTCTATATCTCTGTGGAGGAGATGGGCTTGAAATTTTAGCTCTTGGTCTCTTGGAAACAGTTTGCATCCCATCCTGAAAATAATTGCAAAAATATATATCTCTTAACATAATATTATTATTTCTCAAAAATGTGCATGGATTTATCACACATATTAATTTTTTTATTCTTCTTTTCTTTTTCTCTTTTTCTTCATAGTTATAATTCTTAATCCCTTTCCTCAGATATATCACATATTATTATAATTTCACTACTAATGCATGAACTTGATATATGTTAATTGTTCAAGCAACCCATAAATTGTTATGCTAAAAAGTTTAGATTTTTATTTGATTGACCTTTGAATTAGCATATATTTTCAATTATTCCGAGAAATTCATCAAAAATTCATAAAAATTTGATACAACACTCTAAAACAAGAAGTAAAGATCTATCTTCAATTTACTCAAATTTATTCATATAAATCATAGATCTAGGTTTTTGAAACAAAAATATACTTATTACAAAGAATAATCTAAAGGAAAATCAAAGAGAAGGAGACTTGCTTGCTTAGATATCTATGAAAATTTGAAACAAATTGCGAGGGATTTGGTTTTAGCCTACAAAAGGGGATAATATTTCTCTAGGGTGCTGTGGAAAGGGGCTAGGGTTTGATTGTGGAGAAAAGACACTTAAAGATCTATTTATAATTGGGGTGTGCTGTCGATGACTGTTGATAGCCGCTTTGACAACAGTTTTGACAGTCGCTCTCGACCAGAGCAAAAAAAGCTTTGTAGTTGCTGGTTGTCGACAGTCGTCCTTTGGTGAGAACTGCATCAAGCCAAAACTTTTTATTTTTATTTTTTTCATGTGTTAGTTTATAGACTAGTGTTATTTCTAAAATCTAGTTGTTAATTCCTAATTCTAAAATTATTTCTAAAACTAAAAGTTAGTTCCTAATTCTAAAGTAACTATGAAAGATTTTTAATTTTGAAAATGTGAAAAGTTTGAATTTTTTTTTAAAAACAAAATCATTGAAAGCGTAATGAATATCAAAACTAAGTTATCTTTATAAGCAATCTTTCCAACTTAAAAATGTTCATTGTTCTCAATAAATTTATATTTATATTTAATCAATCAAAAGTAAAAAAAATTAAGAGAGAGTGGTTAGAAATTACCTCTGAGCAGTACCCATGACATATCAATAATGAAACAAATTGTTAGTACATAATATACAATAATATATATTGTATCTTTATTTAGCTCATATCAATGAGATGCTGGAGGATTCACTAAATTGTGAGATTCCTCCATGTGCTTCAGAAATTCCAAGTAATGCTTCAATCATTTTTTATTAACTTTAAATGTATAACCATTTTTAAGATTTTCAATATCGATTGCATCATGTAGATGTATAGTTTTAACTATGAATAGTTCAATCCATTGTGAACACAATTTTCCAGGAAATAGATGAAGGTGTGAATCATATAGAAGTATATTTTCGAAATGATATAAAATACGACGTGTGATATGCTGATCATGCCATATTCTAATTTTTCTTCAAAATACGTGAATTGTCATATGCAAAACGTCTTAACTTTTTCAATTCATTTATTTATAATTTTCGTAATGGGCCAATTGAATTGAGATCTAGATTAACTGATTTGATTGCCCAATACGCCTTGTGTTCTATCTCTATAGGCAAATGAAAAGGTTTTCTATAAACTATTCTATATGGTGGCATATGTAAGGGTGTTTTATATGCAGTATGGTAATCCTATAAAATGTCAATTAGTCTAAACAACCAATCTTTGCGAGATAGATTAACCATTTTATCTAAGATATGCTTAATTTCCATATTGGCAAGTTTGACTTGTCCATTCGACTATGGGTGAAAAGGTGTAGAAATCTTGTACGTGATGTGATGCCTCATCAAATTTTTAAAGGTTTTGTTGCAGAAATGAGAACTCCCTTCACTTATTATGGCTTTAAGAACTCCAAATCTGGATAATATATGTTCTTTTAGAAATTTGTTAATACTTTGCTGATCATTATTTCTACATGCTGTAACTTCTATCTATTTAGAGACATAATCGATTGCTATGAGGATATACACATATCCATTAGAAATAGGGAATGGTCACATGAAGTCATTGCCCTAACAATCGAATATCTCAATTATTAGTATGGATGTTAGAGGCATATCACTATTCTAGGTTAATGCTTAATTTCTGACATGACTTGCATTGTTTACAAAATTCTTATGTGTCTCTAAATACAATTGGCCAATGGAATCCACATTGGAGCATTTTGGCTACTGTCTTTTTAGACAAAAAGTAGCCCCCACATGCTTCTGTATGACAGAAGGCAATTATGCTTTGAGTCTCATTATTAGACCCACAACGCTTAGTGATTTAATTTGAGCAATATTTAAATAGGTAAGGGTTGTCAGAAAAGAAATGGTGTACCTTGTGTAAAAATCATCCTTTGTTTTACGCACTCTAATGATTCGGCATTTCACCTGCAATAAGAAAATTGATAATATAAGTATATCATGGAGCTGTTCTGATTAAAAATAGCTACTTATCAGAGAAGGAGTTCCTAATTGGTAACTTATCATTATCAAAAGTCAGACGAGAGAGATGGTCAGTAACCATATTCTCTAATTCCTTTTTGTCTTTAATTTCAAGATCGATTTCTTGGAGCAGCAATATCCATCTGATTAATCATGGCTTTGCATATTTCCTTGACAAAAGATATTTGAGTATCGAATATCTGTAAAAACAACCATATGAAAGACCAAAATATATGAATAAAGTTTATCAAGAGTAAAAGTTATAGTTAGAATCTCCTTCTCTGTTGTTGTATAATTCGTCTAAACATCATTGAGAGTCTTGCTTGTGTAGTAGACCATGTAGGGCTTTCTATCACTTTGTTGCTCTAGTACTGCTCCAATTGCATAATTGCTTGCATCGCACATAATCTCAAATGGGAGTGATCAATCCAGGGGTTGCATTATTGGTGCTGTGATGAGCATCTCCTTGAGGGTTTCAAAAACTGTTTGGCATGCCTGCATCCATTCAAACTGTACATGTTGCATAATAAGATGAGAAAGAGCTCTAGCAATAGTACTAAAATCTGTTATAAACGTTGTATACAAACCTGCATGTCCTAAAAACTAACATATGTCTTTCACAGTTTTAAATATTGGTATTTTGGAAATAGACTCAACCTTAGTCTTTCACGGTTTTAAATATTGGTATTTTGGAAATAGACTCAACCTTAGTCTTTCACGGTTTTAAATATTGGTATTTTAGAAATAGACTCAACCTTAGTTTTATTTACTTCCATCCCTTTAGATGAAATTATATGGCCTAACACAATATTTTTTGTAACCATGAAGTAACATTTCTCCCAATTTAGGAGTAGATTTTCTGTTGACATCTTCCAAGCATAGATCATAAATTAGTCAAACAAGATTCAAAATTATTTCCAAATAAAGAGAAATCATCCATAAATACCTCTAAATAATCTTTAATCATGTCGCTAAAAATACTTACCATACACCTTTGAAATATTGTGGGCATATTGTATAATCCAAATGGCATTCTTCTAAATGTAAAACTACCAAAGGGACAGGTAAAAGTTATCTTTCTTTTTGTTCTCTAAAGCAATTTCAATCTGATAATAGCCAGAATAACCATCAGAAAAATAATAAAATTAATGCCCAGTAACTCTTTCAAGTACTTAGTCAAGAAATGTTAATAAAAAGTGATCCTTGCATGTTACTGGACTCAATTTTCGGTAATCAATACACATATGCCAACTCATAATAGTACGAGTGGATATTATCTTTCCAATATCATTTTTAATGATTGCTACTCCACTCTTCTTCTGAACAACTTGTGCTGGACCTACCTACTTATTATCAGCAATTTGATGATGCAGTATAAAGAAATTTTAACACTTCAGCTTTAACCACTTCCTTCTTGCAAGGTTAATTTTTCATTGTATTTGCTAATAGACTTGGCTCTATCTTTCAAAGTGATGTGATGTGTATAAACAAGGGCCTCTGTACCTTTAATATCCACCATATTCCATCCAAGAGCTCTTTTATACCTTCACAATATCGACACTAGTCGCTATTCCTGATTCTCATCAAGATGCGTTGAGATGACCACTGAAAAAGTTTTCTTAGGTCCCAAAAATGCATACTTGAGATCTTTAGGTAGCGGTTTTAGCTCCGGTATTGGTGCCTAGATATTAGGTGATACTAATTTCTTTATAATTTGAGGTAACTTTTCATACACTTTCATATTTGGAATCCATCCCGTGATATTTGAACATTGAGCATCAATTAAACGTTTGATAATTTCAACGGTATGTTCGGATATGAGATAATCAGGGAAATCATCATTTATTGTCAATGCAATCTCCAAAGATTGGACATGCATTTTGATACGATATCTCCTTTCTCATGGATTTATTCAATATAATTAATGTTTTGCAATTCATCATTATCTACATTCAGTTGCTAGCAATTAAAAACATTAAGTTCAAAGGTCATGTTTTAAATGAAAGTTTCACCACACCACTCCTGCAATTTATAGCCACATTAGTTGTAGCTATAAATAGACGTCTCGGGATAACATGAATATGAAGACGTGAATTCTTTATAGCTGCAGTGTTGATAACTATAAAATTCACTGGAAAATCAAATTTTTCGATCGGCACCAAAACATCTTCCACAATGCCCTCAAGATACCTTTTTGACCTAACGGCTAATTGTAATATGACCAGTGTAGGTTTAACTTTTACTAGAACTAGGTGCTTATAAACCCAATATGCTAAGAGATTTATACTAGCCGCCAAATTTAGTAAAGCTTTTTCTATATTATGTCGACCTATCATACCAGAAATATTGGGACATCCAGGAACCTTGTATTTAAGAGACATTTTAGAACGGAATAATTTACTTTCCTGTTCTGTGAGAAATGCTTTCTTCCGCACGTTGTGACGTTTTTTGATAGTACACAAGTCCTCTAAGAATTTTTCATATGAGAGGACTTGTTTGATTGCTTCCAGTAGAGGTATATTGATCTCTACCTATTTGAAAATTTTGAAAATATCAGCATAAGATGCATTTATATTTTTAACTTTCAATCGTTGAGAAATGGTACGGTGGCTTAAAATTTTTGGAAGTAGGTTTTTTAGAATTATCATCTTTATATTTTTGTACTGAATCATTTCCCTGTTTCTCTTTAGTATTTTCTTTTGAAACAGACTCATCAAGTTTTTTACCACTTTGCAAACTTACTGCAGCAGCTATCTCAGATATATCATTATTAATGGAAGAAGTAATTGAATTTATATCTTTGATTTTATCTAAGTGCTGGTCTCTGGTTGAGATGGTAGCATGCCTGCTTTATTTGTTTGCAATACAAAACTAAGGTGACTTATCTGTGATTGGATGTCATTGAAGGTCGTTACATTATGAATGTTGATCGTTTGTTATGGCTGAATAAACTACTGTTATACTTGGATTATTTTATCTATTATCTGCTGTATCTATAAAAAATTATCCTTAAAATTTCTCTTCGGTAGTGGTTGGTACACCAAAGGTTGATTAGAACATTAGACGTATTATTATGGTTGATTATTAGATAGTTTATTTTGATGATTAAATTAATTTTGAGGATTCTACTTCCATTAAAGATTTGGATGGTTCCTCCAACTAGGGTTATATGTTTGTGAATATGGGTTGTTCGCTTGTTGAGAAATGATGTTAACGACATTAACTTGTTCATTTAATACTTCCTTAAAAGCAGAAAGAGTTGGATATTCGCGAGTCATGTGTCTTTGTAATTTGCAAATATCACAAACTTCTGAAACTTATTCTATTGTCTGAACTGTTTCAGTTTTCTTTGTAAGAAAATCTTCAAATTTTTTTTGTGATAGAAATTAATCGCACAATTATATCTTTGGTTTCTCCCAATTTACTAAATCCACCTCTATTCTGAGGTTTCTCTATTAATTAGTATTTATCCGAAATATCCTCAGTTTTCCAGACTTGTGAATTTTTGGCACGTGAATTAATATAATCCCAAAAATTCACAATTGCATGTGCTTTGTATAAATTGCCTGGTTGTAGTGTTTAACCCCTAATAGAAGGTACTTACAATCCTCCATATCTCGAAGTCGTGATGTGGGCATGAAAGTAGCAAGGCTTTGAATCTATCCCAACACTTGATCAATGATTCATCTTCTTTCTAACGAAAGTTGAGACTTTACTTTCGATGTAAAGGAAATAGTTTCTTCAAGAATTCATTTTGCATCTCCTCCTATCTTTCTATTGAATTGAGATGTAAAGAATATTACTATGTCTTTGCTTTATCCTTAAGGGAGATTGAAAGAGCTTAAGTTTAAATTGCTCTTCAGTAATGTTTTGAAGATTAATAGTAAAGCAAACTATTTCAAATTCTTGAAGGTGCAAATATGGTCTCTCTGAATTCATCCCAGAATTTAGGCAAAATTTATACTAATCTAGATTTAATCTCGAAATGTCCCATATTCAACGAAAATACTATGCATGAAGACCTTCCATTGCCTCCATGATGGCTATTACTGTCATTTGTATTACTATCTCCAAATCCATTATTATTGTCGTTATTCATATTGTTATTATTATTAGTGCTCATGTCATGAGGTGTTTGGTGGATTGAAAGTGTGTGGATTTGAGTACGATCGAATAAGTGTACCGTTGAAGTTTTCCTCCAACAGGTCATGAAATTTAGAATTGCAAAAATTTATGATGTAGGAGCCGTAATCTATACTAAATTATAAAATAATAGTATTGATCCCTGACAACAATGCCAAAAACTTAACTTCAATCTAAATCGTACATTTCCAAGTGTAAGAGATTGATAAGTAGTGCAAAAGTAGTAATCCATGATCGTTCTTTAGAGAATCATTTTGATTATTGTGTTGACACTAAAGAAAAATAAATTACAAAACTAAAAAAATAAAGATTGGATTTTTATTAAGTAAAACTAAAATTAAAGATAAAAAGGATTTGAATTACTTGAAATAAAATTATTAGTCAGATGGATTAACCACCTCGTAGAATACTTTACTAGATAAGTTAAAGTTTTTTTTTTTTTTTAACTCAGTTGCATACATCACGTTGTCTTCCTACAATCGAAAAAATATATCATTGAAGCACAAAATCTAAAAAAGTTGTAAACTTGATACTTTGAATAACTTCTCCCAATTAATCATATATGTATTTTAAATTTATTTAAGTATGTAATATGAATAATAAAAATAATTGTTAAAAGTTTAAGCATACACCTTGCCTAAAAAGTTGACAGTATATTAAAAACTAAGCGACAAATATATCATCAAATAATAAAACATCAAAGTCTCAATCATATCTTAATCCTTTTAAAGATAATAGAGAATCAAAAAAATCAACTTTACATAAATCAATTAAAACTAATAAGTATAAAAATTATATACCAATAAATTACCTAGGGTTTGTTATCCTATTTGAACCAATGCAAGAATTTAGCCACTCATACTCATCATAACCATAAATAAAGAAATTGTTTTATTAATTTCTATGAAAGAGTGCAAAAAACTAAAATCATGAATCTCTAAATTACTCTATTACTGCCACTCTTCCTTTATCATATATCTCTCTCAATTACATTGGGTATTTATAGATTTTTACAAAATCCTAGTATGAATTCTATTTACAAGAAAACTCTATTTTCTCTCAAAATGCTCCAAAAAAATCAACCGCAGATGTGGCCTGCGACAGCTATATCGATAGCCACTCTTGGGTTTGCATTACAGTCGACAACTATTGACAGCTAACAGGTAGCTATTGTTGACAGTCAAATCTGTAAAATTACAGTTCTGAGTATATACTTGAGATATGCTTCGATTCTTCTTGCATATAAAACCCTGCAAAAAGACTATAAAACACTAGAAAAATATCATCGTGGAGAATTTGATTAACAAAAATAATTTTTCATTACTTTCTAATCACCAAAATTGGATTATGCGTGTATAAAATAAACTAAATTAACTATATTTTCAAGCATAATCATGTATCATTACTATGGAGACTGGAGAAACTATATGATGGATGAAAACTATAATGTATGGGGATTAGTTAGTTGTTTCTAATTAGGTGTTGAGTATTTATACTTCAATAATATTGTATGGTACTGAGCCACAATTTGATATTTATGTTCCCATAATGGGTTGCGTCTATTACTAATTTATAGTACGTCTAGCAATACGTAGCAGTGCAACACGGTTTAGCACTGTGAGTTCTGACTGGGTCTCAGACATGCACGAGCACTTGTATGATATTGAGAACAACTCGTCATCTTATCCATTATTTAGTTTCAATTACTAATAGGAACATGACCGAGACTTGTTTATTTCTACCTAATATTTACATGCTACTTGCAAAAATATAACATATATAGTTCGTTGTTTATCTTATTAATTCATTATTTCTGTAACATGACTAATACCAACTTAGCATGTACATGTGTACCTTATCTCCATTATGTTGATCTCTTTATGAGCTACTTGCTGGATTTGATCTCTTTATGATCTCTTTATGAGCTACTTGTTTAGGCAGAAAACCATAAGATTATTGTAACATAAAATATGTCTATAACTCATTCTTAATAATTATTCTTTATTTTTGGATAATACCGGTTCTACTATCACAAATATCCTATCATGTCCTATTTGTTTGAATGTCTATCTTTAGAATTCCTTTATTGATTCTTATCTAGTCCATTACTGAATGATGTCGATCCAATTTTCTGCGAGTATTAGTTCGAGGGATAAGACCTCTGAGCTTAGGAACCTAGTGCAATGGGTAACACGGACATAACAGACCATGATAATATTGTTAGAAAGGATGCTGCAGTCCGAGCAGCTAGAAAGTACTGAGATAGTGTCAGACTTTCGAAGGTTGCAGCCATTGGTGTTTTATGGAATTACAGCATTATTGAAAGCTGAGCAATGGATTGTTGATATGGAGAATTTTTTGAAGTCGGCAAGGTTCCCAAAGGAGAATCAAGTGGAGGTAGTGTGCATCCAATTGACTTATGTTACCAGGACATGGTAGCTAGCCACAAAAGGTAAGGTACTAGGAACCTCTCACTCGGTTGAAGTTTGTGGATATATTTCATGCCAAGTTTTTCCATGATTGGCGTAGTGGGAGATGAGGAAGAAGTTCTTGGAACTACAATAAGGGGATCGGACTGTGGACGCATATGCAGCTGAGTTTGTGAGACTCAAGTCGTTTTGCCCTGACTTTAGTAGCTGAAGAGGAAGAGTGAGCATATATGTTCCAACAGGATTGAAGCACCACCTCAAGGAGCATGTAGCTTGTTAGAACTACAAGATCTACTCAAAAGTATTCAAAGCAGTATATCATCTAGAGCAAGTATCCAAGGAAGGGAGATCAGTGACATTATAAGGCTATTTGGACAAGGAGCATGCTCATCAACTAGGAGATTTAATAGTCCACTTGTAAAGAAGCAGATGATACTAAATCAAAGTTAAGTAATCTGTAAGTCCTGCCATTTGTCGTGATATACCCAAAAGGAGTGCATAAGAGCCTAAGGGGTGTGTTTGATCTTTCGGTATGCTAGTCATCGAGTAAGTGATTGTCTGAAGGTTCAACAACAAGCAGTACTCAGGGTCCCATTCTAGTCAGTAGTCAAGCCCGTAACAGTAGTACCGCTAGTCCAGAGAGTTCCAAAACCGGACCAGAGAAGACCTTTAGAGACAAACTAGCAAGCTTATGTCAGAGCGTAAGAAGGAGCAGGTTGGAGTCAGGGCCAAGTTAGACTAATGAATGCTGAGGAATTTCAGACCACTGAGGGATTCGTAGTATGTATGATTTTAGTCGGCAATATTACCAACAACTGTTCTATTTGAATTTGGAGCTTCCTTTTATGATTTTAGTCATGGCAGGAGTGATTAGGTAGAAACTATTTTATCTCAATCATGTCTGTGTTCTGCAATTCTGTTGTTATCTTATTTGCATTGTGAGATATTATGACTGGGAGTGGTAGTATCGTGACCAATATGGAATATACGCTATGTTCCTTAGTAACTAATGGTAGAGATTTTATACCAACTTGTTAGTTATAGATAGAGGAGATGATATTATCTTAGGCATGAATTAGTTGAGTACTTTCCATGTGGTGATACATTATAGAAGAAGAGGAGTAACGTTTTGGATTTCTGATCGTTCATAGTATGATTTTGTGGGTGGAAGTCGATCTTTAGAATAAGCAGAATTTAAGATGTTGCCAAAAGAAGGAGTTTTGGAAGTTATAGAAATAGGAGAAAGAATGATTTTCGTACTATCATAATTCTTAGATATATTTACTAAATAGATACGTGATTACCACCAATAAGGAAAGTAGAATTTACTATTAATATTTTTCCTGGAGCTGAACCAATTTATTAGCCATCTTATCGAATGAAAATTGCAGAATTAGATAAAGCTAAGAGACAAATAGATAAGCTATTGAAGTTGAATTTTGTACAACCTAGTATTTCACTTTGAGGAGCTTCGGTATTATTAATGGGAAAGAAGGATAGGGTCAAAAAATGTGTATGGACTATAAGAATTTGAATGCAGTAGTAGTAAATAATAAGTACCCATTACTGAGAATAGCTGATATGTTTGATCAGCTGGGAGGCGCGAAGGTATTCTTGAGGATAGATTCTCATTTAGGGTTCCATCAAGTTAGGATCCAAACAAAAGATATTCCAAAGGCTGTATTTAGAACCAGACCAGGTCATTATAATGTTTGGTGATGCCATTTAAAGTGACTAATACACCAGCAATATTTATGAATTTGATGAACTATATTTTTGCTCAGTATCTAAATAGGTTTATGGTGGTATTCATTAACAATATCTTGATCTATTCCAATAACATAGAAGCATGTCACGATAGTTTTGCAGACTCTAAGAGAGCAGAGTTATATGGAAAGCTGAGAAAATGTGAATTTTAGTTAGATAAGATTTTTTTAGATCATATAGTTTTTGGAGATGGTGTCAGCCGACTGTACAAAAATAGAAGCTATGATGGAGTGACCTATGCCAAAGTCTATGTTTGAAATTTGAAGTTTTGTAGGGATGGATGGCTATTACCAAAGTATACGCAAGATTTTGCAAAGATTGCATTCTCTCTTAGTAAGTTGGCTAGAAATGACGTGGAATATGTCTGGAAAGAGGAGTGTGATAAGGTATTTGAAAAATTGAAATGGAGGTTGACAATGACACCGATATTAGTGATTCCAACAACTTTAGAGAGATAAAAGTTTATAGTGATGCTTCAGATCAAGAATTTGGATGTGTATTGATACAAAATAAAAAGTGATGGAGTTTGCATCAAGACAATTTAGACTTCATGAGAGTAATTAACCAACACATGACTTGGAGGTACCAATGGTAATTCATGCTTTGAACATTTGGAGACACTATTTATTGGGATAGAGAGTGGGATGTATACTGATCATAAGAGTTGGAGTATATTTTCACTTAGAAAGAACTAAATATGCGACAAAGGCGATATTGGAATTGGTTGTAGACTATAACTTAGATATCAAGTATCACTTGGGACGATCAATATAGTACATGATGCATTGAATAGAAGGCCTGTTACAGAGAGATTGACTCAGCAAAAAGAGGAAAAGCAAGGATAGAGCTGAAAGTGATTTAACCATAATGACAACACAACCTATAGAGATCCCGTTACAATCACTATTCATAGAGCATATTAAGCAAGTATAAGTTGGAGATAAAATATTCTAAATTTTAAAACATAAAATAAAAGTAGGCAAGAGACCATATATGAAGATGCACTCAGATGGAGCTATTAGATTTAGAGAACATTATGAAGGCAAAAGCGATAATGTCTTAGAAGAAGCTCATAGATCCATATATTCTATTCATGCTGAAAGTAACAAGATGTATAAGGACATAAAGAAGTATTTCTGGTGACCAAACATAAAGAAGAAGTTTGCTAGATATATATCATGGTATTTTACTTCCAGTAAATAAAGGCATAACATCAGGGGATGGCAAGATTACTTCAACTACTAGTAATACCAGAGTTAAAATAGGAGCATATTTTGATAGATTTTATGATAGGATTGCCAAGGAGCACTACGAGCAATAATACAATTTGGGTGATTGTGGATCGATTAACCCAGTCAGCAATTGATTAACTAAGTCAATCTATTTTATTCCATTCAGAGTTGGTTAGTTGATGTAAATAGTGGCAAAAGTCTAAGAAATGGCAAGGCTACATAGACTTCCAGTCAGAATTGTATCAGATAGAGATACAAGATTCAAGTCATGCTACTGGGAGAGTTTGGCTGATAGACTGAGAACGTATTTGGATCTATCCTCAGCTTACCATCTACAAACAGACGACCAGTTAGAATGAATATCCAAGTACTTGATGATATACTTAGGGCATGTGTGTTAGATTTTGGTGGATTTTGGGAGAACAACTTGTACATGGTAAAGTTTTCTTATAATAGTTATCAGGAGAGCATCAAAATGACACCATTTGAAATCTTGTATGGTCGAAAGTGTGGACCTCCATTGTGTTCGAATGAAGTTGGAGAACGAAGTGTTCTAGGACCATAGTTGATTACTCAAGGAACAGAATAAGTAAAGGTTATCAGGAAATATATAAAGGCAACTTAAGACAAATAGAAGAGATGGGTAGACCAATGTAGAAAACCATTGAAGTTTGAGGTCGTAGATAGGGTCTTCATTATGATATTCTTAATGAAAGGAATGATCAGATTCGGCATGAAAGGAAAACCCAATCTAACATATATCTGGCCATTTGAGATCATGAAAAGAATTGGAAATCCCGTCTATAGATTATCATTACCACAAGAGATGAAATGGTGTATTTCATTTATTGATTATGCTTGAAAAGTGTAATATTTTTAGTTTATTTTATGCAAGTATAATCCAATTTTGTTGATTAATATAAGAAATTAATAAAAAAATTATTTTTACTAGTCAAATTCCTCACTATGATTTTTTTTAGTGTTTTCTAGTATTTTTGCAGGGTTTTATATGCAAGGAAATTTAAGTATCGAAGAATATCTGATCTGAAATATCTACTGCAAGCGCACAATGTCAGTTGTAGCACTATATAGATCGTTCCCACAGGGATCTAAGAAGTTTTTCTATTCTCACTAAATTTCTAGTTCTATCAAGTTAAATATGAGATTATAAATTGAGAGGATTTTTTTTAAGTCCTAAAATTTAGCCTAGGAATTCGAATCCATTATAATAATAGTCTAACAATGAATTATCTCTTTCTTCCTAACTTTTAATTATGCACGATCAAGTAACACATTAAAAAGGTGATCTTTTTAATTTGATTTTAATTAAGTGCCTCTAGGTATGACCTATCAAGTAATGTGCAAGCATAAATCATAAAAAATAATATCTTTCTTAAAAATAAATTATATGTAGTAGATAATCTTATAAACAAAAGCAAAGAAATAAACTTCAAACGCTAATCTAAGTATAAACTATCAAAAGACCAAACTTAAGTGTAACCTATCAAAGAAATTAGATTTACATGTTTATTCTCTTCAATTTATTTATAGAAAAATCTTGTTAATAATTCTAGAAATAAAAATAAAAAATATGAATTCCAAATCTCATCTAAGTATAGATTATTAAAATATGAATTAAGCATAATCTATCAAAAAATTATGATTTACGAAATCTATTATTTATTTATAGAAAAATCATAACTTTATTTTTTTAGTAAGAAGATGAGATAAATCCATATTAGATCAATTAAACTAATTTCATTTACATCCTAGGGCTAAAGTAAATTAGTTACTCATACTACTAATTATCAAAAACCTATATTTATTAATGAAAGCCATGAAAAATTCTATTTTCCTAGAAAGTAAGATAAATCTATACTACAAAACAAATAAATCTATACTAGAAAGCAATTAAATCTATCTAAAAGAAAATAAAATATTTCTGCTTACTAGAAAGAACTTGAAAATAATGGTACACCTCTAGAGCATGGTATTGCGGCCGTCATCCCTTCGACAAAACCCTAATTTTATTTATAAATACTAGTACAAAATTATAACCTATATCTTATATGAAAAACCCTAGATTATAAGGATATGACCAATATATAGGTTTCGGAAAATCAAATTCTAATTTGAGTACAAGTGAAAAACTACAAAATTACATTGAAGCCCCGTGAAAATTTCACCCAAATTGGGCCCCTCTCTGCGTCCAAATAGCGTCAAAACCTTGAGTAATTTATCTAGTTTTTCTTCTACATGAGTCTCTTGTCTTTTTCATTTGATTTTGATAACTGTATTGAATTTTGACTCTCTACAACATCATAGTCTTGTAGCTTTGTTCACTTTTAATTTTTTCTGGACTGGGTTTCTTAATTCGGCTCTGAGTTTATGCCATTTCCTTGTAAGAATAGGTTTACTTGAAAAGCACACTAAAAATATCCAAGTATTATTATTTAAATACAAAAATAGATAATATGGAAGCTATAAATATGTAATATATGACACTCATCATACCTCCACACCTATCTTTTGCTAGTCTTCGAGCAAAACTTAACCCTACAAAGAAAAAGAAAAATTCTAACTCAGTTTCGCAGGAATTGCAATTGCACTTAGATCGTGCAACAAATCTTTAAACCCCTAGGCTACTCTAATGGACGAGTAGTATCTCGTGAGAGTTTGCAGTTAATATACTAACAAAATTCGTGAAGAAGTTAGATTAAGGAATAAAGAAAAGAAAATAAGAATAACAAAAAATAATAAAAAAATTATACAAAAGAAAGAAAAAAATCTCTTTTTTATTATATTTTCTTCAATTAATCTCACTAATATACAAATTTAAGAACGCATTTAGATTATCAATTTTCAAATCAAGTGTTATATCAGATACACTTATCATTTTAATTAAAAACTCAAATCCTATCTTTCAATACCCACTAACAGATAATCCATTGGTTCCTATACATCTACGTGCACGTGTAATAGTCTACGTCGGCCTTGGACTCCAACTCTAACTCATAATTCATCTCCTCTCTCATAACAATTTTTTTAAGAATATTTCACCTTTCATATGAATATTTACGCTTACTTAGGTACAAAGTACCCAATTACTCGGATCATACTCTTTTTTTTCACTCTTGAGAGTATTGCCTTAATATTAGGCTCATCCCCTTTTTTGTCTCTCTTGAAACTATTGCCTTAATATCAGGCTCACCCCTTTTTATTTCTCTTGAGCCTATTGCATGTCTTAATGTCAGGCTCACCTTTTATTTTCTTTTCATTTTTTTTCATTTATGAGGCTATTGCCTTAATACTAGGCTCATTCTTTTTTTTTTTCTGTTTAGAGAGAGAAGACTTACTCAATCATTATCATTTTTATTCTTAACCTCATAAACTATTGTGAAGTGGAAAATAGATGTATACTTACCTCAAAATTACCGTTAGAGGTATTTATTTTTCAGATTTTAATATTTTTCGTAAAATTATGAGTGTATCAACCAATCTACTCTCTTATCAAATTTCAAATATAAATTTATTCTTTTATTTTAAATTAGGTTGATCTATTGATAAAAATATATAATAAAAAATATATTTTTTTAAGTTTTTATTGTTTTTTAGTTAGTTACTCTAAAAACTACCTGAAGTATAAAATAAAAAATCCAAAAATCTAAAAATAAAATAAAAATTCTAAAAAAAAACTTAAAATCCTAGAAAAATACGAAGAAAATACCCTAACCCACTCCCCAACACCTAAACTCGTGTATGCTCTCATAAAAGAACAAAGTGTGGTAAAATAAATATGAAAACTATCATACAATTACTATACAAATAATGAGAATCATAAAAAGTTACGATCTCAATATCGTCACCCTATTAACGCATGGATAGCGGTTACAACCTCTTGATTGCTTTCCACTTTCATAGTGTCTGCGTTTTAAACGTAAAGTGGGAGCATTATTGTATCTCATTATCCTCCTACAAGTTACGAAATTATCTGTTTGTATCTTATGCTGCCCTTACTTTTTCTTTGTCCACATGTAAGTATAAATAATTGGGTTAAAGAATTCTTCATTATAAACTTGCCAATCATCGTTAGTAACAAGCACACATGTAGAAATATTGTGAGGTGAGAACAGTGTAATATGATCAAGTGAATGTGGTGGTGGCCCTTCTAACTCACGAAGTAGTGTGAGCTCCTCTACAAATAAATCCTTAAAATTTTGCTCATAAATTAATGGCACACTTGCACAAGTATCATCATACATAGAATTAGTATGTGCTAATTCATCTAATAATATGAGCTCATCTTCGAAAATTTGATCAAATGAGGGTTCATCATTAGTGCAAGAGGTAGAATGAGAGTGCAAACTGTGAATCATGTCTACCTCAATGGGGAGCTCATTTGTACTCATCCATATTGAATATGTTCAATACCACAGTTATATTTCCAAATGATAACTTCATGAGGCAACTCCTGCAATCAATTAATGCATTTGATGTTATAAAGAATGGTCTACCCAAGATAACGGGAATTTGATTCTGTGGTTTGAAAATCGGTTCAGTTTCTAAGATAATGAAGTCTACAGGAAAGATGAACTCGCCGACCTTAATGAGCACATCTTCAACCATACTAAGTGGCCTCTTAATCGAACGATCAGTTAGCTGTAATGTGACTTTGGTAGGTTGAAGTTTTCCTAACCCCAGTTCTGATAAATAGTGTAAGGAAGTAAATTGACACATGCCCCTAAATCAAGCAATACCCTATTAAATGTAGTATTTTCAATGGTGCATGAGATTTGTAGGGGAACCTGGATCTTTGTACTTGACTGGCAAGAAGTTAGAAAGAATTTGCGATATATTGGCAGTAAGAAAAATTTTCTCAGGAATATTTCTTTCTCGTTTCTTTATACTCAAATCCTTGAGAAACTTGGCATAAGTAGGAACCTGTTGTAAAATATCAAGGAGTGGAATATTAACCTTCACCTGCTGAAATATTTCAAGAATCTTCTCTACTTGCGGTGAAGACTTCCTAAACCGATTAGAATATGGTGCTTTCAGCTTAGGAACATGTTCTTCCAAATGAGTATGTGATGGTAATGGAGGTAGATGTGAAGAAAGAGATGAAAAATATGGTGTAGCCTGCAAAATAGTAGGAGTGAGATCAGAGGGCATAGCTACATTATTGTCCACTTGCTTGCCAGATCTGAACGTGTGAATGGCATTGCATTGGTGAACATGAGATGACACAGACTGAGATGAGTTAGAGTTGGGGTTCATTATTGGTTGGCTTGGAAAGGTACCTAGGCCCCGCTCACTCAGCTTTGTGGCTAACTGTCCAACCTGTTGCTCTATATTTTTGATCGACTAAGAACTTGTAAGAAGTTGTTGGTCGGTCTGTTGTATAAAATCAGTAGATATTTTCATTAAATTTTGCGTTTGTGTGTCTAAATTAGACGTCGTCTTAAAAAGGTTCTCCACATCTATTTCAAGTGTCATTAGCCATCTGTCATAATCATTATTAGACCCTGCTGTGGATATGATTGATTATGCACAGGTGGTCTATTCTGGTTGTCCCTTGATTTGAAGCATTTGGGTGTTGATAAGCACCAACTTTTGGTCTTGGAAATTGACCATTGGCTTGGGAATTGACCATTGGCTGGAGGCTGCATGTTAAGGTTGGGGGCTCCCTGATATTGCCCCTGACCCCATGAGAGATTTGGATGGTTCCTCCAGTTAGGATTATATGTAGGAGCGTAAGGATTGTTTATGGGTTGTTGATATAAGGTGTTAGTCTGCTCAAGTATGGGACCTATGAGATTTATTAATAATGGAAACTCCTCAACATGATTCGGAGTTCCACAAATAAAGCATGTGGGAACTTAAATTTGATTTATTTGACCCACCGGTGGGGCACTAGGAGTCTCCAATACCTCAATTCCGTATAAGGGTTACAATCTTGGCTTTAGCAGCTACAGAGCTGTTGATGCTATGGATCCCATCTTTATGTGCAGAAGTTGATGCACTGGGTTCTCAGCGGGACTCTCCCATTGCATAGTTTTTCACGATAGGTCCTTAAAAAAGTCCCATGCTTCATCCTCATTCTTTTTCATGAACTCCCCCTGACACATAGACTCAAGAAGAGTTTTGGATGTGTAATCGAATCCTACATACATGATTTGACACAACCATCACTTTTCTATCGCATGGTGGGGGCACTGAGCTAATAGATCTTTGAACCGTTCTAAGTATTTCCAGAAGGATTCTCCCGGCACTTGACGGAATTAATTAATTTGATTCCGAATTCTTGCCGTTTTGTGCGTGGGATAATACTTCTTAAAAAATACTATAATGAATTCATCCCAAGTAGTAATTGACTCAGTAGGCATACTGTACAACCACTTCTTGGCATTATCTTGGAGAGCGAATGGGATGAAGTGGAGCTTAATTACATCCTCCGGTAAGTGCTGCAGTTTAATTATCATGCACACTTTTTGAAATTTACTGATAAACAGATATGCATCCTCAGAATCAGAACCAGTGAATTTAGGAAACATGCTAATGTACTGCGGCTTTAATTCATAGTGATTATCCGCTGTGTGTGGAAGTTTTATGCATGATAGTAGTGATGTGCGGAACGAGTAATATTGATCCTAAAGGATCGGGATCGGTTAGTCTATCTTGTCTCCCATGAACAAATCCGATCTCACTAATTGACCAAATTGATCACGGGTCCAATATGGCATGAACTAGTGACCGTGAGTGGATGCGTGAGTTTCCTAAACTAATGCACGAAGTGGGGTGTGGTGAAGATTAAACGGTGGAAAAAATATGATCAAAGAAAAAATGTGATTCCTACTGTTTCTACTCTTTCTTTTTT
Source organism: Dracaena cambodiana (assembly GCA_036321105.1). NCBI lineage: Eukaryota > Viridiplantae > Streptophyta > Magnoliopsida > Asparagales > Asparagaceae > Dracaena > Dracaena cambodiana. The sequence continues at coordinate 18,798,608 of JAYEPQ010000008.1, read as the reverse complement.
ATTATTTTTTGTATTTTTTTAAAAAACCAGGAACCCAAAATACAGAATCAGAGAAAAAGAGGGGGAGAAACTGACCAAAAGTGCCACTAAATGGCTGGAATTGCAGCTATTTAGAGGCAAAATCAGATCATTTTGCTCTCTGATTTTTGCAGTGTACTTTTTAGACTTTTCTCGTGCCTTTTTTCTTTTTGTATCTGAACTTTTAGGTCTCTACACACTTAACACACACTGTTAACCCATAAAACGTTAGAAAACGCAAGAAAACACTGTTAATCACCGGCAACGATGCTAAAAGCTTGATGTGAAATATTTACTACAAGTGCACAGTGTCAGTGGTAGTGCTGTACAGGTCATTTCCACAGGGATCTAAGGAGTTTTTCTATTCTCACTAATTCTTTAGTTCTATCAAGTTAACTATGAGATTCTAAATTGAGAGGATTAGTTTTAAGTTCTAAATTTTAACCTAGAAATTTGAATCTATTAGAATAATAGTCTGACAATGAATTATCTCTTTCTTTCTAACTTTTTAATTATGCACGATCAAGTAACACATTAAAATGGTAATCTTTTTATTTTGATTTTAATTAAGTGGCTCTAAGTATGACCTATCAAGTGATGTGCAAGTATAGATCATCAAAGATAACCTCTTTCTTAAAAAGCAAATTATATCTAATAGATAATCTTATAAATAAAAGTAAAGAAATAAACTTCAAACCCTAATCTAAATATAGGCTATCAAAAGACCAAACTTAAGTATAATCTATCAAAGAAATTTGATTTATAAGTTTATTCTCTTCAATTTATTTATAGAAAAATCTTGTTAATAATTCTAGACATAAAAACAAAGAATATGAATTCCATATTTCATCTAATATAGATTATCAAAATATGAATTAAGTATAATCTATCAAAGAATTATGATTTATAAAATCTATCTTTTATTTATTTATAGAATCATAACTTTATTTCATTTTAGGAAGAAGATGAGATAAATCCAAGTTAGATCTATTAAACTAATTTCATTTACATCATACGGCTAAAGTTAATTAGTTACTCATACTACTAATTATCAAAAATCTATATTTATTTATGAAAGCCATGAAAAAATATGTTTTCCTAGAAAGCAAGATAAATCTATACTACAAAGCAAATAAATCTATACTAGAATATAATTAAATCTATCTAAAAAGCAAATAAAATATTTCTACTTTCTAGAAAGAACTTGAAAATAATGGCACACCTCTGGAGCACGGTATTGCAACCATCACTCCTTTAGCAAAACTCTAATTTTATTTATAAATACGAGTACAAAATTATATCCTATATCTTATATGAAAATCCTAGATTACAAGAATACGACCAATATATAGGCTTCAGAAAATCAAACTCTAATTTGAGTACAAATGAAAAACTATAAAATTACATTGAAGCCCCCACAGAAATTTCGCCAATAGTGGGCCCCTCTCTGCAGCCAATTGGCAGCTAATGCTACCAAATAGCGACAAAACCTTTAGTAATTTATTTGGTTTTTCTTCTCCATGAGTCTCTTGTCTTGTTCTTTTGATTTCAATGACTGTATTGAATTTTGACTCTCTGCAGCATCATAGTTTGTAGCTTTGTTTACTTTTAGCTCTTTTCTGGACTTGGTTTTCTAATCCGGCTCTGACTTTATACCATCTCCTTGTAGGAATATGTTTACCTGAAAAGCACACAAAAAATACTAGAGTAGTATTATTTAAATACAAAAATAGATAATATGGAGGCTATAAATATACAATATATAGCACTCATCAATATCTCATGTATTAGTTCAGATCTGTGCAAAAACTGGACTGACTGTCGATAGTCAGGAAATAGCTATCGATAGTTGTTGACTGTAAACCACACCCGAGAGTAGTTGTCAATTGGCATATCGAAGAGAGCAGCCGCATACATGATTTCTGGAGATTTTTGAGAAGAATTAAGAGTTTTCTTGTAAATAGAATTTCTATTAGGATTTATAATTCTATAAATAGCCAAAGAATCTCAAGTTTTGCAATGTTTTAAGAGAGAGAACAATATAGAGTTTTATAGTTTTATATTCAAGATTCAGTTTTTGCAGTTGTTTGTAGGAATCAATAAATAATCCATATTCTCTTTATTCATGGCTTTGATGAGTATGAGTGGTTAACTTCTTGAGTTGGATTAGATGGAATAACAAACTCTAGATAATTTATTGGTATATTTTCTATGCTTATTGGTTTTAATTGTTTACGTGAAATTGATATTTTTGATTTTCTATTATCTTTGAAAGATTTAGATATGATTTTGAGTTTTTGATATTTTATAGTTTGGCAATATATTCGTTGTTTAGTTTTTGATATGCCGTAGACTTTTTAGGCACGATGTATGCTTAAACTTTGAATGTTTATTTTTATTATTCATATTGCATACCTAGATAAATTCAAATTTCATATAGAAATAATTGGGAGAAATCTTTCAAAGTATCAAATTTACTACTTTATATATTTGTGCTTAATTGAATTATTTTCTAGTTGTACAAAGACAACGTTGTCAATACAATTGAGATAAAAAAACATATATCTTGTAAATTATCCAATAGGGGGTTATATCCATCAGACCAATAATTTTAATTAAAGTAAATTTTTTTATCTTTTATTTTAATTTTTTGCTAATAAAAATCTAATCTTTACTTTTATTTTTAGTATCGTAATTTATTTCTTGTGTCATACAATTATAAAATGATTCTCGAGAGGACGATCTTAGATTACTATCCTTATACTACTTGCCGATCTCTTGCACTTGGGAGTTTAGATTCAGATCGCAGTCAAGTTTTTGGATGCCATTGCCGGGGATCATACTATTGTGTTACACATTAATATAGATTCGGTTCTTACGTCATTAATTTTTGTGATTCTGAATTTGAATGACTAGTTGGAGAACTTTAAACGGTAGATTAATTTGATCGTGCTCATATCCACAAACACTTCCACTCCATCACACACTTTACAATATGAGCACCAATAATAATAATAACATGAATAATAATAATAATAATAATAATAATAATAATGGATTTGGAGGAGATAATACAAAAGATATCCATAGCCATCATGGAGGCAATGGGAGGACTTTACATGATTATTTACAACCTAATAGGATAGCCCAACCTTCATGCGTTGCATTACCACTGAATATGGGACACTTTGTGATTAAATCTGGAGTCGTCCAATTTTGCCTAAATTCCATGGGATAGATTCAGAGAGCCCATATTTGCACCTTCGAAATTTCATGCTCTACCATTAATCTTTAAAACATTATTGCGGAGCAATTTAGACTTAAACTCTTTCCATTCTCCCTAAAGGATAAACCAAAGACATGGCTACATGCTTTATATCCAAATTCAATAGGAAGATGGGATGAGATGCAAAGAGAATTTTTAAAGAAATTTTTTTCTTCACATCAAACAAATTATATGCGAAAATAAATTCTCAACTTTCCATAGAAAGAAGATGAACCATTGTTCGAATGTTGGAATAGGTTTAAAGAATTGCTTCTCTCATACTCACATCATGATTTTGAGATATAGAATACTGTAAGTACCTTCTATCATGGGTTAAGTATTATAATCAGACAATTTGTTAAAACTATGTGCAATGGTGAATTTTTAAATAAAAATGCTGAAGAAGCATGGAACTATCTTGATTCACTTGTCAAGAATTCATAGGCTTGGAAAATTGAGGATACTTCAGATAAAACACTAATTAAAGAATAAATCTCATAATAGATGTGGACTTCTTAAATTGGCGGAAATTGAAGATATAACAGTATGTTTAATCACCATAACTAAGAAATTTGAATGTTTGCTTGCAAAGAAGATTGAAACAGTTAAGGCAATAAAAGAAATTCTAGGAGTTTATGATATCTGTGAATTACAAGAACACGTGACTCACGAATGTCCAACACTTCCTGCTTTAAAAGAAGTATTAAATAAACAAGCGAATGCCTTAAATGCTGCTCCTTAACCAATGAACAACCTATATTCACAAATATATAATCTTGGTTAGAGGAATTATCCAAATCTTTAATGGAAACAAAATCCTCAGCAATAATTCAATAATCAAAATAAACTACCCACTAATCTACCTCAACAATACGTCCAACCTACTAACCAACCTTCGGGGTACCAACCCCCACCAAAGAAAAATTTTAAGAATAATTTCTTTCAAATACAAAAGAGAATGGATCAGATGATACAACAATAGTTTATCCTTAATAGTCAGAATGTGATGGTTTTCAGTGATATTCATTCACTGATAAGCCACCTCAATTCCAAATTGCAAACGAAGGAAAAATGTAAACCACTATCATGATCGGAGGCTAGTACTATAGGTAAATTCGAAGGTATAGTGCTTGATGAGCCCGTTTCAAAAAGAAACACTAAGGAGAAATAGGCAATGATTCAAAACAATAATCTCAGTAAAATAATTCTAAAGAACCAACTTCTACTGATTATAAACCACAATGTACCGTTTCCTCAAAAATTAAAATCTAAAAATATTAATACATCTTATACTGATATTTGGAAATTTTCAAAAAGGTATAGATTAATATACCACTACTGGAAGTGATTAAACAAGTCCCCTCATACGCAAAACTTTTGAAGGACTTGTGCACCATTAAGAGACATCACAACGTACAAAAGAAGATATTTCTCACAGAGCAGCCAAGTGTGTTATTTCATTTTGAGATGCCTCTAAATTATAAGGATCCTAGATGTCGTACTATTTCTTGTGTGATAGGCCAACATAAAAAAGAGAAACCTTTGCTAGATTTGGGGGCTAGTGTAAATCAAGCCACCATTCTCAGTTTACAAGCACCTAGGTTTAGGAGAACTTAAACCTATACTGGTCACACTTCAATTAGTCGACATGTCAGAAAGGTTTCCTAAGGGCATTGTGGAAAACATTCTAGCTCAAATTGAAAACTTTTATTTCTCCATAGACTTTATAGTTATCGATATTGCATCAGTAAAGAATTCAGGTCTTCATATTCCAGTTATTCTCGGACGTCCATTCTTAACTACAGCTAAAGCAGTTATAAGTTGCAGGAATGACATGATGAAATTTTCATTTGGAAATATGACCCTTGAACTTAATGTGTTTAATAATAATGAATTACAAAATATTAATTATATTAAGCAAATTCATAATGAAGGAGACATTGTGTAATTATGCAAGTCTGACCCTTTGGAGATGACATTAACAATGAATGAAGATTTCCTTGAGTATCTCCAAATTGAACATATCAATGAAATAGTAAAACACTTAACTAATGTTCAATGTTCAAATATCATGGGATGGACACCAATAAATGAAGTGTATGAAGAGTTACATCAAATTACAAAGAAAATATACCATCTGTCATCCAAGCATCAATACTTAAAATCTCTACTTAAGGATCTCAAGTATATATTCTTGGGATCTAAAAAAACTTTCCTAGTGGTCATCTCAGTGAATCTTAATGAGAATTAGGAAAAGTGACTACTATAAATGTTGCAAAAGTATAAAGGAGCTCTTGGATAGATTATGGTGGACATCAAAGGTATGAACCCATTTATTTGCACACATCGCATTACTTTGGAAGATGGAGCCAAGCCTATTAGGCAAATATAATGAAAGCTTAATCCTGCCATGAAGGAAGTGGTTAAAACCGAAGTGTTAAAACTACTCGATGATGCATCATCTACCCAATTACAGATAGTAAGTGGGCAAGTCCAATACAAGTTGTTCTAAAAAAGAATGGAGTAACAGTAGTTTAAAACGAGGATGGAGAGATGATACCCACTTGCACTGCTACGAGTTGGTGTATGTGCATCTATTACAAAAAATTAAATTAAGTAATACGCAAAGATCATTTTCCATTACCATTTCTTCATCAAGTACTTGAAAGAGTTATGGGGCATTAATTTATTATTTTTTTGATGGTTATTCTGGCTATTGTCAAATTGAAATTGTTTTAGAGGATCAAGAAAAAGATAATTTTTACTTGTCCGGTACTTTTGCTTTTAGAAGAATGTCATTTAGATTATGTAATGACCCGCAACATCTCAAAAGTGTATAATAAGTATTTTAGCGATATGGTTGAATATTATCTAGAGGCATTTATGGATGATTTCTCTATATTTGAAAGTAATTTTGAAACTTATTTAACTAATTTAGGATCTGTGCTTAAAAGATATCAACAGAAAAATCTGCCCCCAAATTGGGAAAAATGCCACTTCATGGTAAATAAAGTTATTGTGTTGGGCTATGTAGTTTCATCTAAAGAGATGGAAGTAAATAAAACTAAAGTTGGGTCTATTTCTAAAAAACTGATATCTAAAATCGTGAAAGACATATGTTCATTCTCAGGACATGTAGGTTTCTATAGAAGGTTTATATAGGATTTTAGTATTATTGCTATTTCATTTTCTTGCACAAGATGTGCAATTTGAATGGACGCAGGCATATCAAACAACTTTTGAAACTCTCAAAGAGATGCTTCTCACTGCACCAATAATATAAACTCCAGAGTGATCACTTCCATTCGAGATTTTGTGCAACATAAGCAATTATGTAATTGGAGCTGTATTGGGGCAACGAAGGGATAAAAAATCTTACATGATCTACTATGCAAGCAAGACTCTCAATGATGCTCAAATGAACTATACCATAATAGAGAAGGATCTTCCACCTATTATTTTTGCTCTTGATAAATTTTGTTCATATATTCTAAGCTCAGATCATTTGATACTCAAATATCTTTTATCATAAAAAGATGCAAAGCTACAGCTAATTCGATAGATATTATTACTCCAAGAGTTCAACCTCAAAATCAAAGATAAAAAGGGAGTAGAAAATATGATTGCGGACCACCCTATAGACTAACTTTTGAAAATGATAAGCTATCAATTAAGGACTCGTTCTCTGATGAGTAGTTATATTCAATTACAATAACCCCCTTGTATGCTGACATCATTAATTTCTTTGTTGCAGGTAAAATGCCGAATCATTGGAGTTCATAAGACAAATGATAACTCTTATAAGAGGTATGTCATTTCTTTTTCGATGATCCTTACTTGTTTAAATGTTACTCAGATCAAATTTTTAGGCGTTGTCTGCCTGAGAATGAGATTCATAGCATAATTGCTTCTATCATACAGAAGCATGTTGGGGCCACTTTTTGTTTAAGGAGACGATAGCCAAAATACTTCAATGTAGTTTTTATTGGCCTACTATGTTTAGAGATGCATATGAATTTTTTAAAAGATGCGTGTCATGCCAGAATCTAGACGTGTTAACCAGGAAGAGTGATATGTCTCTAACACCCATACTTACAATTGAGATATTCTTGGGGCATTGACTTTATGGGGCTGTTTCCTATGTCTAACGAATATACTTATAACCTTGTATCGGTTGATTATATCTCTATATGTGTAGAAGCTACAACTTGTATAAATAATGATCAGTAGACTGTTATTAAATTTTTAAAAAAGTATATATTGTCTAGATTTGGAGTACCTAAAACCATAATAAGCGATGGAGGCTCTAATTTTTGTAACAAAGTTTTTGAAAATTTAATGAAGAAATACCATACCATGGATAAGATTTCTACACCTTATCATTTACAGTCAAATTGACAAGTTGAGCTTACTGATAGAGAAATTATGCAAATACTAGAGAAAATAGTTAATTGGTTTTGCAAAGATTGGTCGTTTAGACTAACCGATGTTTTACGGGTTTACTGTACAATATATAAAACACCCTTAGATATGTCTCCATATAGAGTAGTCTATGAGAAAGCTTGTCATTTGCCCATAGAAATAGAACATAAGGCATTCTGGACAATTAAATCAGTAAATCTTGGTCTTAATTCTGCTAGCCTATTATACAAGTTACAAATAAACGAATTGGAAGAGATAAAACGTGATGCATATGAATTTCAAAGGAGAAAATAAGAATATGGCACAATCAACACATCACATGCCATATTTTTTTTATCCTTCTGAAAAAGTGCTATCATACGATTCATGCCTTCATCTATTTTCGGAAAAATTGAATTCATGGTGAACATGACCGTTCATAATTAAAACTGCGTATCCACACGACGCAATCGATATTGAAAATCCAAAGTACGGTCATACGTTTAAAGTAAGTGGAAAATGATTGAGCACTACTCGGAACTTTCAAAGCACTAAGAGGAATCTCACGATCTAGTAAATCCTCCGACATCACATTGATAAGAGAAATGAAGATACAATGTATATTATTGTATATTGTGCACCAACAATTTTGATTTGCAGTTATTACATCATGAGTATTGAATCAAGGAAATTTCTAACCTCTCTTTTAAATTTTTACTTATTCTTATTATTTATATGGATATATCAATTCATTGAGGACAATGTGTATTTTATGTTGAGGGATGGCTTATAAATATAACTTAGTTTTGATACTAATGATGATTTTTTACAATTTTGTTTTTTTCAAAAAAATTTTTCTCCTTCATAGTTATTAGCTTAAGAGTTAAGAATTAATTTTTAATTTAGAATTAATTTTAGAAATAGGTATTAACAATTAGAATTTAAAAATAATATTTGTCTAGGAACTAACATTAATAGAAAAATAAAAATAATTTTTTTTTAGCTTGATAGATGCTCAACAGAGAGCTGCTGTCGAAGCCGCTGTCGAAGCGACTATCGATAGTAGGTCCGTAAATCTAAAAAATCGCCTGTTTGAGAGCGGTTGTCAAAACTGCTGTCAGGATAGCTGTTGGCAGAGAGGGGTAGTTATAAATAGATCTTAGAGTTTTTTTTCTCCACAAACAAAACTCTAGTTTCTTTCAATAGCACCCTCGCCCAAAAATTCTTTCTTTCGACAACCTTGGCTATTCCTGTGCAATTCTCTTTGAATTTTCATCAATCTCCATGAGGGTAAGCTCTCTTCTCTTTGATTTCTAATTGATTTATTCTCAGTAAAAAGTAGATTTTTGTCTCAAAATCTAGATTTACAATTTATATGGACGAATTTGAGAAAATCAAAGTTAGTCTTCACTTCTTGGTAGATTCAGAATAGTTTAGCAAAGTTATAATAATTTTTAATGAATTTCATGAAATTAATGTTATTTTATGTTGAAATCAAGGGTAGAAAAAGTAAAAATCTCACTCTTTTAGCATTATATTTTATGGGTTGCTTGTATAATTATTATATATCAATTCATGCAGTAATAATCACATTAAGGTAAAGTTTGATAATTTTTGAAGAAGAAATTGGGAAAGTATGAAATTATGTGAATGAATTTAATTCTAAAAATAAAACAAAACACAATAAAAGAAAAAGAAATTAACCAAAAAATAAAAAATAATATAAATAATTAATAGAATAATTATGTGATAAATTCATATATAGATTTTTGAAATAATAATTATTCCAAGTTATATATTTTTGACTAGTTTTTGCATAATAGCACCAAAGAAACAGATAGTTTTTAAGAGGCCAAGAGTGGAATCCTCTAGCCTATATTCTCCACAGAGAATAAGACCCACAAAGGCAAATAAGAGAATCTTAGAGAAATATAATGATTTCAAACTGTGGCCTAAACTGTAGTCAACTGCTCAAAAATAAATGAAAATTTGGCCGTAAGAGCACAAATGCAAGCTTCAGAGCTAGAAGCATACACAAGACATGTACACGCACTGGTAATGAGATCGTGCGTGAGTTTTATGCTAACTTGCAACCGTAGACCAACACAGATACTGCATTGTTAGGGGCAAGGAGATACCATTCACAAAGGAAGAAATTGTAAGGACAGTCCCTGTACCCAATGTGTCTCAGGAGCACCCTATTTTTTTAGAGACTGTGAATAAGATACTAAGCAGCTCTCGCCGGTTTAGAGAGCTCTGTGAAAATCTGAGTGTTGCATTTAATGAGCACTTTTTGAAGGTTGGTTATGTCGGAAGGGAGTACGTCTTGGTGAGTCTTTTTATTAAACATAACATACTATCATCCTTCGTAACAATGGAATTATATTCAAGGGATGTAGTATTGTTAAATATGAGTCTGGAAAAGCATGCATTCAATGTTGCATCCATTATGTACTTTGCGATAGTTCAATGTATGGGTCAAGCCCATAAGTATATTCAGCATCCGAGATTGGCGAAGTCTCACTTAGTTTTACCATCTCTAATTAGAGGATTTGCATGAATTATGTAGTCTATCCATCACGAGTTGATACATTTGAACCTCCCATGCAACCATTTATGGATACCATTATGCGAATAAGCATGAGTGCCTGACACGCCCAATAGAAATAGCATGTGCAACACGAGCAACAACATACTACCACCTGCTAGTCATGAAGAACAAGATCATGAATGTGTCAAGCAAGGGCAAAAACAGTGAGATGCAGCAGAAGCGACAGGCCGACTAGCTGAAGTAACACTCCATATGATAAATGAGTCAATCATAAGGATGACAGATGAGTTCACTGTAAGAATGACAATTATTAAAGAACGGCAAGCCCGAACCGAGCATCGTTAACAATGTCAATATCAACTTTTCACCAAAGTATTTAGATGAATGACTGGTGAGGATGCTCCTATTTTTTATGATGAGGACAAATGGACGAGCTAGGTGATCGTAGGGTTTCACCAGTATCAAAGACTTAAGTGACAAGAAGGTCTTTATCAGAAGCATCATTGATATCGACTGCTAAAGGGAATGAAATTTTTTTCTAGAGAGCCGTCAAAGCCATGTGTACTCTAACCTTAACCTCTTACATTATTTCTTAGAGTATTATTTTAATAAATATATTTCTTGATGCACTGAGGTCATTGCATGATTTAAGTTGGGAGAGTGGGTTAGATACACTGTATTTTACTGTATCATAATTAACTAACATAATTAGAAAAATTATTTCTTTGAGGTAAAAAGTGAGATTAGAAGTACATTACATTGCATATTTATGAGATAGATATCTTAATTTTGTATCTTAATTTTGTGCTTATATGATAATACTTTTTATGTAGTCATAATTGAGATTTTAAATCTGACAATTAGGTTTATGGATACTTAAGGTTATAATCGAGTATGCATTCTAAACAATAATACGATAAATCAGGGAAAGTTGATAATAAAGAGAAAACTTAAAAGGCAGACCTCTCTCTCTCTCTCTCTCTCTCTCTCTCTCTATATATATATATATATATATATATATATATGCTGGAAAAAAAAAAACCAAAGTGAGTCTGGTACTTAAGGTAATGTACTTTGTATATATGATAAATATATAATAAATAAATAAGAGAAAGTAAGTGTTAATTAAGTAGTTGGGTCCGTGTGCCTCGATAAGCGTGTGTATTAACACAAACAATACTTATAGACTTTTATTATAGTCGTGAGCCAAGTAACTGGGCATTTGTGCCTTGGTAAGTATGAATGTTCATATGAAAAGCAAGTGTCTATAGATAAATAGTTAAAAAAGGAGAATATATATATATATATATATATATATATATATATATATATATATATATATATATATATATATATATATATATATATATATATATATATATATGAAAAGGGTTCTTATAAGTTTGATTGGCGCTTGAAACTTAACAAGGCTTATTTATACGCTTACAGAAGTGCATATGAGAGGACAATTGAAAGTAAAAGTATATCTACAAGATAATTTAAATGATCATGATGGATACCATGAGAGTATTAGATTATAAGTGATTAATTAAGATTGACATTTTTCATAAATATTTGTGTTTGTATCACTAATTGAGTTTGATATGGAAAATGAAGTGAAAACCAAAAAATAATAAATATAATAATAGTATAGATAAGTAGTTAATAGGTTACTAACATTTTTCATTTTTTTTTATTTTACACTTATCCCTATTTTTTATTTTTATTTATTCCTTTGTCTTAAACATTTCTTGATGTTTGTGGGTAACATCACTAGAAATCCTCACGAGATAACACTCGTGCACTAGAGTAATTTAGGGGTTTAATGGATTGTTGCACGTGTTAAGTGCAATTATGATTCCTACAAAAGCGAGTTTGGATTTATTTTTAGGTCTTTAGTATATTTTTTTTAGTTTATAGATTTGCTAGGGACTAGCAAAACTTAAGTTGGGGGTGTGATTACTCTTAAAAAGTATAATATTTTTAATTTATTTTATGCAAGTATAATCCAATTTTGTTGATTAATATTAGAAATTAATGAAAAATTATTTTTATTAATCAAATTCCTCACTATGATATTTTTCTAGTATTTTCTAGTGTTATTGCAGGATTTTATATGTAAGAAAATTGAAGTAGTATATCTCACGTATCAGTTCAGTTATGTGCAAAAACAGGACTGACTGTCGACAGCCAGGAGATGCTATCGAAAGCTGTCCACTGTAAACCGCACCCAAAGTAGCCGTCAATAGGCTTATCGAACGGAACGGCTGCAGACTTGATTTCTAGAGATTTTTGAGAAGAAGTAAGAATTTTCTTGTAAATAGAATTCCTATTAGGATTTGTAATGCTATAAATAACCAATGAATCTCATGTTTTGTAATGTTTTGAGAGAGAGAGAACAATATAGAGTTTTATAGTTTTAGATTCAAGATTTAGTTTTTATACACATTCACAAAAATCAATAAAGAAATTCTTTCTCTTTATTCATGGCTAGGATAAGTATGTGTGGCTAAATTCTTGAGTTGGATCAGATAAAATGACAAATCCTTGGTGATTAACTGGCATGTTTTCTATACTTGTTGGTTTTAATTATTTATGTGAGATAGATATTTTTGATTCTCTATTATCTTAGAAATGATTTATATATGATTTTGAGTCTTTGTTATTTTAGAGTTTGGGAATATATTCGTTTGGCGATATATTCGTTGCTTAGTTTTTAATATGTCGTAGACTATTTAGGCACAGTATATGCTTAAACTTTAAACATTTATTTTTGTTATTTATATTGCATACTTAGATAAACTCAAAATTCATAGGAATAGTTGGGAGAAATCATTCAAACTATCAAGTTTATAACTTTATATATTTTATGCTTAATTGAATTAATTTTCGGTAGTGGAAAGACCACGTGATCATGTAACTAAGATAAAAGGCATAAATATATCCAGTAAATATCCTATAAGAGAGTTATATCCATCTGACTAAAAATTTTAGTTAAAGTAAATTTCTATCTTTAATTTTAGTTTTTATTTAATAAAAGTCTAATCATTACTTTTATTTTTAGTACCTAATTTATTTCTAGTATCACACAATTATAAAATGATTCTCGAGAGAACGATTTAGGGTTACTATCCTTGTACTACTTGCCAATCTCGTACACTTGGGAGTGTACGAGTCTGATCGCAGTCATGTATCATTGTGAAAAAGTGTTAGGATGAAGAATATAGAGTAGTGGATATGTCCGACGTAGATTTGAGATTGGACCTAAAATACGAGAAGTAATTTATAGCGATTGTCGGCTGGTAGGAAAAGTCTTAAAAAATAAAGTGATACCATTGGATCTTTTTCATGGGTGCACAGTCACTAAGAGAATCTACTTGAGAGTTTGAGAATGATATTAGGATGAAGTATTCATATCTTATTTCATAATCAAGTATGCTATTTTATTTATTTCTATATCCAAGCATTATCTGTATTTATTATCATGTCTCTTGATTTAGAATTTTGAGGTCAAAATTCTTTGTTCGGTGGGTAGAATGTAATATCCCAAAATTTATTCTACCTATCATTCATTGAAACCGACCATGCCAACTTAAGGCTACTGAGTGCCAAATTGAAAACTGAAGTGACTGTCTGTGAGTATAATTTTAAATCTGTAACTCCAAATAACTTTCAATCTTTGTGGTTATTATTTTTCTAATATTTATAATTTTTATAAATTTTCTCGGGAGCTTCAAATTTTTTTTTGAATTTTGTTAATTATAAATTATTAAAGTATTCTTTTAATTACTACGGTATTTTATATATTTCATTCCGGATATCAAACAAATATATTAAAAATTTTTAGAGCTTCTCTCATTGGCCTCTATGCCATGTACTAATTTGTTAAGTTTAGGAGGTCATCAAAAATACCACAAATAATAAATTATTTAACTAAATAATTAAATTAATTAAAAAACCTAATTTCTATGTAACCCCTATTTTTCAGATACTTCTCAAAACAGAGGATGCTACTTAAAATTTTACTAGATTACCTAACAGTCATATGATCTTCAAATAACAATTATTACTGTGACAATAGATGAATAAATAACATGTCTGAAACTGATGTTATGTTTAAAAATATAAGCTTAATTATATAAAAGGGTACACTATTCTAGATACATACAATAAAAGAATCAAGATAAGGAAAAGTGCCCGATAAAAGAAATATTAACAGTACATACAAGATTATGATACTAGATTCAACTCTTACTGTCGTTATGCTTGATTAACAAAGTATGGATCTCCGATTAGTACTGGTTCTCCTTCGACTTCCTCAACACTTTGGTTCAGAATCCAGGGGATTAAACTCAACAAGTAATACTTAAAGTAAAGAATAATGTGTACTATCATAGTACAAAAGTATCAGTGAAAGTGAGCATGGTCATGTTAGTGTTGGTCAAGAACAATAAATATAATGTAAGTAAGTATAAATAAATAAGTATGAAGAAACGATTACTCTATGTGTCATAATCATGTATTCTATTGATCTTTGTGATCGTTCAAGTTAGTTGTGAAAGCCATAATAATGGATAACGCTATTCTCCATTATCATATAAGTGTCCGTACATACCCAATTCTTAGCCTCAATCACATAACGCTGAACCATGCGATACTGCCAGGTATTACCATTCATACCCTGTATTTTATTATAGTAACGAACATATCATACTGGGTACTAATCATTAATCAGTGATACAGTATACTTAGGCTGTTGCAATTATACTCGGCCTTAGTATTACTTATTCCTTATATGACATGACTCTTACTCATCGTATACCTTCTTCCCGTTTGAGCAAGGAATCATGGGCAATCAAATTCACTTATTCATGAATATGAATATAGAGTTGTCAATAAACTAAGAATAAGAGCTAGACATGTTCAAGTATGGTCGAATTATACACTGACTTTGGGTAGTCTTGAATCAAATAGCAAGCTATTTAGAAGTAGGCTTGATTATTGTCAAAGGAGCTCAAATTTGACTTCTTTAAACTATACGTAATAAGGACAAGTTTAAAATTAACAAAAGGTTTAAAGCAGGAGAAATGCATCTAAATTTCACAAGCAATCAAAAAACAAAAACAAAAACAAAAAAACACTTTCTGCATTCATATTAACATTCATTCACCACTTCAACGAGTATATGATGTAATTTCTTATATATGATGTACATATTATATGACTTTAAAATGAAGCATGTAAGTAAGAAATTTTTTTATTATCATTACTATTATTATTTATATTTTTATAGTGGTAAAATTTACACAGAGAGAAGATCAAATTCTCAATATCATACTTGAATGTTAACTTCCAACAGACAACAATAAAGAGAGTTCTTCATTAGACATTAACTCATAGATAGATAAGATAAAATGCTTTCTGTGAGAGTAGTAGATAAGTCCAAATTATGAACTAAGAATATCATGAAATAAATTACTAACACACACATATGTGGTTAAATAAAATTTCCAATGAAAAAGTATGTGGATAAAATAGGAGTGTTACTTATAACGTTTGTAGAATATAATTGAAGGAAAAAAAAAATCCCTAATAGAGCCAATTAATTTTAGCAAAGGAAGAGATACTGTGAGGGGAAAGAAAGACCCTACTGTCTTTTATTTTTTGAAGAATGAATGAATAAAAAAAAGAAAATTTATACACTCTTCACATTGACTTGAACTTCAAGCCTCCTCTATGTTTGGCTCACAAAGAGGCAATCGCCTTGTGTATTAGTGGAGGAAGCCAGCTCATGATGGAAGTGAAGAATTAAATAAAATTTTTAAATAATTTTTCGCTTTTGGTTCCAATCAATATTTTCCAAATTTTACCAAATTAATATAGAAAATAGAGATCAATGAGAGAAATATTAGAAAATTATCTGTATATTATTTCGATGTTCGGAGTGAGAGCTAAAAAAATTTCAAATTAATTAGATGAATAATTTAATATCCTTAAATTAACAAAATTCAGAATTTTTTTGAACTTTCCAAAAAATTTTTAAAAATAAAAAAATTTAAAAACTAATAATCACTAAAATTGAATGTCATTTGGAGTTATGAATTAAAAGGTACGCTTACCAAAAGTCATTTGGGTGTCCAAGTTAGTTGGCCTTGGTAGCTCTAGTAATGATCGATCTCAATGGATGGATATGAATAGTACAAATTTTAAGATGTTATATCCTACCAACCTAATAAAAGAATTTCATCTTTAAATTCTAAAGAAGCAAGTATGTGTACATGTAGAAACAATGAAATTAGCATACTTGATTATAAAAAAAAAATGTATGGATGCTTTATCTTTATTTCATTTTCAAGCTCCCAAGTTAATTCGCTTGGTGACTGTGCATCCTATAAAACATAAAAACTAATGATATCACTTTGTTTTTTAAGACTTTCTCCTGTCAGCTAATGATCACTATAAGTTGCTTCTCGTAGTTTAGATCTGACCTCAGATTCACCTCGGATAGGTCTACTACTCTGTATTCTTCACCCAAGCACTTCCTCAACTATGATATAAGAAACACATCAAGAACAATTTCCTTCTCGCATTGTAATGATAATCTATATGTAAGATTTTTAATTTTCTTTCATAATCTCAAATGACCCGTTGTATCTTAAATTGAGCTTCATTTTTCTGCTGAAACTGATCATGCCTTTCATCAGGTATATCTTGATGAATACCCTATATCTGATTTAGATTATCAATTTTTAAGTCAAATATCATATTAAATACACATATCATTTTAATAAAAAATTCAAATCCTATCTTTCAATACCCACTAATAAATAATTCATTGACTCCTATATATACACGTATAAGTGTGATAGTTTACTTTGGTTTTGGATTCAAATTCTAACTCATGATTAATCTCTTCTCTCTAAATAATTTTTTTTCTTTTTTTGCAAATATTTCACCTTTCATGAATATTTACGCTTGCTTAGGTGCAAAATACCTGATTACTCAGATCATACTCTTTTTTTTCTTTTGTCATTTCTAAATGATTATTGCCTTAAATATCAGGCTCACCTTTTTTTTCAGGATTATTGCCTTAAATATCAAGCTCATCCATTTTTTTTCTTGCTCAGAGAGAGAAGACTATTCAATCGTTATTATCTTTGTTCTTACCTAATAAACTATTATGAAGTGAAAAGTAGATATATACTTACCTCAAAATTTCTATTAGCGATATTTAGTTTTTGAATTTTTATTTTTCATAAAATTCTAAGTGCATTATCCAATCTACTCTTCTGTCAAACTTAAAATCTAAATTTATTCTTTAATTTATAATTAGGCTGATTTATTGAAGAAAATATTTTTGCACTTTTTCTACTTTTTTTCAGATTTTTTTAGTTACCCTAAAAACTACCCAAAGTCAGTAAAATGGCTATAATTTTTGCATGTTAATTTGGATTGATCTGTTCTTAGACTAGTTTTAAAGATAATTTCAAGCTCTATAAATTTTTAGTATATAAAATTTTCCAATTCAAAATTTATCTTAGCTGAAAATACTCTTGAAATTGCTACTGCTGCACTTGAGTTTTTGTCTTCACCAAAAATAACTTTCTTTGCTCGTATTCTTGACAAATTTGTATTTTCTTCTTCTCTTTCTTTCGAATCCTTTGTTACAGATAAAAACACACTAAATATATCCGAGTAGTAATTATTTATATACAAAAATAGATAAAATATGGGAGAAAAAAAATGTAAAATATGATACTAATCATACTCAATACCTATCTTTTGCTAGTTCTCGAGCAAAATCTAAATCTAAAAAAAGGAAAAATTCTAACTCACTTTCACAGGAATTGCAATTGCACTTAGCACGTGCAATAAGTTTTTAAACCCCTAAGTAACCCTAGTGGATGAGTTATGTCTCGTGAGAGTTTGTAGTGAATATACTCACAAAATTTGTGAAGAAAATAGATTAAGAAATAAAGAAAAAAAATAAGAATAACCAAAAATCAAGAAGAAAATAAAAAATAAAAAAAATTTATACAAAAGAAAGATTTTTTTTTGTTATTTTCTTCAATTAATCTCAATAATATACAAACTCAAGAATGCATTTAGATTATCAATTTTCAAGTCAAGTATCATATCAAATACACATATCATTTTAATCAAAAATTCAAATCCTAAATTTCAATACCCACTAATAAATAATTTATTAGCTCCTATACATCTACGTGCAAGTGTGATATTTTTTCGATTTTGAACTCAAACTCTAACTCATGATTCATTTCTACTCTTTAAACAGTTTTTTTTTCTTTTTTTTTTTTGTGAATAATTCACCTTTCATGTGAATATTCATGCTTGCTTATGTGCAAAGTACCTGATTACTCGGATCATACTCTCTTTTTTTTTCTTTTTTCATTTTTAAATATTTATTGCCTTAAATACCAGACTCACCTTCTTTTTTTTTTAGAATTATTACCTTAAATACCAGGCTCATCCTTTTTTTTTCTTATTTAGAGAGAGAAAACTACTCAATCGTTATCATCTTTATCTTTAACCTAATAAACTATTGTAAAGTGAAAAATAGATATATTCTTACCTCAAAATTACTATTAGTGGTATTTATTTTTTAGATTTTTATTTTTTCATAAAATTCTAAGTGTATTATCCAATCTACTTTCTTATGAAAGTTCAAATCTAAATTTATTCTTTTATTTATAATTAGGTTGATTTATTGAAGAAAATAATTTTACTTTTTTTTTAGTTTTTTAATTATCCTAAAAACTACCAAAAGTATAAAAATATAGAAATCCAAAAATCTAAAAATAAAAATCCTTGAAAAAAAAAAAAACTAATGATCCTAGAAAAACATAAAAAATCTCCTAACCCACTCCCTATAAAAAATCTCCTTGGGTCCTCATACATGACCCAAGGAAGGTAAAACAAATATGAAAAACTTTTGTATAAATACAATATAAATAATGAGAGTCGTGAAGGATTAAGATCTCAATATTGTCACCCTATTAATGTATAGAAAGCAGTTATGACCTCTCGATCACTTTCCACTTTCATAGTGTGTCATTTTATGTTTTGATATTGATGAACTTAATCTTTTTGCCAATTTTGCATTTAATTTCTCCATCTTATTTTTAATTTTTCTTAATTTGTTTCCATCATTCTTTCTTTTATTCAACAATGAAATTTTAAAGTTGGAAATTGTACCTTTATAGTCCATATTTGACCTATGAGCATGTTTCATGGCAGTAAGTATTTTGGTCTTATCGACATGTAAAATAATATACTCATTTTGATATGGCAGAATCATGAGCTTGATTTTGAATCGCTTTTCAAATTATTAGATATCATGACCTCTTCTTTTTATAATTCATATAATTCCTTCCAATTTTCTAGTGTTTTGGGCTCATCATGCAAATTTTCTTCAAACTTGTTATCAAAATTCTCCAAAGAAAATAGAATACTAGTAGATTTATCATTCGTCAAGTTATTATGAAGGAATAAAAATTCATCTTGGCAAGCTTCTTCACAATTTTTATCAAAAGAACCAAATAATAATATGTCACTAGCAAGCTTATCATGAGGCAAATTACCAAGCAAAATTTTTACTTTATCACCAGTTTCTTCTTAATTATTTTCACAATGATCTAAAGTAGGTTGATCATATTATCAAAGTATAAACTCATCATGTACAAAATTATTTAACTTATTTTGAATCATATAAACTTCAAAAGATGAGTGAAGTGGTTGCTTGTTGGAGTTAGATATGTTCAAACAATTAGATTGATTTTTAAAAAGTTTAGTATAAGAAATTATTTTGAGAAAATCTTTCATATAAGATATAGTTTGAGAGGATGATTTTAGCAAAACTTTTATACATTCCTCTATTGTACGTGCTCGCTCCTCAGTCTCATAATTATAAGCTTTCTTGTTATCTTTGAATGGTTTCATTTTGAGTTCATGAGTGAAATTTGAATGTAGATATGATGGATTTGTGTACATATATGATGATAGATATGAAGTGGTTGCATGTAAAATTCTCATGACATGCATATCTCGCTTCTAATATTTTTAATATTTTACTAACATGTTCAATTGAATATCTTGTTCATGATTAAATTTAGAAAATAAAGATGAATAATCTATAAAGAAAGGATCAGATGGAGGACACTCTTGATACGACTCTTGATTTTATGAAAAATTAGAATGATTCATCCATTCACAATTGTAATTTTGTGTATAGGAAGCGCTTATAGGTTCATGATATGTAGGAATTTGATCATAATCTAGTCCTAGCAAACGTCCTATCTATGGATACTGATGATAATTATAAAATAGATCACGACAATGATGGCGCATCCAGATACACAAAATTGATTTAAACATTTTTTGGATTTTTTTGAAAAGGTGGATAGGGAAAGAGATGGAAAAGAATAAAAACAAGTTGAGATTTTTTTGATTTTTTCTTAGAACTAGAGACAAAAAATACAAAATAAGAAAAAGAATAGGGCAGATCCTTGAAACTATTGCATCTAAATAGCGGCAATTGCTGCTGTTTAGCGGCAAAATCAAAAAGTTTGACTCCCTAATATTTTAGCGATTAGAATATATTTTCTAGATTCTTTTTAGCTTTCTGTATTAGTAGTTTCAGGTTCCTAAACACTAAACGCACTATTAACCCATAAAACGTTAGAGAAAGTAAGAAAACACCGTCGATCCCTAGCAACGACACCAAAAATTTGAAGTGATAAATATATTGCAAGCGTACAGTGTCAGTTGTCACGCTTTACAGATTGTTCTTACGAGAATCTAAGATATTTTTGCGTTCTTACTTGTCCTACTATTCTAACGAGTTAATTAAAGGTTCTAGATTGAATTCAAGTTACTCTAATTAGCCTAGGATATAGATTCCATCAGTTCACAACTATGTATTACTTCTATTATCTTTTTCTATCATAAAAACTGATCTTTTAGTTTTAATCTTTTAATTAAAATATTCTAAGTATGAGCTATCAAGTGGTGTGCAAGTATAACTCATCAAAAATACTGCTTTGCATAAAAATAAACTAAATCATTAGATAATTCTATGATAAGATGAAAATTAACAATCCTAAACCCTAACTAAGTATAGGTTATTAAGAAATTTAACTCAAGTATAAACTATCAAAGTATTAATCTATAAACTGTTGTATTTTAATTTTTTCATGGAAAAATCATGTCTTTATTATTTTATTTTAAAAAGAAAATATTAATAAGCAATTACATGGTTGATTCCTACTTTCATCTACATTCTAGAGCTAAACTAATTTAGCTACTCATGGTTCTAATTAATAAGATCCTATTTTTATTTATGAAAGCAAGAAAATTTAATTTAGAAAGCAAGATTAATCTAAACTAGAAAGCAATTAAAGATCTATACTAGAAAATGATTAAATCTATTTAAAAAGTAATAAAGAGAAATAGAATTACTTCTGGAGCTCGGTATGGCGGCCGTTACCCCTTCGAAAAAATCCTAATATTTATTAATCAAAAGTACATCTAAAATTATATCTAAAAAGTTCCCTTTAATTTACAAGGATTTATAGGGTATTTATAACCCAAACACAATCCTACTACTACTCAAACTCAATACAAAAGATATAATCTTCATCCAACACAAACTAATATCAAGATATATAATTCTAATTAAATTTATAGGTATTAGAAACCAATGATTGAGATTAGATGACATAAAATACTAATTTTTGGGTCCAAAATCCGAAATTAAGTTTAGCAGATCCGGAGCTTGCTAGATCAGATTTTTCACTCTGCAATACTTCAGTAAAATGGCCATAATGTTTGCATCTAAATTTGGATTGATCTGTTATTGGACTCGTTTCGAAGATAATTCCAAGCTCTACAAAGTTTTCTTACATAAATATTTCCAGTTCAAGATTTATCTCGGCCGAAAATGATCTTGATTTTGCTGCTGCTGCACTTGAGTTTTTGTCTTCACCAAAATTAACTTTCTTTACACACTAAATATACCCGAATATCAATTATTTATATGCAAAAATAGATAAAATATGGGAGAAAAAAAATACAAAATATGATACTAATCAAATATCCTATCTTTGACTTTGAACTCTAATTGTTTTCTTTATTTTTTGGCCCATTTATTCTGTCTATCTTTGGCCATCTTCATATGTTCTTCGATAACCTTTACTTATTCAGTTACTTGAGTAATCAACTTCGCTCTGAAAATACTTCAATTTCCAACCTCATCCTAATACAATAGAGATGTGCACTTCTAACCATACAAAGTTTCAAATGGTGCCATTTTGATACTTTCCTGATAATTATTTTTATATGAAATTATACCGTATATAAATAATCTTCCCAAAATCCACCAAAATTCCATACACATTATGTTCAAGCACTTGGATAGTTCATTCAGACTAGCCATCTATCTGAGAATGGTAAGCTGAAGACAAATCCAAATGTGTTCTCAAATTATCCATCAAACTTTTTCAATAATGTAATCTAAATCTCGCCTCCCTATCTAATATGATTCTGACTAGAACTCCATGTAACATTACCAACTCTTGAGTAAACGCTTTCGCCAAAGTTTCCATTGACTGACCAACCCTTAATAGCAAAAATGAATATTCAAAGTCTAAGTATACACAATGTCTAAAGAGTTTATGGTATATCAAAACATAAGCAACGAGTATATCATCAAACAATAAAACATCAAAAACTCAAAATCATTTCTTATCCTTTAAAAAATAATAAGGAATAAAAATATCAATTTTACATAGATCAATAAAAATAATAAGAATAGAAATTACATACTCGTAAATTATCTAGGGTTTGTTATCCCATCTGAACTAACGTAAGAATTTAGATACTTATACTCATCATAGTCATGAATAAGAAAATGAATTCTTTTAATGATTTCTATGAAAATGTACAAAAACTAAATTTTGAATCTCTACTCTCTAATAATTTTTCTTTTCTCTCTCTAAATCTTTAAAGGCCTACGTAATTCTGAATTACATTATATATTTATAGTCTTATAAAATCCTAATAAGAATTCTATTTTCAAGAAAACTTTTTTTTCTCTCAGAAATCTCCAAAAAATAAAGTGCGGACATAGCCTTTATCAACCCCATTGACAGTCGTTCTCACGTTTGCATTATAGTTGACGGCTATTGAAATTAACCAATAGTTGGATAGCCAGTTCTATAAAATCACAGTTCTGAACAGATATTTGAGATGTGCTTCGATTCTTTGATTTTCTTGCATATAGAACCCTACAAAAACACTAAAAAACACTAGAAAAATATCATAGTGGATAATTTGATTAATAATAATTTTTAATTAATTTCTTTTATTAATCACCAAAATTAGATTACGCTTGCATAAAATAAACTAAAATAACTACTCCTTTCAAGTGTAATCACACTCCCAACTTTAGTTTACTATTCCCTAACAAAATTATCAAGTTAAGAAAATAAATCAAAGACCTAACTAAAAAAAATAAATTCTAATGCACTTTCATAGGAATCACAATTATACTTAGCATTTGCTATAAACCGTTAAACTCCTAGGTTACCAAGTGGATGAGTGTTGCTTTGTCAGAGTTTCCAAAGATGTTACCCGCAAATATAAAGAAATATTTGAGTTCCAGAAATAAATAAAATGAAAGATAAGGATAAGTGTAAAATAATGAAAAAGAAAATATTAGTATTTTATTATTAATTATCTATATTATATTTTTGGTTTTCATTTCTTTTCCATATCAAGCTCAATATGAGATACATACACAGATATTTATAAAAATGTCAACCTTAATAAATGAGTTATAATTTAGTATCTTTATGTATCTATCATGATCATTTAAATCGTATTATAGATATACTTTTACTTTCAGTTATCCTCTCCTATGCACTCTTGTGATCGTGTATATAAGTCTTGTCAAGTCTCAAACTCCAATCAAACGTATAGGAACCCATTTCATATATATATATATATATATATATATATATATATATATATATATATATATATATATATATTATATTTTTCCATAAATATTTACCTTTCATATGAACATTTATGCTTACTATGGTACAAATACCCAGTTACCTAGCTCATGTTTAAAATAAAAGTCCTTAAGTATCGTTTGTGTGAATACGTACGCTTACCAAGGCACACGAACCCAGCTACTTAGCACTTACTTTCTCTTTTTTACTATATATATTATGCTATATTTTTTCTTGAAGTATATTGCCTTAGTACTAGGCTCATTCATTTTTTTTAATATATATAAGATAGGCCTTCCTTTAAGCTTTCTCTTTACTATTAACTTTTCGTGACTCATTGTATAAGTGTTCAAAGTGCATATTTGTTTCAAATCTTAAGTATCCATATATTTTATTGTCGAATTTAAAATCTAAATTAAGATTACATAAAAACTATCATATAAGCATCAATATTAAGATATCAATCTCATGCAATGTAAAATACTTCTAATGTTACTTTTTTACTTCAAAGAAACAATTTTTTAAATATGTTATTAGCTAGTTATGATACAATAAAGTTTAGTGTATCTATCTCACCCATAACTTAAATTATGCAGTATTTTCAGTGCATCAAAAATAAAATTATGCAAATAATACCTAATAAATAATGTAAGAGGTTAAGGGTAGAAAACACCTATCTTTATTGGTTCTTAAGAAATTTCACTCCCTCAAGTAGTCGATATAATGATGCAGTTGATGATGATCTTCCTATCATTTGTATCTTTGACATTGGCGGAATCCTGTGGTCCCCTAACTCGTCTCGTCAGCATCCTCACCAGTAATTTGTTTGTATACTTTGGTGAGAAGCCGATATTGACGTTGTTGGTAACGTTTGGTTCGGGCTTGCAGAGTCTCGATGACTTACAGTCTTTCTTTGAATGTGTTAGTCATTCTTAGACTCATTCAATATTTGGAGTGTGATCTCTTCTGGTTGGGCCACCCTACCACTTGCATCTCCTTATTCTTGCTGTTGCTCTCCATGTTCTTGATCTTGTTCTCCGTGACCGGCCAGCACGATAGCACTCGGCTGCTCTTACTGCTCTTACTGGGTGTGTCGAATGCTCATGCTCCTTCGAATGGTTGTATCCATAAATGGCTGCATGGTTTTTTCAAATGTGTCATCTAGTGACAAATTCTTCCCATTATTCATGTAAATTCTCATTATTAGAGATGGCGGAACTAGAACTAGCTTTGCCTCTCTCGGATGCTGGATACATTCATGGGCTTGACCCATGATTGAACTATTGTGAGGTGCATGATGGAGACGATATCGAACGGGAGCCTTTCCAAAATCATATTTAACAACACCATATCCCTTTTATATAATTCCGTTATTGTAGAGGGGTAAGATGTTATATTTGATAAATAAGCTTAGTGTAATGTACTCCTGCCTCACAAAGCCCACTTTCAAGAAACAATCATTGAAAGTAACATTGCTGAGATTTCTTTCAATCGGCGAGAGCCGCTTGGTATTTCATTCACCTTGTCAACAAATGAAGGATGTTCTTTAGACACATCGGGTACAGAAATGGCTCTTAAGATCTCATGTCTTATGAATGATACTTCCTTACCCCTTACTATAGAGTATTCATGTTGGACTCCAAGTGCTAGTTGCAGATTAGCATAAAATTCATGCACGATTTCTTTGCATGCTGGTGTGTGTTTATATATTGTACATACTTCTAATTTGCAGCCTGCATTTATGCTCGGAAGGCAATATTTTCGTGTATTTTTGAGTAATCAACTACTCATTCAAGCCAAAGTTTAAACTTCTCATACTTCTCCAAGAGCTTCTTATTAATTTTTGCAGCTTTGTGTCTCTGCAGAGAAGATGGGCTTGAAGATTTTGCTCTTGGGCTCTTGGAAACGGTTTACTTTCTTGGTTCTATCCTGAAAAATAATCACAAAATACATCTTAACATCATATTATTTTTTTCTCAAAACTATGCATGAATTAAAACACATTTTTATTTTGTTTAATTTCTTTTCTTTCCCCCTTCTTATAATTACAATTCCTATAATTCCCAATTTCTCTTTCAAAGATATATCAAACTTTACTTTTATTTCCTTCCTAATGCATGAATTTGATATATGTTAATTATTCGAGCAACCCATGAATTGTTATGCTAAAAAGTGAGATTTTTATTTGTTTGTTCTACCCATGAATTAGCACATATTTTGAATTATTCAGAGAAATTCATCAAAAATCCATAAAAATTACATAAACCACTCCAAATCTACTAATAAGTAACGATTTATCTTAAATCTACTCAAATTTATTCATATAAATCACGGATGTAGGTTTTTGAAACAAAAAATTATTTTTACGAAGAACAATCTAATGAAAAATCAAAAAGAAGAAAACTTACTTGCTTGGAGATTTTTGAAAATTTGAAACGAATTCCATGGGATTAAGTTCTAGCTTTCAAAAGGAGGGATTTTTGCTCTAGAGTGCTGTAGAAAGGAGACTAGGATTTAGTTGTGGAGAAAATAAAACTCCAAAATCTATTTATAACCGGGGCTCTCTGTCGATGGCTGTTAACAATTGCTTCCATAGCGGCTTCGATAGCCGCTCTCAAGCAAAGCAAAAATTGCTTTGTAGTCTGCGGTTGTCGACAGCCGCTTCGATAGCGGCTTTAACAGCCGCTTTCTATTGGGAGCAGCGTCAAGCCAAAATTTTTATTCTAATTTTTTTCTAAGTGTTATTTTCTACACTAATATTATTCCTAAAATCCAATTATTAATTCCTCATTCTAAAATTAGTTCTAAACTAAAATTTAGTTCCTTATTTTAAAGTTAGTAACAAAAACTAAAAATTAACTCTAATTCTAAAATAATTTTTTTGAACAAAATCGTTGAAAATATCATGAGTATTGATGAGTGCCTTATATTGCATATTTATAGCCTTCATATTACCTATTTTTATATAAAAATATTGCTATTCGGGTATTTTTAGTGTGTTTTTCAGGAATTTTATTTGTACAAGGAGACGGTATGAAATCAGAGTTGGAGTAAGAAATCAAAATCTAAAAAGTTTCTAAAGTGGGTAAGACTACGAGACTACGATACTGCAGAGAGTCAAAGTACAATACAGTCATCAACATAAACTGAAGAGAAGAAAATACTCAAGGGGAAGAAAAATAAAAAATTATATCATTAATTTTACCGCTAATTAGTGGTATTTACCGCTAAATAGCTGCCCAAGGTGGACCCCAAAATCTGATTTTTCTTCCGTGGCTTCGTTGTAGTTTTGTAGTTTCACAATTATATTAGAATTGGGTTTGGTTTTTCGAAGCCTATATATTGGCCGTATCTTTATATTTTAGGAGAATCCTCTAGGTTTTGTACTCGATTTTCATTAATAAAATTAGAGTTTTGCTGAAGGGGTGACAGCCACAATACCGTGCTCCAGAGGTAAGCCATTGCTTTGAAGTTTTTATTTGTTTTTTAGATTGAGTTAATTGCTTTCTTGTATAGATTTATTCGCTTTCTAGATTAGATTTATTTGCTTTCATGAATAAAAATAGGATTTTGCTAACTAGAATTATGTGTAGCTAATTTTCTTTAGCCCTAGGATGTAGATAAAGTTAGTTTAATAGATCTAACATGGATTTATCTCACTTTCTTTCTAAAAAGAAATAAAGTTATGATTTTTCTATAAATAAATAAAAGATAGAGTTCTCAAATCATAATTCTTTGATAGATTATGCTTAATTAATATTTTGATAATCTATGCTTAGATGAAGTTTGGAATTCTTATTCTTTGTTTGTTTTTAGGATTATCAATAAAGATTTTCCTATAAATAAATTCAATTGAATAAACTTGTAAATTAGATTTCTTTGATAGGTTATACTTAAGTTCGGTTTTTTGATAACCTATGTTTAGATTAGAGTTTGAAGTTTATTTCTTTACTTTTGTTTATAAAATTTTTACTTGATATAATTTGTTTTTAAGAAAGGTGCTATTTTTGATGGTCTATACTTACCCATCATTTGATAAGTCATACTTAGGGGCACTTGATTAAAATCAAATTAAAAAGATCACCTTTTTAATATGTTACTTAACCGTGCATAATTAAAAAGTATGAATAAAGAGATAATTTATTGTTAGACTATTATTCTAATTGATTCGAAATCCTAGACTAATCTCTAGAATTTAAAACTCATCCTTCCAACTTAGAATTCTTTGTTAATCCACTAGAACTAAAAAAATAGTAAGAATCACAAAATACCTTGATCTTTGTGGGACGACCTGTATAGTGCTACAACTAACACTGTGCGCTTGCAGTAGTTTATCACATCAAATTTTTGGCGCTGTTGCCGGGGATCGACAATATTTTCTTACTTTTTCTAAAGTTTTACGGGTTAACAGTGTGAGTTGAATGTGCAGGGAATAGAAATTGCAGATACAGGAAGACAAAAGGGATCACAAGAGCCTTTGGACTAAGTAGCAAAAATCAGAGAGTCAAGCTCTCTGATTTAGCCGCTATTTGGTGGCTAAACCCATCAGGTACACTCTGAGTCTACTTTTTCTCCAGTTCTGTATTTTGGCTCCCTAGCTCTAAAAAATATAAAAAAACAATCAATCTTTTTTTATTTCTTTTCCATCTCTCTCCCTCTCCACCTTTTTCAAAAAAAATTAAAAAATAAAAAAATGTTTCAAAATTCAACTAATTGCTATAATTGTCGTGATCCATATCATAATTATCATCAGTGTTCAGGGATAGGAAGTTCACTAGGACTAGGTCAAAATCAAATTCACAACTTATATAATGAACCTACGAGCTCTTTATATACACAAAATTACAATTATGAATGGATGGATAATTCTAATTTTACATATAATCAAGAGCTATACCAAGAGAGTCATCCATCTGATCCTTTCGTTATGGGCTACTCATCTTTATGTTCTACATTCAAACATGAATAAGATATTCAATTGAACATGTTAGATGAAAGATTAAAAAGATTAGAAGTGAGATATGCATGTCATGAGAATTTACCTACAACCACTTTATATTTGTTATCAAATATGTACACAGATCTATCATATCCACCATCAAATTTCACTCATGATCTCGAGATGCAATCATTTGAGAAAAATAAGAATAATTACAATAATGAGTCTGAGGAACGAAGACGTAGAATAGAGGAAGGTGTAGAAGGTTTGCTAAAATCATCCTCTCAAACTGCAGCTTGTATGGAAGATCTTCTCAAAGCGATTTCTCAAACTAAACTTTTTGGAGATCAACCATCTAATAGTTTGAACAGATCTGATTTCAACGAGCAACCACTTCAGTCATCTTTTGAAATAGATATGATTCAAAATGAGTTAAATAATTTTGTATATGATGAGTCTACAATTCAACATTATGATCAACCTATTTTAGACTATTGTGACAATAATTATGAAGAAATCAGTGATAAAGAAAATATTTTGCTTGATGATTATCTCATGGTGAGCTTGCTAGTGACACATTATCATTTTATTATTTTAATGAAAATAGTGAAGAAATTTGTGAAGAAGAATTTTTATCCCTTCATAATAACTTGACTGATGATAAGTCTACTAGTATGTCATTTTCTTCTCAGAATTTTGATGACAGGATTGATAAAAATTTGCATGACAAGCCCATAATAATTGAAGAATGGAAAGAATATCAAAAGGAAGAGGTCATGGTACCTAATGATTTGGAAGGACGATCCAAAATCGAGCTCATGATTCTACTACATCATAGTGAGTATATTATTTCACATGTTGATAAAACTAAAATACTTACTGCCATGAAAGATGCTCGTTGGTCAAATATGGATGATAAAGCTACGCTTTCTAACCTCAAAACTTTACTATTAAATAAAAGAAAGAAGGGTAGAAATAAATTGAGAAAAATAAAAAATAAGATGGAGAGATTAAATGCAAAACTGATAAAAATTCTAAGTTCATCCATATTAAAATGTAAAAGGACACACTATGATAGTGGAAAACGATCAAGAGGTCGTAACTGTTTGAATTTTCAAATAAGTGTATAATATTTGTATAATAGTTTTCATATTTATTTTATCACACTTGATTTGTGTATGAGGGCATACACAAGTTTAGATTGGGGGAGTGGGTTAAGATATTTTTTTTTGTGTTTTTCTAAGATTATAGTTTTTTTAGAGTTTTTATTTTATTTTTGGGTTTCTTTATTTTACACTTTGGGTAGTTTTTAGGGTAACTAACTAATTTTTTTTAAAAAACTAAAAAAAACTAAAAAAATAAATAAAAAATTTGACAACAAATTTATGTATTTTTATCAATAGATCAACCTAATTATAGATAAAGGAACAAATTTAGATTTGAAATTGGATAGGAGAGTAGATTGGATGACACACTTTGAATTTTATGAAAAATATCAAAATCCAAAAAATAAATACCGCTAACAGTAGTTTTGAGATAAGTATACATCTATTTTTCACTTCACAATAGTTTATTAGGTTAAGAAGAAAGATGATAACAATTGAGTAAGTCTTCTCTCTCTAAACAAAAAAAAGGAAGAATAAAATAATGGGCTGAGCCTAATATTAAGGCAATAGTCTCGATAGTGATAAAATAATAGGGTGCACATGGTATTAAGGCAATAGTCTCAAGAGTGAAAAAAGAGAATGATTCAAGTAATCGGGTACTTTGCGCTTAAGTAAGCATGAATATTCACATGAAAGGTAAAATATTCTTAAAAAAAGAAAAAAGAAAAAAAAAGAGTATGAACCAAGTAATCGGGTACATTGCGCCTAAGTAAGTGTGAATATTCATATGAAAGGTGAAATATTCTTTAAAAAAGGAAAAAAAGAAAAAAATTGTTATGAGAGAGGAGATGAATCATGAGTTAGAGTTGGAGTTCAAAACCGAAGTAGACTATCACACTTGCACGTAAATATATAGGAGCCAATGGATTATCTGTTAGTGGGTATTGAAAGATATGATTTAAATTTTTGATTAAAATGATAAGTGTATTTGATATGACACTCGATTTGAAAATTGATAATCTAAATGCGTTCTTGAGTTTGTATATTAGTGAGATTAATTGATGAAAATATCATAAAAAAAGATTTTTCTTTCTTTTGTATAAAATTTTTATTTTTCTTAATTTTTGGTTATCCTTATTTTTCTTTTCTTTATTTCTTAATCTATTTTCTTCATGAATTTTGTGGGTATATTCACTGCAAACCCTCACAAGACAATACTCGTCTATTAGGGTAACCTAGGGGTTTAAAGATTTGTTGCACATGCTAAGTGCAATTGCGATTCCTACGAAGTGAGTTAGGATTTTTCTTTTTCTTTTTAGGTTTCGATTTTTCTCAAGGACTAGCAAAAGATAGGTATGGGGGTGTGATAAGTGCCATATATTGCATATTTATAATCTTCATATTACCTATTTTTGTATATAAATAATGCTATTTGGGTATTTTTAGTGTGTTTTTCAGGAGTCTTATTTATACAAGGAGATGGTATGAAATCAGAGTTGGAGTAGGAAATTAAAGTCCGAAAATTTTTTAAAGTGGGCAAGACTACGAGACTACGATATTGTAGAGAGTCAAAGTGCAATACAGTCATCAAAATAAACTCAAGAGGAGAAAATACTCGAGGGGAAGAAAAATCAGAAATTAATTCATTAATTTTACCACTAATTAGCGGTATTTACCGCTAAATGGCGGCCCAAAGTGGGCCCCAAAATCCGATTTTTCTCCCGTGGCTTCGTTGTAGTTTCAAAATTGTATTAGAGTTGGGTTTAGTTTTTCGAAACCTATATACTGGCCGTATCCTTGTATTCTAGGAGAATCCTCTAGTTTTTGTACTCGTTTTTCATTAATAAAATTAGAGTTTTGCTGAAGGGGTGATGGCCACAATACCATGCTCCAGAGATAAGCCATTGCTTTGAAGTTTTTATTTGCTTTTTATATAGAGTTAATTACTTTCTAGTATAGATTTATTCGCTTTTTAGATTAGATTTATTTGCTTTCATGAATAAAAATAGGATTTTGCTTACTAAAATTATGTGTAGCTAATTTTCTTTAATCCTAGGATGTAGATGAAGTTAATTTAATAGATCTAATATAGATTTATCTCATCTTCTTTCTAAAAAAAAATAAAGTTATGATTTTTCTATAAATAAATAAATGATAGAGTTCTCAAATCATAATTTTTTGGTAGATTATACTTAATTAATATTTTGATAATCTATACTTAGATGAAGTTTGGAATTCTTATTCTTTGTTTGTTTTTAGGACTATCAATAAAGATTTTCCTATAAATAAATTTAATTGAATAAACTTGTAAATATGATTTATTTGATAGGTTATACTTAAGTTCGGTCTTTTGATAGCCTATGCTTAGATTAAGCTTTGAAGTTTATTTCTTTACTTTTGCTTATAAGATTTTCTAGTTGATATAACTTGTTTTTAAGAAAAGTGCTTTCTTTGATGGTCTATACTTGCACATCACTTGATAGGTCATACTTAGAGGCACTTGATTAAAATCAAATTAAAAAGATCACCTTTTTAATATGTAACTTAACTGTGCATAATTAAAAAGATAGGAAGTAAGAGATAATTTATTATTTGGCTATTATTCTAATAGATTCGAAATCCTAAGCTAATCTCTAGAATTTAAAACTCATTCTTCCAACTTAGAATTCTTTGTTATTTCACTAGAACTAAAGAAATAGTAAGAATTGCAAAACATCTTAGATCTCTATGTGACGACCTGTATAGCGTTACAACTGACACTGTGCGCTTGTAGTAATTTATCACATCAAGTATCAAAACTAAGTTATCTTTATAAGCAATTCCCTAACTTAAAACATATATTATTCTTGATGAATTGATATTTCCATTTACTTATTCAAGAACAAATAAAATTTAAGAAAGAGTGCTTAGAAATTACCTTGGTGTGGTATTCATGATGTAATAACTACAAAACAAAATTGTTAGTACATAATATACAATAATATACACTGTGTCTCTATTTAGCATGTATCAATGCGATGTTAGAGGATCCACTAGACCTTAAGATTCCTCCATGTGCATAAAAAATTCCAAGTAATACTTCAATTATTTTTCATTTACTTTAAATGTATGACCATTTTTAGGATTTTTAATATCGACTGCGCCATGCGGATAGACAGTTTTAACTATGAATAGTTCGGTCCACCATGAATGCAATTTTTTGGGAAATAGATGAATGCTTGAATCTTATAGAAGCACTTTGTTGGAAGGATTAAAAACACAGCATATGATATGGTGATCATGCCATATTCTTATTTTTTCTTCGATTTTTTTTGTAGAAGCACATTTTTTTGTATCACGTCTTATCTCTTCCAATTCATTTATTTGTAATTTTGTAATGGAAAAGCTAAATTGAGATCTAAATTAATTGATTTTATTGCCTAATACGCCTTGTGTTTTATCTCTGCAGACAAATAACAAGTTTTTCCATAGACTATTATGTATAGAGATATACCTAAGAGAACTTTATATCCAGTATGATAAGCCCATAAAGCATCAAATAATATAACGATCAATCTTTGCGAGATGGATTAATCGTTTTCTCTAAAATTTAATTAATTTTCCTGTTGGCCAATTTGACTTGTCCATTCGAATGTGGGTGATAAGGTGCTGAAATCTTGTGCATGATGTGATATTTCTTCATCAAGTTGTCAAAGGTTTATTTGTAGAAATGAGAACCCCCATCCCTTATTATAGTTTTGGAAACTCCAAATTTAGACAATATATGTTCCTTTAGAAATTTGATAATGACTTGTTGACTATTATTTCTACATGCTGCATTTTCTACCCATTTAGAGACATAATCCACCGCTACGAGGATATAAGTGATGTTTTATATTTACTGCAAGCGCACAGTGTCGGTGTAGCATTGTACAGGTTATCCCACAGGGATCTAAGGTGCTTTTGCGATTCTTACTTTCTCCTCAGTCTAACGGACTAACCAAAGGTTCTAGGTTGAAGTCGGATTAATCTAAATAGCCTAGAGTCTAGAATCCACTAATTTCCAACCATGTTCTTACTTCTATTATTTTCTTCTATCATAAAAATTCGATCTTTTTAGTTTAATTTTTACTTAAAGTGCCCTAAGTATGAGCTATCAAGTGTTGTGCAACTATAACTCATCAAAGATGCTACTTCTTATAAAAACAAACTAAATTTTTTAGATAATTCAAACAAAAAGATAAAACCAGCAACCTCAAACCCTAACTAAGCATAGATTATTAAGAAACCTAATTCAAGTATAAGCTATCAAAGTCCTAATCTTCAAGTCCTTGTATTTTAATCTTTTTATTGAAAAATCATGTCTTTATTAATTTTATTTAAGAAAAAAAATATTAGAAAATAATTACATGGTGGATCTTAGCTTCATCTATATCCTAGAGCTAATCTAATTAGCTACTCATATTTTTACCAAGGAAGATCAAATTTTTATTCATGAAATGATAAACCCTAATCTAGAAATCAGTAAAACCTAAACTAGAAAGCAATAAACTCTATCTAGAACGCAAGTAAAAATCTCAAGAACAATGGTTTACCTCTGGAACCGGTGTTGTGGCCGTCAACCTTCAGTAAAAACCCTAACTTTATTAATAAGAAAACGAGTACAAAAATTCCAGAATCCTTTTTTAGAATACAAGGATAGGCTAATATATAGATTTCGAAAATCAAACCCTAATTCTATCAGAACTGAAAAACTAAAAAATTACAACGAAACCACTGACGAAATCTCAACGTGTGGGCCCACTTTAGGGGTGCTATTTGGCTGCCCAAGCCGTCA
The DNA here is from genome assembly GCA_036321105.1 of Dracaena cambodiana. Classification (NCBI taxonomy): domain Eukaryota; kingdom Viridiplantae; phylum Streptophyta; class Magnoliopsida; order Asparagales; family Asparagaceae; genus Dracaena; species Dracaena cambodiana. The sequence goes on along the minus strand of JAYEPQ010000008.1, from coordinate 18,763,476 downwards.
ATTAGCTGCACTTTTTTGGATAATCGATTGAAATTTCTTTCACGTGAGTCTCGTGTCTTATAAATTTGCTTTTCCAAACTGTATTTGATTTTGAGTCTCTACAACATCATAGTCTCGTAGTTTTGCTCACTTTAGAAACTTTTCGGACTCTGATTTCCGACTCCAACTCTGATTTCATGTCATCTCCTTGTCCGAATCGGATTACCTAAAAAAGACACTAAAAATACTCGAGTAGCATTTATTTATATACAAAACTAGATAAAATATGGGAGGAAAAATATAATATATGATACTCATCAATAAGCATATCGATTAGAAGTAGGAAATGGTCTCATAAAGTCAATGCCCCAACAATCAAATATCTCAATTATAAATATGGGTGCTAGAGGCATATCACTCTTCTAGGTTAATGCTGTTAATTTCTAATATGACTCGCATCGTTTATAAAATCCATATGTATCTCTAAACATAGTAGGCCAATGGAATTTACATTGGAGTATTTTGGTTACCGTCTTTTTAGACAAAAGTCGCCCCCACACACTTTTGTATGACAAAGGTAATTATACTTTGAATCTCATCATCAGGCGCACAACGCCTAATGATTTGATCTGAGTTATATTTAAAGAGGTAAGGGTCTTCGAAAAAGAAATGATGTACCTTGTGTAAGAACCATCGCATGTCTTGCATACTCCAATGATTCGGTATTTCACTTGCAACAAAAGAATTGATAATATCGGCATACCAGGGAGCTGTTCTGATTGAAAATAGCTGCTCATCAGAGAATGAGTCCCTAATTGATAGTTTATCATTATCAAAAGTAAATCGAGAGAAGTGGTCAACAATCATATTCTCTACTCCCTTTTTGTCTTTAGTTTCAAGATTAAATACTTGGAGCAACAATATCTATCGAATTAGTCGTGATTTTGCATCTTTCTTTGACAAAAGATATTTAAGCGCCAAATGATTTGTAAAAACAACTAAATATATGAACAGAATTTATCAAGAGCAAAAACTACAGCTAGAGTCTCCTTCTCTATTGTTGTATAATTTGTCTAAGCATCATTGAGATTCTTGCTAGCATAGTTGACCAAGTAGGGCTTTTTATATCTTCGTTGCCCCAATACTATTCCAATTGCATAGTCACTTGCATCATACATAATCTCAATTGGAAGTTACTAATCCAGACGTTGCATTATTAGTATTGTGATAAGAATCTCCTTGAGAATTTCAAAAGCTGTTTGTCATGCCTATGTCCATTCAAACTACACATCTTATATAAGAAGGTGAGAAAGAGGTCAAGTAGTAATACTAAAATCTTTTATGAACCTTCTATAAAAACCTACATACCATAAGAATAAATGTATATCTTTCACGGTTTTAAATATTGGTATTTTGGAAATAAACTCAACCTTAGACTTATCTTCTTCCATCCCTTTAGATGAAACTATATGGCCTAATACAATACCTTTTATAACCATGTCGTAGCATTTTCCCCAATTTAGGAGTAAATTCTTCTATTGGCATCGTTCAAGCACAGATCCTAGTCAAACAAGATTCGAAATTATTTTCAAATACGAAAAAATAATCCATTAATACCTCTAGATAGTCATCAATCATGTCACTAAAAGCATTTATCATACATCTTTGAAATGTTGTGGGTGCATTGCATAATCCAAATGGCATTCTTCTAAATACAAATGTGCCAAAGAGGCAGGTAAAAAAGTTGTCTTTTCCGAGTCCTATAAGCAATTTTTATTTTATATTAGCTAGAATAATCATCAAAAAACAATAAAATTCATGCCTAGAACTCTTTCAAGTACTTGGTTAAGAAATAGTAATGGAAAGTGATCTTTGTGCGCTATTTGGTTCAATTTTCTATATTCAATGCACATATGCTACTCCTAGTTGTAAGAGTGGGTATCATCTCTCCATCACCGTTTAATAATTGTTACCCCACTCTCCTTCTTCGGAACAACTTGGGTTAGACTTACCCATTTACTATCAACAATTAGATAGATGATGACTACATCACGAAGTTTCAACACTTCTGTTTTAACCACTTCTTTCATAGTAGAGTTAAACCTTTGTTGCATTTGCCTTATTGTTTGGCTCCATCTTCCAAAGTGCTGTGATGTGTACATATAGGGGGTCCATACCTTTGATGTCCGTCATATTCGATCCAAGAGATCCCTTTTACTTTCACATTGTTGAGAGTAGTCACTTTTTCTCATCAAAATAGACTAAGATTACTAGTGAGAAAGTTTATTTAGGTCCCAAAAATACATACTTGAGATCCTTAGGTAGCTGTTTTAGCTCAAGTATTGGTGCTTGGATATTGAATGGTATTAATTTCTTTATAGTTTGAGGTAACTCTTCATATACATCCATTTTTGCAATCTACACCTTGACATTTGAATATTGAGTATTGGTTAAATATTTTATAACTTCGATAGTGTGCTCAAATTTGAGATAATTAAGGAAACCATCGTTCATTCTTAATGCAAGCTCTAAAGGATCAAAGATACACAATGATATAATATTTCCTTCTTCACAAATTTGTTCAATGTAATTAATGTCCTGTAGTTTGTCATTATCAAATCTAGTTGTTTACAAACATTAAAAACATTAAGTTCAAGGGTCATATTACCAAATGATAGTTTCACTACACCATTTCTACAATTATTAACCACATTAGCAGTAGCTAAAAATGGACGTCCGAGGATAACAAAAATATAAAGACTATTCTTTATAGGTGCAATGTCGATAACTATAAAATGTTTTGAAAAATAGAAGTTTTTGATCTACGTTAAAATATCTTCCACAATGCCTTTACGATACCTTTCTGAACTATTGGATAATTATAATGTGGCAGGTATGGGTTTAAGTTCTCCTAAACCTAGGTGCTTGTAAACCGAATGTGGTAAAAGGTTTACACTTGCTTTCAAATTTAGTTAAGTTTTTCTATATTGTATTGACCTATCACACATGAAATAGTAGGACATCTAGGATCCTTATATTTAAGAGGCATTTCAGAATGGAATAATATACTTACCTGCTATGTAAGAAATGCTTTCTTGTGTACATTGTGACGTCTTTTGATTGTACACGTCCTTCAAGAACCTTGCATACGAGGAGACATTTTTTATTGCTTCCAACAAAGGTATATTTATCTGTACCTGTTAAAAATTTCTAAAATATCAGTATAAGATACACTAATATTTTTAGCTTTCGATCATTTAGGAAACAGTACAGGTGACTTGTAATTTGTGGAAGTAATTTCTTTAGAGTTAATATTATTAGGTTGTTGTACTGAATCATTGCTCTATTTTTTTTCAGTATCTTCTTTTGAAACTGGCTCATCAAATATTTTCCACTTTGTAAACTAATTGTAGTAGATATTTCAAGTATATTGATATCAACAGAAGAAGTAATGACATTTATACCTTCAACTTTGTAGTAGTGTTGGCCTCTACTTGAGATGGTATCTTACCGTTTTCCTTTGTTTGTAGCCTAGAACTAAGATGGCTTATCTGTGATTGGATATCATTGAAGGTTGTTGTATTCTGACTGCTGATCATTTATTGTGATTGAATAAAATACTATTGTGCTTAGATCATTTGATCCATTTTTTGCTGTATCTTCAAAAAATTATCCTCAAAATTCATCTTCGGTAGTGGTTAGTATACTGAAGGTTGATTAGAAGGTTGGACATATTATTGTGATGGATTTGTAGGTAGCATATTTTGACGATTAAATTATTGCTGAGAATTCTGCTTCCATTGAATATTTGTGATGGTTCCTCCTACCAAGGTTATATATTTATGAATAAGTCTTGTTTGCTGGTTGAGGAACAATATTGAAGGCATTACCTTGTACACTTAATACTTCCTTAAGAGCAAAAAGTGTCTAACAATCACGAGTTATATGTCCTTGTAATTTGTGAATATTGCAAACTTTCGGAACTTCTTATATTGCCTTAACTGTTTCTGTTTTCTTTATAAACAAATCTTCAAATCTCTTCGTGATAGTGATTAATTATGCAGCTGTATCTTTGATTTCTCCTAATTTAATAAGTCCATCTCTATTATAAGGTTTCTCTATTAATTGGTTTCTTTCCGGAATATTCTCAGTTTTTTAGACTTGTGAATTTTTGGCAAATAAATCAAGATGATCCCATGCTTTATCAACATCTTTGCTCAAAATTCACCATTACACATGATTTCTACAAATTGCCTGGTTGCAGTGTTTAGCCCTTAATAGAAGTACTTATGGTCCTCCATATTTCGAAACCATGATGTGGACATGAGAGCAGCAAATCATTAAATCTTTCTCAACACTTGAACAACGGTTCATTTTCTGTCTATCAAAAGTTAAGAATTTGTTTTGCATATAATTTATTTGATGTGAAGTAAAGAGTTTCTTTAAAAATTTCTTTTGCATCTCATCCCATCTTCCTATTGAATTGGGACGTAATGAATGTAGCAACATCTTTACTTTATCTTTAAGGGAGAATTAAAAGCGCTTAAACTTTAGTTGGTCCGCAGTAATATTTTGAAGATTAATTGTAAAGAAAACTTTTTTGAATTCGTGAAAATGCAAATATGGGCTCTTTGAATCCATTCCATAGAATTTAGGCAAAAGTTGAACTACTCTAAATTTGTATTCAAAGGAATTGTTATGCATGAAAGTTGGGTTGTCCCATCAGGTTGTAGATAATCGTATGAGGATCTTTCATTGCCTCCATGATGGTTATTATTATCATTTGTTTTGTTATCTCCAAATCCATTATTATTGCCATTATTCATATTGTTATTATTATTATTATTATTATTAGTGCTCATGTCATGAGATGATTGGTGGATTGGAAGTGTTCGTGTGATTTGAATACACTCAAATAAGTCTACTATTAGAAGTTCTCCTTTAATTGGTCATGCAAATTCAGAATCGCAAAAATTAATGACATAGAAACTGTAATATATGATAAAGTGTAACACAATAGTATTGGTCCCTAATAACAACGCCAAAAACTTGATTGCGATCTTAATCATACACTCCCAAACGCAAGAGATCGAACAAGTAGTACAAGGGTAGTAACTCAAGATCTTTTCTCAAGGATCATTTTGATTATTGTATTGAAACTAAAGAAAAATAAATTATGGAACTAGAAGAAAGATTAGTTTTTTATTAGCTAAAACTAAAATTAATGATTAAAGGTTTTAAATTTACTTAAAATAAAGTTCTTGGTCAGATAAGTTAACTCCCCATAGAATAATTTACTGGATGTGTTTATACTTATTTATCTCAGTTGCATAAATCACGTGGTCTTCCTATAACTAAAAAAAATATATCATTAAAGCATAAAATCAAACAAAGTTGTAAACTTGATTTTTGAATAACTTTCCGTAATTAAATCTATATGGATTTTGAGTTTATTTAAGCATGAATTAAGTTTAATAAAAAAAAATATTCAAAGTTTAAGTATATACTGTGCCTAAAGAATCTATGACATATCGAAAATTAAGCAACAGATATATCATAAAACAATAAATCATCAGAGACTCAAAATCATATCTAAAACCTACAAAGATAATAGGGAATAAAAAATATCAACTTTATATAAATCAATTAAGCATAATAAGCAAATAAATCATATACCAGTAAATTACCTAGGGTTTGTTTTCCCATTTAAACTAGCGCAAGAATTTAGCTATTCATACTCATCATAAATATGAATAAAGAAAAGAAATTCTTTTATTGATTTCTATGAAAGGTTTCTAATCTCTATAAATTGCATATATCTACGTATCTTTGTATATCTCTAAAATTTTCAATTACATTAGATATTTATAGCCTCACAAGAAAACCAAGTAAGAATTATATTTACAAGGACACTCTATTTTCTCTCAAAAAGCCTCAAAAATCAACTCTGTGGTCGTAGCTTTTCAAAACTGCTCGACAGCTTCTTGGTTTGCTTCTCAGTCGCTGGCTGTTGATAGCCAATAGGTAGCTGTCGACAACCAGACATGTAAATTTCTAGTTCTGAGTTGATATTCAAGATATGTTTCGATTCTTCGATTTCCTTGCACATAGAATCCTACAAAAGACTATAAAATACTAGAAAAATATCATAATGGAGAATTTAATTAATAAAAATAATATTTTATTAATTTCTTTCATTGATCACCAAAATTGGATTCTGAGTATATAAAATAAATGAAAATAATTACAATTTTTAAGTATAATCAACTAGCAGTTAGGACTGGCAAGTTGAGACCTACCAAGATTACATTAAAGCTAGTTGATAGGTCTATGAAGTAGTCTATGGGATAGTGTGAGGATGTTTTGATTAAGATTTGAAAATTTTATTTTCCTAGATGATTTCGTAGTTCTTGAGAATAAACATATGGCGAATCCACATCACCATATCCCAATTATTTTGGAACGACCATTCTTAGCCACTTCTAATACTGTTATTAATTGTCAGAGTTGATCAACGAGACTTTTTATTTTAAATATGGCACTTTATTTGAATATATTCAATATAGTGCCCCAACCAACTAATTCACATGACTAGCCCCTAGATGTTAATATGATCCAAGGGTTATTTAGTGAGCACTTTGAGGAAGGATTTTTGATGAGCTGGATATTTAGTTGATAAGAGCTTATTGACGGATACACTCGATAAGTCATCTAATTATGTATTTTTCACACGATGAGAACTTCAACCAAAGCCATTGACCACTGAACCATGAGTTCAGACCATCGATTGAGTGTCTACCTGAGCTTGACCTTCCGAGTCATCTCAAGTATGCTTTCCTAAATGAATGCAACACATTACTAGTCATTATCTCAACATATTTGACTGAGGCTCAGAAGAAAGTACTCCTTTTAGTATTGAAATTGCATAGGGAAGCCATAGGCTGGTGTATGGTTGATATTAAAGGGACTAATCCATCCATAATTCATCAAAGAATTTATTAATTAGATAATGTATGATCTACAAGAGATTCTTAACGTAGGTTGAATCCAGTGATGAAGGAAGCTATAAGGAAAGATATTCTTAAGTTCCTTGACAATGGGATCTCTATCCTATCTCCGATAGTGTATGGGTGAGCCTGGTTCAAATAGTTCCTATGAAGTCTGGAATCATGTTAGTAAAGAACGACACAAATGAGCTTATTCCAAAGCGTATGCAAATAAAACGGCTAGTTTGTATCAATTATAGAAAGTTTAATGCAGCAAGTAGAGAGGACCATTTCCTCTTGCTTTTTATTGATCAAATACTAGAATGGTTTGCCAAACACAAGTCTATTGTTTCTTTGATGGATACTGCAGTTTCAACCAAATTCCCATCGCCCCTGAGGATCAGAAAAAAACCACGTTCACATGTTCATTCACATGTTCATTCGGGACCTTTGCATATAGAAGCATGCCTTAGAGTTATGTAATGTGCCGGCCACATCCCAAAAATGTATGGTGAGATTTACTTTGACTTGGTTGAACAATTTTTAGAGATCTTTATAGATGACATCTCCATCTTCAAAGATTCATTCCAAGAGTGTCTACACAAACTTAGAGTTAGTTCTCATGCATTGTCGTGAGAAACACTTGACACTCAATTGGGAAAAAAAATGTCATTTTATGGTATAAAATAGCACTATGTTAGGGCATGTCATATCAAAAAATGACATCAAGGTTGATAAATCCAAGGTGGACTTAATCACGAACCTTCCACCTCTTCGATCAATGAAAGATATATGATCTTTCCTTAACCATGCTAGATTCTATAGACGATTCGTCAAAGATTTTAGCAAAATTGGTAGCCTTTGACATATCTACTAGTCAAGGATGTCCCATTCAATCTCATACTTAACTGTCTTAGAGTTTTTGTGCAGCTCAAAGAGGCGCTTACCACCACTCCTATAGTTCATATGCTAGACTGGAGTCTATTTTTTGAACTTATGTGTGACGCATTTGATTATACTATCAGTGCAGTCCTTGAACAATGTATTAATAAGTAGCCACATGTGATCTATTATGTAAGTAGGATAACTAAACAATACCCAATTGAACTACTCTACCACAGAGATTGATCATGTTGCTTTGAAATATTTGTTAATAAAAAAAGATGCAAAAGCATGGCTCATTCAATGGATCCTCTTGTACAATAGTTCGATATTGGCATATTAGACAGGAAGGATGCTGATAATCTAGTGGTTGATCACTTATCTTGCCTGTCCAATGCTCCATCTAGTGCTCACTCCATCATTGAATCTTTTCTGATAAACAATTGCTTGCATTAACTCGTGAACTATGGTTTGCCAATATTAACCAAAGAGATTCCATCTTATAGGTCCAAGCAGGACCAACATAGATTATTGTCCCAAAAAATTCTTTTATTAGGACGATCGTTATGTATTCAAATGTTGTCCAGACCGAATCATAGTTGATGCATACTTGATGATGAGATATAAAATGTCATCTTTTTCTGTCATGATCTTACTTATGGAATGGTACCAGGAAAATAACCGAAAAGATTTTGAAGAGTGGGTTTTATTGGCCAACTCTTTTTGAACATCCTATGAATATTGCAAAACATGCACACGATACAAATATGTAGGCAAGAGCACACGACATAACATAATGCCTTTGCAACCTATCCATGAGGTTGAAATATTTGATATATAGGGTATAAATTTCATGGGACCATTACCTAACTCGTTTGAAAACCAATATATATTGGTTACTATGGATTACGTTTCCAAATGGGTTGAGGCAGTTGCCACTAAATTGAATGACGACAAAATTATTGTCAATTTCTTGAAAGATAATATTTTTTCTTTATTTGGCATTCCTCAAGTTATCATCAGCAATAATAGTACCCATTAAACTAATAGGTCATTTAAAGTGCTTATGCAAAAATATTCCATTACCCACAATTTAGCTAAACCATAACATCCACAAATTAGTAGGCAAGTGGAAGTTTCCAATCGCCATATCAAACTGATATTGGATAAAATTGTTCAACACAATAGGAAAGATTGGTCGTATATATTAGTGGATGCATCATGGGCTTACCGTACCACTTACAGATCAATCTTGGCATGTCTCCGTATTAGTTGATTTTTGGCAAAACGTTTGCCAGTGGCACTTGATCATAAGGCTTTATGAGGTATAAAATTTCTAAACTTTGAATTAGAAAAAAGCCACGAGTAGCAGAGGCTACAATTAAATAAATTAGACGAGATTAGGAGGGATGCTTATGACAATGCTTAGATTTATAAAGAGAAGACTAAAAAGCTTCATAACAAAGCGATTATTCACAAGTCGTTTACACATGAACAGAATATTCTCTCATATAATTCGAGACTACATTTACTCCCTTGGAAAAGGAGGTCTAGATGGAGTTGACCGTATGTAGTATGGACAATGCATCGTCATGATGCCATAAATATCAAGAATCCTAAGAATGGTAATTAATGAAAATTTATAAAGAGCTATAGGGTTCAAAGCAAAAATTTTAGGGTTTGTAGCAGAAAGATAAGTATAGTGGCGTTGGAGAAAATTTTTTACTCATTATATTCACAACCGCCACCTTCCCCATCTCCTTCACACTATCTCTCTTAGATCCAGTGCTGCTAGATGCCTTATCTCTTGATCCAGTGCTCTTAGATCCACCACCTCCCCACGACACTGCAATAGGAAGCTGGGGCGCACTGCTCAACCTTTTGCTGCCATTCACGGTAGTACCCGTGGTTTAGCGATAGAGTTGGGACTTTCTCCTTGAAACTTCAAGGGAGGTACGATCTCTCATCCCTCTATGTCTCTACAAATTCAAGCTTCATATCTGTACTCATGGCTAGGTTTGCAGTAGAGAAGTTTTTTAGGGATGTTTTTATGGAATTTTTCGTATATTTTGTATCGACTATTGAAACATTTGGTTGGGACTATCTAATTTACCAACCATCATCTTTCTATGTCCCCGACCTTGTAGAGAAGTTCTGTGATGGTTTTGCAAAGTCTGATATTTTGGACGATCGCAAATCATTCCAAATGACTAGGTCAAACACTCAGCATGCATGCAAGAACCATCTTGTCCACTATTGGTTTTCTTCTTCACTGCGGAAATTAAGTCCCATTTGTGATTGAAGAGTATCTCATGAAGGTGGGTCCTAACTGAACGATTACACGAGATGGAATGATTAACAACAGGATTTTATTTAGAAATATTCACGCTACTTGCCGGTGGATCAATTATAATGTAATTGGGATCACACACATGTTATAATTTTATACCCACATTACATATAGCTAATTGTATTATGAACTAAGATCCAAACTTTTGCATTTGTCCACAATTAATCGGCACGATAATAGACAATAAAATGCAATTGGGGACTAGTTTGTCTTTACCATGTTTACAAAACTATGTCACACATTTATGTCGGATGTGGAGTTTGATGCCTATGCATCCTCTTGTTTCCAAATAGGAATTAAGCACATATTGGTGATTTATCATGCTGCTATTCTAGAAGATTGGAATAAAAGTACTGCAAATGAAAATACTCATGCCACCGATCTTACCCAAGAGGAGGAGGATGATGCCCTTTTTGATCAAGACCTTCCAGCAAATCCGAATGAACAAGTGTATGTTATTTGGAAAAGTCTAGGAAAAATTTAATGAAGACTAAAGTAAATAGATCATGGCGAGAATTCGAGTGTACGTACACGATGTGCACCTGGTGATACGAGTCGAAGATAGAGGGGTTGATACCAATAATTCGTGTATGAGGACATATATGAGTTTAAGTATGGGTAAGGATTAGGAGTGTTTGTACTTTCTTTCTAGGATTTTTATTTTCTTTTTAATTATACATTTCAGAATTTTTGGATTTTTTTATATTTCACTTGGGGTAGTTTTTTTAGGTTATTTAAAAACATAAAAATGAGTTAAAAAGTACAAAAATCATTTTTTGAAAACAATCAAATTAATTACAAATGAAAGAATAAATTTAGATTAGCGACTTGATAAGAAAGTAGATTAGGTAATACACTTTGATTTTACAATTATTTCTTCACTTCATAAGGGTTTATTAGATTAATGATAAAAATAAATATAATTATGTAGTCTCTTCCCTCTAAAAAAACAAATAGAAGAAAAGAAGAAGAATAAAGAGGTGAGCATGGTATTATAGCAATGATACTTTCTAAGTAAATAAATTTCTTAAGAATTACTATTAGTTGTGTGTTTGCATCTAAATAAGCATGAATATTAACACGAACAGTATTTTTAAGAAATAGAGTATGATCCAAGTAATTAGGTATTTGTGCCTAAGCAAGCATGCATATTCGCATGAAAAGTGAAATATTTCTAAAAGTAAAAAAGTAAAAAAAGAAAAAAAAAAACAAAAATATTTAGAGAGAGATGAATCAATAGTTAGAGTTTGCGTCTAAAACCAAAATAAATCATCACACATGTACGTAGATATATAGGATCCAAATAATTATTTATTAGTAGGTATTGAAAGATAAGATTTAAAATTTTCATTAAAATAATAAGTGTATTTGAAGCATGAGTTGAAAAATTAATAATCTAAATACATTCTAGAATGTATAGATTAGTAAGACTAATTGCAGAAAATGTCAAAAAGATTGTTTCTTTCTTTTCTGTTTAAAATTTTGCTTTTCTTGATTTTTTTGTATCCTTATTTTATTTTCTTTATTTCTTATTCTATCTTTTTCATGATGTTTGTGGGTAACATCGCTGGAAACCCTCAAGAGACACAACTCGTTTACTAGGATAATATAGGGGTTTAATGCCTTATTTCACTTACTAAGTGCAATCACAATTCCTGTGAAAGTGAGTTAGGATTTTCTTTTTCATTTTAGGTCTATATTTTGCTTGAGGACTAACAAAAGATAGGCATGGGATGCGACGAGTGTCATATATTACATATTTATATCTCTCATCTTTTCTATTTTTGTATATAAATAATGTCAGTTAGGTATGTTTTCTTATCTTTTTCAGGTAATGGCTATTGAGATAAGAATTTGGCATGAAATCAGTAGAGATTGAAAAAAACCGAGTAAAGACAAAGCAAAAGAGAAAGAAAGTATAGAAGCATAGAGGTAGAAGCCATGAAGATAGAAACCAGTCATGCACATTAGAAGAGAAGAGCTAGATGACTTACTAGAGGAAATCAAAAGAGCAGAATCATTGCCTTCGCCACGAATCAATGGCTATGGCCACCATTTAGTAGTAAAGTGGGGCCCAGTGAAGATGTGCTTTCTTGTGTTGACTTAGATGCGGAGTAGGAGTTTAATTAGAAGGTTTGACCACCGCTATTTGTTGGTCAATGCTACTATTTAGCGGCTAAAATAGAGATTTTGTATCTGAAATTTTTATGAGAGCTCTATTATAATTTTATAGTTTTAGTGTTAATACTAGATTAGGATCTTCAAATCTAGATGTCTATATATTAGCCGTATCCTTGTAAATTATGGATTCCTATACTTTTTACGAGATTAATAAAAATTAGAGATTAACCCTAAGGAGTGACGACTGTTATACCAGAGCTCTAAAGATGTTTTCTTTGTTGTTCTTTTCTATTCATCATAGGTAAATTTATTTATTTGCTTAAGTAGTTAAAGTTTATTGCTTTCTAATTTGGATTTTATAAGCATTGTAGAAAATTAAACTTTTAATGGTTCTCATGAATAAAAATATCATCTTGATTAATAAAAATATGAATAACTAATTTTTCTTAGTTTTAGGATATAGATAAAGATAGGTTAATAACTGCAGCATGAATTTTATTTATTTTCATCCTAAAAGAATTAAAAACACATGATTTTTCTATGATGGGATTAAAAGATGAAATTTTGCAGATTTAAAGCTTTGATAGGTTATACTTAAGCTTGTTTTTGATTGCCTATGATTAATTAGGATTTGAAATTATTTCTTTGAGTTTTACTTGTAGAAATTTCTATTGATACAGTTTGATTTTTATGAAAGTCATGAACTTTGATGAGTTATATTTGCACGACACTTGATAATTCATACTTAGAATAATTTGAATTAAAATTAAGATCATTCCTTTTGCTATAATCATAATTGTTCATAATAGAAAGATAGGAAGAAGATAATAAATTGAGTGCTCGGTTGTGCACTATTGGATTTGATGTTCTAAGCTAATTCTAAAATACATAAAACCCATCTATTTTATACTAGATTATTTTAGTTAACTTGCTAGGATAATTGAAAAAATAAGATTGCAAAATACCCTAGATCCTTGGGTTAATGACTTGTTTGCTCTACAACTGCATTGTGTCCTTGAATAGATTTAATATATCAATAAATTAAGAATGTAAGCAAGTATAAATATAAGCATGACAAAATAATTACTCTATACATCATGATCATGTATTCTATCAGTCTCAGTCATCATTCAGGTCAGTTGTAGAAGCAATATTAATGGATTAAATAGTGCTATTATCTATTATCGTCTAAGTTTTATACATACTCAGGTCCCGACCTCAATCACATGGCGCTAAACTATGCTATACTGCTAGGTATTACCACCATTCACACCCCGTACTGTTCTACAGTTACATATATACCACATTGGATACTAATCATCAATCAGTAACCTAGTATCACCGGGCCACTGCATTAAGAGATTTTCGACGTTAACATTATATTAATCATTATACGATATGGCTCTTATTCATCATATAGATTTTTCCCATCTGAACAAGGATCACTAATTTCTGGATATGAACATAAAGTTGTCAATAAACAAGAATAAGAGCTTGATTTCTTTAGGTATGGGTGAATTATACACTACAGCTTTGGGGGTGTCTTCAACTTGAATCGAATAGCAAGCTATTTAGAAGTAGGTTTGATATGTTAAAGGAGCTCAAATTTGGCTTTTCAGACTATACGTAATAAGAAGAAGTTCAAACTTAACACAAGATTTAAAAACGCTTCTAAATCTCACAAGCGATACATAAAATAGTAATAAAAAGGACAGAAAAGAAACATTTTTTTTTCATTCAATTTAATAGTCACTCACCACTTCAATGAATATATGATGTAATTTGATATATATGCTATCCATATCATATGGCCTTAAAAATGAAGCATGTAAGCAAGGGAAATATTACTTATTATTTAACAGTGGCAATGTGATGCCCAAAATATTACAGGTGGGCCCGAGTGTGTCCCAATTATAGGTAGGTGTCATCAGCGGGCACTCTCAATATCGAAGTCTATCAGACCTTTATTTTTTCTTATTCAAACCAAACACAGGCAATCACAAGTAAGAGATATGGAAGTGCATAAATATGTAATATATCCACAAATTTGAATCTATCTTCTACAACATTACAGGCATTAATATAGCAATAACATGTTTATAAAGAAATGCTAAGAAACACATACATTAAAAGGTTACTCATGTAGAGTCAAGTATAGTATCAACATAGATAAATACAAGTACTTAACATATGCAAGAGTGTCTAGATACCATGGATAGAACTAAAAAAAGGATACGTGTGCACATACAAACCAAAATGAAATATACACAAAAGGATGAGGATCCTATAAGATATGGATAATGTCGCTCGGCCTACACCTGGTGTGGATCCTCGTGGAGTGAGTCCTCCTCTGCTACTGTTGTCTCAACTGGCAGACCTGGGGTGTGATAATCCTAGGGGGTCAGAACAAAAAAAAATAAAAATCCAAACTCGTACAATTTTATGGAACCATACAAGAATATGTATGGGGCATGGTGGCAGGAAAAATTATAAACATAAAACACAATGTATGTAAAATATAACTTGAATAATAAATTATATGGTATTCAAAATATAACTTTATTAAAGTATGCTAAGTAAAACAAGAATCATGACATATATGGATCAAACAACAAGATATATCAAATATAACAAGAATTTTATTGTACATGGTATGTATAATATAGCATGAATCATGTAGCATAGGATACATATAATATGATGTGATCAAGCAACAAAATATGCCAAATATAGCAAGAATCATGTAGTACATGATATGCATAATATGACATGATTAGGTAAATAGATATAAATTATATCATATTGTGGAACTGAATGGTAGGAGTATT
Source organism: Dracaena cambodiana (assembly GCA_036321105.1). Taxonomy (NCBI): domain Eukaryota; kingdom Viridiplantae; phylum Streptophyta; class Magnoliopsida; order Asparagales; family Asparagaceae; genus Dracaena; species Dracaena cambodiana. Next base: position 18,748,330 of record JAYEPQ010000008.1, on the reverse strand, counting down.
CACGTATTCTAAAAGTATACGGTGCATACCCAGTACCACGACTACGAACCCAATCGTTACACGAATCGGCCACCACTAGGAACAAAAGAGAAAAGACTACAAACCCAGTCATTACACGAACTGACAACCGCTAAGCGTAATAGAGATAAGACTACAAATCCGGTCATCACACGAACGGGTCACTGCTAAGCAAACAGAAAGTGGAATCTAAAATTCCATGCATACTCAAAATTACGGTCTCAAACACCAGTCTCTATACTACCAGTCCGCTGCTAAGCAAGCAAAGAATCTATACTGCTATCACACAAATTGGCGGATGCATCCCAAGTAAGATAAGAAACTCGCATAATACGTATTTTATTTTACCATTCATTTTTTCCATACTCACAATGCAGTAAATGCTAAGTAATAATATGACATATACAATAAGGGTGCATGTATCCATAACCAATGGAATATGAAATAATATGCACAGCAAGACTGACAAGTACAAGAGTAATATTGATAAGAACAAGAGTTACATGATATGTTCACGTGTGTGAAGTATCATTTCCAAGTAAGAAGAATATGTACAAGTAATAACATGAATAATTAAACATGGTGCATGTAAGCCAGGTGAAGATGAAACAACATGCACGTCAATACTGGCAAGTACTAGAGCAATACTAGCAAGTGTAAGAGTTACATGATATATTTACGTACGTGAAGTATCATTTTCAAGTAAGAATAATATTTACAAGTAATATTATGCGTAAACAAATATGCGTGCATGTATATCATATCTTATATCAAGTAGTATATATATAATTATGGCATGTATGCCTAGATATGGGCTATGACAAATCTGAACTCACTATATACAGATAAAAATATGAGAGACTAAACATGTGTTCATGAGTATCATATCATAAATCAAGAGATATATGCATGGACAAAATACGTGTGTATATGCTACTACAATTTAGTAGATATATCAAACTTTCAAGTCTTGTTTCACTAGTGAAAAAAGGAATTAGAGACTGATATTTGGTACATTCATAGAGAATTCACTCATCTTTCTAATGATTCTTAAATAAGATTAATTAGAATTCTAGAATAAAAATTATAGTTATTTTACTATGCACATGTCACTACTGCTATAGATCTGGTACAGGTATAACTTCCAAATTTGCTTTGATGAAGATAATATTAAATTTAGAGTCTAAAGTTTTTATTAGTCCTAGATAACTTAATGAGCATTCCAATGAAATTTGAATGAGCTCAATTAGAATTTTAGAGAAAATTTTATGATTTATTTTGACATGGACCTGTTGCTATAGACCTGGTATAGAAGCAAGGGAATTTCCAAGCTTAATTTGGATAGGTTAAGAATTAAATTAGAATATAGGATTTTTGTCTATTGTACATAATTCAATTTTTGCTATCTAATAAAATTTAAATAAGCTCAATCAGAGTTTTAGAGCAAAAGTTATGGTCATTTAACTATAGCTTGCTACTGCTATGCTGCTAATCTAGACATAACTAAGTAGTGATGTTCCATGCTATTTTTGACTAAATAAATAGCAAAATTTGATTTTTCTGTTCAGATAAAATGTAGATTAGTAAAACCCCTTTCTAATGGCACTATAATGAGATCAATTGGAATTAAAATGTAAAAATTATGACAATATGACTATTGTATAGGTCTGGGGAGCGATACATTTTGTACATGCATAATATGCACAGGGTGACACGAGCAAGGAAACTCAAGCTACATTTAAGTTTGGGCATTTATAATCATGAAATTTAGTTAATAATATATCTGAGATTATATAAAAATAAATTGCATCAAGGAATCACATGTTTATAAGATTTGAGAATGTATTCTTGCCTTTTATTAAACCCAAACCGAAAATAAACAGATATGGATGTGATTGCTCCTCAAAAGTTGGGAAATTCTCCTAGAATCACATTAAGGATCAAGGGCAGTAGCTGGAGAAGGTTTCTCTACAATGGTGGAGAAGTTTAGAGTTCATTTGGAGAGCTTAAATTCAAGAACAAAACTCAAATAGCAATTTAATGGATTTTCAGCTGACTCTCAGGCTAAATACTTGGCGATTTATTTTAGAAAAATAGAGAAGAAATTAGGGTTCATGGTCAGAAGAGAAAATGTATAGAGCAATGAGAGGAAGAAGCTTGATTTTATTTAGATTTTTTTGAATTTAGGTAGTCAAACAGGTGGTGGAAAATATATATGTAGTAATGTTAAAAACCCTTCATTTTCATCTTATTCGAAAAATGGCCATTGGATCAATCTCAACACAAATTTAGTCATTGAGGGCTGCAAGTCTTATGGAGATAAATTTGGATTTGGTGAAAGAGTAAAATTGGAATTCTTTATTTTTTAACCACATATTTGCCCGGAAATCAGCCAGTCTGAAATAATTTATGAAAAATATGAAAAAAAATCTAAAATAATGAGATAAGAAGTCCCCACTCTGCAGAATTTGAAATTGATAATTAGATTAAAATATATAATTTAATTTACTTAGTATCTGCTCGTATTAGCATCCAGGCTCTCAGCTAATATGGATGATACAGAGTAAACCGATACAGGAGCTTAAGGATCAACGCCGTTACATTCTATCCACCTAACAAAAAATTTTGTCCTTAAAATTTAAATTAGAATGGAAGTTAACAATAAAGTGAAGTACGTATTTAATAATGAATTTAAATAGACACTGGGATATCACTGGAACATATATAGATATCTCTCCCGAATGTTGTTCTCTTGCTCCAATGTCATGTTTGCTCAAAAATTGGATTTCTCCTTCCATTGTAAAATTATTTGATTACAATGAAAATATTGAGATTTACAAAAAAATCTGAGGAATTACAAGAATGGAAATATTGATTAATTCCCTTTTTATGTGGGTTCGGGTGGCGATGGAGCCTCGCTAGTGCCTCCGTGGACTGTCTGACTTGGAAGGAGATGGCTCTGCTCCGCTTCTCAATTTCACGAGCTCGCCCGAAATCGTCCCAAAAGTCCTTTCTCTGGAATCAACTCCTGTCTTTTATAGACCGAAGAAGCTTGAAATCCGGCTCCAATCCTTCCTGAAAAATCGAATCACGGAATAAGCGAAACAAATAAACGAAAATAGGCGAAAAATAACTCGCGGGTTGGCACCTGCGGGAGCGCTCCCGCGGGTGCCTACCCGCGGGATCACTCCCACGGGTGGCAACCCACGGAAGAAACTCCCGCGGGTGTCCACCCGCGGGATTCCTCCCGCGGGAGTCCCGCCGGATTCTTCCCACGGGGGTGGGCACCCGCGGGAGGAATTCCCATGGGCCCACCCGCGGGGGGAATCCCCCACTTTTTTTTAAATTATTATTATTATTATTTATTATTATTATATATATATATATATATATATATATTTTTAAGTATATATTTTTTTAGTATCTACATAACCTCCTCCAAAGTTTTCGAAGTTCTGTATTGAGCCGTACAGAATTTCGAAACACTTTGGATTTTTTTATTATTTTTTTTAATTTTTAATTTTATTTATTTATTATTATTATTTATATATATATTATTATTTATTATTATTTTTTTATTTTTATTATTTTTTTTTTATTATTTTTTTTGGCTATAAGGCGTGTCAAGGATTGGGTAGATAGATATAATTGTTAACACATCTCATGAAATATGAGCGGGGTATGATTTTAATATGCTCATTAGAGGACAAGTAAAAGTATGATGTTAACGTACTCGTTGGGTAACAAGCAGAGGTATTATGTTAACATACTTATTAGATGATAAGTAGAGATATGATATTAACGTATTTATTTGAGGCCAAGCAGAGGTATCATGTTAACGTGCTTAGTAGAATCCTAACTGTTCAGTGACATCTAGTATGATGGATCAGGGAAAGACAGAGGTGACATTAAACGTATCTCGGAGCTCAACCTATTCAGAGGATCTGGTCGTGATAGGAACAAGCTGACTAAATAGTGGTGACAGTTAACGCATTTAGCCTTGAAATCAGACTATCAGAGGTAATTGTTAACTTGAGAGGGAGATAATTTTCGTCAGAGGTGACTTTTAACTTAACGACATCAAAAGAAAGTTCATCAGAGGTTGTAATGTTGGACTTGATGAAGTGTCAGAGGTGAAATCTTAACGTGACAAGGGATTTAATCGGATTTTATCTTATTTGATTTTGAATTATGATGTCAGAGGTATGATTTTAACTTAACAAATATTTTAAGTGTCACTTGCTCTGCTGGAGAAAAATGACGAGAAAAGTTTTGTTGTCAGAGGTGAAATCTTAACGTGACAAGAGATTTATCCGATTAGGGTTTTTAGCAAACCCAAGCTATCAACCGATTTAATTAGCCTTTACCAACTACCGTTTGAGTCGGGTTAGCCACGCTATTCCCCTCAGCATGGTGAGTTATCGAGAGTTTCGTCTGGGCTTAAATGTCAAACTTTTTCTCTTCCCTTTGCCTTAGTGGCGTTGGGCAACGATATATCCTTATATTCGAATAAGGATACTGTTGTGACAGATTTGTCATGGGATTTTTAGCAAACTTCCAGCTATCAACGGGTTTGATTTGCCTTTACCAACTACCGTTTGAGTTGGACTAGCCATACTATTCCCCTTAGCATGGTGAGTTATCGAAGGTTTTTTAGGCTTAGATGCCAAACATTCCTTCTTCCCTTCGCCTTAGCAGCTTTGGGCAATTCATTCTTTTACCCCCAGCATGATAGGGTTGGTGAGAAATTTATTCTCTTCCCTTTGTCTTGACGCCATTGGGTGATTCATGCTTTTTACCCCCAGCATGGTGGGGTTGGCGAGAAATTTATTTTCTTTCCGTTGCCTTGACGATGTTGGGTAGTTCATGCTTTTTTACCCCCATCATGGTGGGGTTAGTGAGAAATTTATTCTTTTCTCTTTGCCTTGACGGCATTGGGCGATTCATGCTTTTTACCCCCAGCATGGTGGGGCTGGTGAGAAATTTATTCTCTTCCTGTTACCTTGCCAGTGTTGAGTAATTCATACTTTTTACCCCCAATATGATGGGGTTGGCGAGAAATTTATTCTCTTCTCGTAGCCTTGTCGGCATTGGGTAAAATTTTTTTTTCTTTTTCTTTTTCTTTTTTTCTCTTTTTTATCATTTTTTTTATTTTATGGGGGTTTAAATTAACCGCCCTGAGCTCGTCTTGGGAATTGTTGTGAGCCCAAGTGGTACCTTTAGACCACACACATTAAATGTGTCGGAGTTAGCTCTAACTCCTTTTTTGTTCAGCTTTGAGCTGAATTGCTCCAGCGTCAGTCAACGCTTGAATTTTGTCTTTTAGAATAAAACGATTCTTTGTAGGGTGACTTACAATCCGACGGTATAGGCAGTAATTGGGATCGTTAGTCTTCCCAACCTCTTCAGGTCTCTTACTCTCCGGCAACTTAAGCATCTTGCGTTTGCTGAGCATATTGAACATAGTAACAGTATGCTAATCCTTAAACGAATACTGTTTTTGAAGCCTGGGTGACTTTGCTATGTTGCTCACAGTTGGCCATGCTTTCTGCTTCGGTGTGTTCTCTACCGCCATTGCCATTATGTCTTTCCCTTTAGAACGGGAGAAATGGAATGGAGGTTCATTTGTACTGCCTCCGGTTGCAGACTGCTGCTTTTCAAGGCCTCGAAGTATATCTTCGGCTTGTTCACCCTGCTTAAGCAGATCTTTCCATGATTTGGGTTCGACCGAGCCCATTTTATCTAGAACGTCGGTCAACATGTTGTGTCTGCAGGTTTCCACAAGAGTGTCTTGCGTCATGCCATGTGGGCATCGAATAGAAAGTTCTCAGAATCGCTCGACATAAGCTTTGACCGTCTCGCCTTCCTCTTGCTTTGCTGCTAGCAAGGATAGTATAGAGACTTCTGTATCATCTTCAAAGAATCGGGTTAGGAACTTACGTTCTACATCAGCCCATGATTTAATTATTCCCTGGGGTAGCTGCATGAACCAGGTAAATGCGGGCCCCCGTAAAGTGCTCGCAAATATCTTTGTCATAGTCGGATCATTCCCCATGAGATGTCCTGTCTGCGACAGAAAGTAGAAGATGTGTTGTTGCGGCGAACCTTTACCATCGAATGACTGAAGGTTCAACGGTTTATATTTTGCAGGATAAGGCACGGTCTCCCATTCTATGGGATAGGGACGGACTACCCCCACCTCTTGCAGTTTCTTTCGAAGAAGAAGAGCTTGTACTTGATTCTCCATCTTCTCCATTTTTTCTATGTGAGGGTTGATGATAACCTTCACTTCCTCTTCCTCTCTTGAATGAGGAGGTACTTCTTCATCTTCGTCCTCGCTGTCTTCATTTATTTGGACGGGTCATATTCCTTTCTGCCGACCAGAAACGAATGACGAGGATTGGTTCTTTCTACTTTGAGCTAACAACTCAATTAAAAATTGTTTCATTTCTTCTATGGTCTCCTCTTGCTATTCGAGACGCTTTTCTTGTCTCTCAAACTTTCCAGAGACTTCTTCTAAACGCACGCCCTCTGATTCGATAGAAACTCTTTTTGACCCTGGAGTGATTTCCTTATCTGAAAGGTTGTTTCCGACCACCTTTTTGCCTTTATTAACCATATGTGATGAGGCAGCAGGCAGATCGGTTTCGAGCACACCTTTTTCACCGTTCGCATTCTTTTAGGTTCGGTGATCTGCTCAAAAACTGATCGTTTTGAGTTGTATTTGAAGCTTGATAGAACAGTTGAGATTAACTGTTCGCATTGGCAGTGAGGAATATTTTGTGAGGAGTTCTTCTTCCAATTGAGGTACACTCTCAAATCTTGAGGTATCTTATCATCTCCATTTGCATCTTCACGCCTCTTGCGTCGCAAATTCGATTCATAATACTGGAGAGTTTGCAATATTTCAGGACTGAGCTCTTTTCCAGCATCAGATTATTCTCCAACCCTTCTGCGGATTCTTTTGGAGTGCACACTGGTCTGAGTAGTTGTGTGGACCCCGCACGCCTCTGATAGAGATTAAAATTCTTGGTGTATGTAGTGTGCTCACCACAGGCATGCTCGAAGAGACATGAGGGTTATGTTCATTGAACGTAACCCATCGTTGCTTTCGCGAAGTGGAATCTGCCGGGTGCAACCCGCGGTTGCCTCGGCGGGATGCAACCCGCGGTTGCAACTGCGGGTTTGCACCCGTGGGTTTATTCCCTTGGGGTGCAACCCGCGGTTGCACCCGCGGACTTGCACCCGCGGTGGCAACCTGCGGTTGCACCCGCGGGCTTGCAACCGTGGGTTAACCCGCGGGCTTGCACCCGCGGTTGCAAGCCGCGGGTGGTAACCCACGGTTGCAAGCTGCGGGTTGGCACCCGCGGTTGCCACCAGTGGGTGGCAACCCACGGTTGCCACACGGGCTGGCACCCGCGATTGCCACCCACGGGTTGGCACCCACGATTGCAAGCCGCAGGTTTGCACCAGGATTGCTTCCTCGGGATACAACCCGTGGCTCCATTCGTGGGTTTGCTCCGAAATTCTTCACTATCCCTGGAGTTTTCTGCAACCCTTCCTGTATGATTGAGGCGTGCTCATTAAGTTTTATGCCTCAGATTTCTCTTTTGGGAGCAGGTTAGAGTTTGATTTGACTTTCGGCTTGACTTTGGAACGGGCGATATCACCGTATACTTGACAGACGATGACATCTTGTCAGTTTTAATGGACGATAACGCCTCGTAAGTTTTCATAGGCGATGACACCTTTTGATTTCCGGTGGGCGATGACGCCTCACCTTTCTTCATCGTCGCCCGGCGATGACGCCTAGGCTCCGAATCAGAGGAAGAAAGAAATTCCTCTTATTTTTGCTGGTTGATTTCTACGACCAGCATTTCAACAATAGATCCGATCGCTACCACGTCAGACTGCACCACCATATTGTCTGTTGTGAACAGAGAGGCACCCACTGTGGTCGCCAGTTCTTGTTTGCTCAAAAATTAGATTTCTCCGTCCATTGTAAAATTGTTTGATTACAACGAAAATATTGAGATTTACATAAAAATCTGAGGAATTACAAGAACGGAAATATTGATTGATTCCCTTTTTTATGTAGGTTCGAGTGGCGATGGAGCCTCGCTAGTGCCTCCGTGGACCGTCTGACTTGGAAGGGGATGGCTCTGCTCCGCTTCTCAATTTCACGAGCTCGCCCGAAATCGTCCCAAAAGTCCTTTCTCTGGAATCAACTCCTGTCTTTTATATACCGAAGAAACTCGAAATCCGGCTCCAATCCTTCCTGAAAAATCGAGTCACGGAATATCAGTGAAACAAATAAATGGAAATAGGCGAAAAACAACCCGTGGGTTGGCACCTGCGGGAGCGCTCCCACGGGTGCCTACCCGCGGGATCGCTCCCGCGGGAGGCACCCACGGGATCGCTCCCGCGGGTGGCAACCCGCGGGAGAAACTCCCGTGGGTGGCCACCCACGGGAGGAATTCCCACGGGCCCACCCGCGGGGGGGTCCCCCACTTTTTTTTAAATTATTATTATTATTTATTATTCTTATTAGTATTATTATTATTATTATTATTATTATTATTATTGTTATTATATATATATATATATATATATATATATATATATATATATTTAGTATCTACATGCCACTCACGTGGAGGGTAATTATCCTAAGAGAGGCTGATTAGGGATTTAAAATAATATGGCTCCCCTATGGAAATTAATGACTGCATGAGAGCCACTCAGCTAATTCATGCCTAAGATCACATCAAATCCACAATTAGTTAAAACCAATCGATCGACGAAATTCTCTATTACTTACCCCTACTGGGCACTATCTATAAGGTTTACTAGACATAGTTATCCTGTTTCTAGTGTTAATGCCCAACTCTGAGTCTAAGATAATATATGGTATGATATGCTGCTTGATGAATGCAAATAACGTGAAACGGTGTGATGTACCAGGGTCAAATAATATACATGCCAGTACATAACCAATTAAAATAGTACATGTCACAGCTTCCTCATATGCATAGACCTCCTATGCTACCATGTTACAAGTTTGACCATGTCTGTGCCCTGGAGCTCCCTGTGCCTGAGCTCCAAGGATGCCTTGCTACTGAGATGACACAACACTCTGATGATATTGGGGTGGTTGCGGAGGCCTCTGAGTCAGCACTGCTTGTCTCTAACCTCCAAAAAGCCTCATTTTTGGACATTCTCCTTTCGATGATCAGCAGAGCCACATTTATAAGACAAATCTAGAGCTCACCTGCATGTACTCTTGGTGTGCCCGGGAATATGGAAACATCTACTGATTATTGCTGGCATAACCAATGACGAAGTTATCTAGTGCTTAGCTAGAGGAATGTTACTAATTGATGCCTCTAACATCTAGCCCGCTGGACGCTTCTTCATCTCCAACTCCGCCTTCCTCCTCCCAGTAGCCTATTCCTGATACCAAGCTGCCTCGAGGACTTTTGCATAAGTCCCCATAACTTCCATGGCCATGTGCTCTTGTATCTTTTAACTCAAGCCTTGTTGGAATCTTAGTGTCCTATCTCTCTCCTTGGCCACTAGATTAGGAGCAAATTTGCTAAGTCTCGAAAACTCAGTAGCATATGCATCAATATTCCCACCTTCCTGCCTTAGCTCTATAAACTTCCGTTCTATATCATCCTGGGCTATCAGTGGATAGAATCTTGCATAAAACCCATCTGAGAAAATCTTCCATGTAATCGACCTCTCTAATCGGGCCTCCTTAGACTTTCACCAAGTGCTAGCAATATCTGTGAGTTCGATCTTCACAACGTCAACCTGGCTCTCCGGTGGTATATGAGCCACCTGCAAAAGGTTCTCCTTGTCATTTAACCATTCTTTCATCCTCAGCGGAGTTCTAGTCCTAAAGAAAGTTGCTGCATGAAGCATCTGAAAGTCTGCAATATTTCCTACTCTATCCTCCACTAGTGGTACAAACATCCTTTCAGCCACCGTAGTTGCTGTCCTCTGTCCTACCATTGCCTCCTTCTATGCTGCCTCAAGTCTTGACTTGAGCAATACATTTTGCTCCATCATGGCATGCATAAGATCGCTCATCTGATCACACTCCCCTAGAGGAGCCTCTTCATACTCGGTAGCTGTCCTCTCTTAATGACGGGCAGACATTTCTCTAGGAATAAAAGGATAAGGATGGAATCTGGATAAAAAATAAAGGATATGATATTGAACAAGATAATAGAACAAGAAAATATTATTAGATATTACTTGCATGTATATGGCAGAATCTTAAGGTCACGGGTAAAATTATGAAATTAATGGCAGCTCTGATACCACTCTAAAATGCTTCAAATCATATAGATGGGCTTGATTGTGTATCCCAATCATGGGTAGAGTGTTACCGGCAGGCACTCTCAATACCAAAGTACACGAGGCCTTTTTTTTCTTTTTCAAACAACACACAGGCAATCATAGGCAAGAGATATGGAAGTGCATAAATATGTGAAATATCCCCCATGTCTAAATCTATCTGCCATAACATTATATGTATGAATATAGCAATATTCAATAACATGTTTATATAGAAATGATAAGTAACATGTACTTCAAAAGGTTACTCATATAGAGTCAAGTACAGTATCATAATAGAGCAACTTAAGTACTTAATATATACAAGAGTGTCAGGATACCACGGACAAAACTGGAAAAAAGGATACCTGTGCACATAAACCAAAATGAAATATACACAAAAGGATGGGGATTCTACAAGAAATTGGATACTGCCGCTTAGCCTACTCCTACTATGAATCCTCGAGGAGTGCGTCCTCCTCTACTACTGCTGTCTCAGTTTGCAGACTTAGGGTGTGATAATTTCAGAGGTTAGAACCAAAATAAAAAGACAAATCTAAACTAATGCAATTCTATGGGAACCATATAAGAATATGTATGGGGCATGCTAGTAGGAAATAATATAAACATGAAACACAACGTATGTAAAATATAACTTGAATCATGAATTATATGGTATTCAAAATATAAGCTGATTAAAGTATTCTAAATATAACATGAATCATAACATATATAGATTAAACAACAAGGTATGTCATATATAGTAAGAATCTTATTGTACATGGTATGCATAATGTAATATGAATCATGCAGTATAGGGTATATGTAGTATGATATGATCAAGTAATAAAATATACGAAATATAATAAGAATCATGTGGTACATGATATGCATAATATGACATGATCAGGTAAATAGATACAAATTCTATTATATTAGTTTGGAACTGAATGGTAGGAGTATTCACGTATTCTAAAATTATACTGTGCATACCAAGTACCATGGCTACGAACTTGATCGTAACGCAAATCGTTCGCCGTTAGACATAATAGAGAAAAGACTACAAACCCAGTCATTACATAAATGGACAACCGCTAAGCATAATAAAGATGAGACTACAAACCCAGTCATCGCATGAACCGGTTGCCGCTAAGGAAATAAAAACTGGAATCTAAAATTCTATGCATACTGGGGATTACGATCTCAAATACCGGTCTCCATATGAGCCAGTCCGCTACTAAGCATCCAAAGAACTGATAGTGCCAGTTTGGCGGATGCATCACAAGTGAGACAAGAAAGTTCCACAATATGTATTTTATTACACTATTTATTTTTTCCATACCCATAATACAGTAAATGCTAAGTATCAATTTGACATATACAATATAGGTACATGTATGTATAGCCAGTTGAATATGAAATAATGCGCACAGCAAGACTAGCAAGTACAAGAGTAATATTGGTAAATATAAGAGTTGCAAGACATGTTCTCGTGCGTAAGGTATCATTTCTACGTAAAAATAATATATACAAGTAATAATATGAATAATTAAACATGATGCATGTAAACCAGGTAAGATGAAATGACACGCACGTCAATACTAGTAAGTACAATAGTAATACTTCCAAGTGCAAGAGTTACAGGAGATAGTCACGTGCGTGAGGTATTATTTTCAAGTAAGAATAATATGTACAAATAATATAATGCGTAAACAAACAGGCATGCATGTATATCATATCTTATATCAAGTGGTATATGTACAATTGTGGTATATATTCATAGACATTTCTATGACAAATCTGAACTCACTATCTATAGATAATAACATGAAAGATTAAACATATGCACATGGGTATCATATCATAAATCAAAAGGTATATTCACAGCATAGTATGTGTGCCTATATTGCTGTGATTCAGTGGATGTACCAAACTTTCAGATCTTGTTTCATTAGTGCAAAATGGAATTAGAGACTGAGATTTGATACACTTATAGAGAATTCACTCATATTTCTAATAAATCTTAAATAACCTTAATTGGAGTCATAAAACAAAAGTTATAGTTATTTTACTAAAGATATGTTGTTGCTGCTATGGACCTAGTATAGATATAATTTACAGATTTGTTTTGACCAAGATAGCATTAAATTCAGAGTCTAAAACTTTCAGTAGTCCTAGATAACTCAATAAGCTTTTCAATGAAATTTGAATGAGCACAATTAGAGTTTAAGAGTTAAAGTTATTATTTATTTACAATTATTATTCTATTGGTATAAACCTAGTACAGAAGTAAGTTTTCAGGTTTGACTTGGGTAGGATAAGAATTAAATTAGAGCATAATATTTTTTTATTTGTAGATAATTCAATTAGATATCCAATGAAACGTAAGTGAGCTCTATTGAATTTCTAGAATAAAAGTTATGGTTATTTTACTATGACTTGCTAGTGTTATACTGCTAATCTTGATAGAACTAACTAGTGATATTCTAGGCTGTTTTTGGCTAGGTAAATAGCTAAATTAGATTATATTGTAGTTACATAAAATACATATTAGTGAACCCACTTTCTAATGGAATTATAATAAAGTCAATCGGAGTTAAGATATAAAATTTATGGCAGTTCTAAAATGGACTGTTGCATAGGTCGGGCAGCGATATGTTCTGTGAATGCATAAAATGCATAGGGTGACACAGGCAATGAAACTCAATCTACGTACAAGTTTGGACACTCATAATTATAAAATTTCGTTAATCATATGTCTAAGATTACGTGAAAAAAATTGCATCAAGGAATTATAAGTTTATCGGATTTGAGAGTGTATTCTTGACTCCTGTTAAATCCAAATTGAAAATAAATCGAAATGGATGCGATTACTCCATAAAAGTAGAGATATTCTCCAAGAATCATACTAATGATCAAGAGCAAAGGCGGGAGAACGTTTTCTCACGTTGATGAAAAAGTTAAAAGTTGATTTGGAGAGGTTAAACTCAAAAACAAAACTCTAAGGGCAATTTAATGGGCTTTCAGCCCACTCTCAGGTAGAATATTTGGTGATTTATTTCAAGAAAATAAAGAAGGAATTAGGTTCATGGTATGAAGACAAAATGAAGAAGGGAACGAGAGGAAGAAGCTTGAGTTTTTTCAAATTTTTCTGAATTTATTTCAAGGGTCAAACAGGTAGTGAAAGTTAGATATGCAGTAATGTTAAAAATTTTTAATTTTTATCTTATTCAAAAAATTGCCATTGATTCAATCTCAACTCAAATCAACGAAGGCTGCAAGCCTTCTGAAGATAAATTTGGAGTTGGTGAAATGTTAAAATTGAGATTTTTGATTTAATTTGATTATTTTAATCAGATATTTGTTTGAAAATCAGTCGATCCATAATAATTCAAGAAAAATATAGAAAAATAAAAAATAATGAGATATGAAGTCCCTGCTCCATGAAATTTGAAATTGAATATTTTATTAAAAGATATAATTCAATTTATTCAGTATCCGCTCGTATAAGTATCCGGACTTCCGAGCTGATATGGATGACACAGAATAAACCGATACAATAATTTAAGGATCAGAGTCATTGTAGGTAAAATTTGCATAGAGAGATAATTAAATTTCCAATATCATGCTTGAATGTTAACTTCCAATAGATTGTAATAAAGAGAGCTCTTCTTAAGATATTAACTCATGAATATAACAACAACAACAATAACAACTAATCCTTTTATCCCAAGTATTTGGGGTAGGCTACATGAACAAAAAAGAATCACGTCGGATATCACTTTGATAGTCCTAGGAATGCCCCAACAAAATTCATATTTTGACTCATGTTATAATATGTGACAATATTTTACGCTGACTGTCACCGTCCTACCACAACCTTTGTCTTTTATCCTGTTTTGGGACAGGCAATGAAAGAATAAATCTTTAAGTATAGCACTGGCAGAGTTATATTAACTCATAGATAGATCAGATGAATGCTTTCTTTGAGAGTAGTAGATAAGTCCAAATTATGAATCAAGCAAAATTATAAAATAAATTATTTACACAAATATATGTGGTTAAATAAAGTTTCTGATGAAAAAGAATGGTAAAGATAGGAGTCTTACTTACAATATTTTGTAGAATTCAATTGAAGGAAAAAAAATCCTTGACCATGCCAACATATTTTAGTAGAGGGAGAGATACTGTAAGGAGCAGAAGAAGAAGGACCCTTTTGCTTTTTTTTTTTTTTTTAATTTAAGAATGAATGAAGAAGGAAAAAAGAATTTATACTCTTCATATTGGCTTGAACTTCAAGCCTCCTCTCTGGTTAGCTCTCAAGGAGGCAACCGCCTTGCATGGTGGTGGAGGAAGCTAGCTCATGAGGGGAGTGAAGAATTTAAAAAAAAAAATTGAATAATTTTTTTCCAATTTTCATTTCGTTTGACATTTTGCAAATTTTACCAGATTAATATAGGACTTAAAACTTAATGAGAGAAACACTAGAAAATTATCCATATAATATTTTGCTGTCCTGAATGAGAGCTATAAAATTTCAAAATAATTAGAAGAATAATTTAGTATTCTGAAAATAACAAAATTCAGAAATTTTTTTGGACTTCCTAAAAAATTTCAAAAAAATATAAATATTAAAAAAACCAATAACCACGAAGATAAATGTAATTTGGTGTTACGATTTAGAAGTTACGCTCACGAAAAGTCATTTTGGTATCCAAATTGGCCCCTGATGAGTGTCATATGTTGCATATTTATAGCCTCCAGATTATTTATTTTTGTATTTAAATAATACTACTTGGATATTTTTAGTGTGCTTTTCACATAAAGTTATTTCTATAAGGAGATGACATAAATTCAGAGCCGGATTAGAAAATCAAGTTCATAAAAGAGTTAAAAGTGAGTATAACTACAAGATTATGATGTTGTAGGGAGTCAAAATTCAATACACTCATCAAAATCAAAAAAACAAGATAAGAGACTCATGCAGAAGAAAAATCAGAGAAAAACTCCAAGCTTTTAACTACCAATTGGCAGCTCTTTGGCGCTATTTGGTGGCATTCGCAGCCAATTGGTGGCTCTCCATGTTCCACTTTGGGTGATTTTTTTATGGGGGCTTCAATGTAATTTTATATTTTTTTCACTTATACTCAAATTAGAGTTTGATTTTTTGAAGCCTATATATTGGCCGTATCCTTGTAATCTAGGGTTTCATATAGAATAAACTTTGTACTCAAATTTTAATTAATAAAATTAGGGTTTGCTCAAGGGTGACGGTTGTCATACCCAACTCCAAAGGTAACCTTTGCTGTTTATCAATTTTCTTAGGTAATTTTCTTTTAATTGTTTTCTAATTTAGATTAATCTTGCTTTCTAGATTAGATTTTCTTACTTTTATGAATAAAAATAGGATTTTGCTAACTAGAATTATGAGTAGCTAATTTAGTCTAGCTCTAGGATGTAGATGAAACTAAGAATCTGCCATATAGTTGCTCTCTAGTATTTTCTTCTTAAATAAAATAATAAAGATAAGATTTTTCAATGACAAAATTAAAATATAACAACTCATAGATTAATGTTTTTATAGGTTATACTTGAGTTAAATTTCTTTATAGCCTATACTTAGGGTTTGAGGTTGTTGATTTTCAATTTTGTCATAGAGTTATCTAACGATTTAGTTTACTTTTATGAAAAGTAGTTTTTTTGATGAGTTATACTTGCACACTACTTGATATCTCATACTTAGAACACTTTAATTAAAATATTATAACTAAAATATCAGTTTTTATGATAGGAAGAAGATAATAGAGGTAATACTTAGTTGTGAACTAGTGGATTCTATATCTTAGGCTAATTAGAATAACTCTCATTCATCTAAGAACCCATAGTTAATCCGCTAGGACTAAAGAATTAGTGAGAATAGCAAAACATTTTAGATTCTTGTGAGAACGACATGTACAGTGCTGCATCGATACTGTGCGCTTACAGTAGATATTTCACATCAAGTTTTTAGCATCGTTGCCGAGAATCTATGGTGTTTTCTTGCTTTTTCTGACATTTTACGGGTTAACAGTGTGTATTGAGTGTGCAGGGACCATAAAGTGCAGATATAGGAAGACAAAAGGGATCATAGGAACTTCAGAGTTGCTTAGCAAAAACCATAGAGAAAATCTCTCTGGTTCTGCCGCTAATTGGCAGCAAGAACCGCCAAATAGCGGCAACTCAGGAGATTCCTGACCCCAAATTTTCTCCAGTTCTATAATTTTG
This sequence comes from Dracaena cambodiana, assembly GCA_036321105.1. NCBI lineage: Eukaryota > Viridiplantae > Streptophyta > Magnoliopsida > Asparagales > Asparagaceae > Dracaena > Dracaena cambodiana. Next base: position 18,731,704 of record JAYEPQ010000008.1, on the reverse strand, counting down.
TTCTCTGATTTTGTAAAAAATTTTAAAAAATAGAAATAGTAGAAATCATGTCTTTTGTTTGATCATATCTCTTCCACCGTTGTATCTCCACCAAACCTCACTTCTTGCATTAGTAAGGAAATTCACACATCCACTCACGGTCGCTGGTTCATTCCATATTAGACTCGTGATCAATTTGGTCGACTAGTGAGATCAGATTTTTTAATGGGAGACAAGATGGACAAACCGATCCCGATCCTTAAGGATCGATATTATCTGTTGCACACATCACTACCATCATGCATAAAACTTCCACACACAGCGGGTAATCACTATAAATTGAAGCCGCAGTACATCAACATTCTTTCTAAATTCACTGGTTCTGATTCTGAAAATGCACATCTCTTTATTAGTGAATTTTAGGAAATGTGCATAATGATTAAACTGCAGAACTTATCGGATGACGCAATTAAACTCCACTTCATCCCATTCGCTCTCAAAGATAATACTAAGAAGTGGTTGTACAGTATGCCTACTGTTTCAATACTACTTGGGATGAATTCGTCATGGTATTTCTTATGAAGTATTATCCCACGCACAAGATTGCAAAAATTCGGAATCAAATTAATCAATTCCGTCAATTGCTGGGAGAATTCTTCTGGAAATACTTAGAATGGTTTAAAGATCTATTAGCTCAGTACCCCCACCATGCTATAGAAAAGTAGCAATTGTGTCAACTCGTGTACGAAGGACTCGATTACACATCCAAAACTCTTTTTGAGTCCATGTGTAAGGGGGAGTTCATGAGTTACAAACTTCTTCTTCATGATAGCAATAAAAGACGGGTCATGGTCCTATTTATTTAGGCTCCATAATTGCAATCTTGATCACTCCATAATTGCAGTAACATTTATTATAAGTTACTAATTAATTATGAACTTAGACACGACAATTTAGGGGCTTTCTCACGAAAGATATTGGAGGAATGGAAATAAATTAGTGCTAATGCTATGATTATATATATATATATATATATATATATATATATATATATATATATATATATATATATATATATATATATATATATATATATTTGAAAAAAAATAGAAATGAGCTGACAGATTACGCAAGTTACTTGAACTGCAGTTCATTTCCACTATCTCCAATAATGTTTTTTAAAAAATTTCTTTTGGATTATGATCTCGACTCCCTAGGGTTTATTCACACCAATTTCTTGGGTTTTAGTTTTGATTTGGTCCTTCATCAAGTTAACGCAAAATTAACAGTTTTTAATGAATAAAACATTTTGAATGCACTTGATGAAAGGGTAAATGAACTCCAAAATTTATGAAATTTAATCCGAAAGAAGTTAATGAGGTAAATTTAGTAATTGTAAACAAAAAATTGAAGAAAAATCATTGGATTATTATAGTTTTGCCACTGACTCTCGTAACGTTTCCTTAGTTGGCGGCTCACCTACAGTACCGCTCTGTGGAATTTGAAATTGAAGATTAGATTGAAATATATAGTTGAATTTACTCAGTATCTGCACATATCAGTATTCGAGTTCCGAGCTGATAGGATGATATGGAATAAATCGATAGACGAACTTAACGATTAGGGTCTTTACATTCTACCCACCTAACAAAAAAATTCATCGTCAAAATTTAAATCAAAATGAAAGTTAAAAATTAAGATAAAGTGAGAAGTACCTATTTAATAATGAACTTAAATAAGCACTAGAATATCATTAGAACAGATATAGATATCTTTCCCTATTAATCTCAATAACTTTCTTGAATAGAATCCAAAACAAAATATGTCAGTGTGCATAGTCAAACCTTTTGATCTTCATAATTAAAATTAGAACTCCATAATTAAAATAGAAATCCTTATATAAACATCCCATAATAATGGAGATAAGCACAAGGCTCTATACCAATTCTATAGAGTCAGTTATGTGAATTATCTTTTTTGTTTAGCGCTCAATGCAACTTTATTTATGACATACCCCAAATATATATTTAACTTGGATCATCAAATTCAACAATTTTAGGTATCTCTAATAGTCACCAATTTTTTTTAGCCACAGAGAAATTCAAGTTTCATTTTGTAAAAGGGAAATTCATAGTCACCATTAAGCATCAAAAAAAATTTGAATATCAATCCCATAAGTATCATACCGAATCTCATCAATCGAATCACTTAAATGTATATTGTGTAAAGAAAAATAAGTTATGTGACTTTGGGTCTACTAATCCATAATAGATTGTAACGTCAAAAAGGATTTTTTATGTAATATGAAATCCAAAATCAAAATGATATTAACTACAAAGATGACATATGTCCATTAGATGAATCACAATCAAACTATTCCCATACTAATTAAATAAACAACTGAGTAATATCAAAAAATCATTCTCCTATTCTTATGATCATTTATCTTCAACAACAAACCTTGATTGATAAATAAAGGCTCATATGAACCATTTTAACTAATATAGAATATATTTCAATGATACCAAAACTCTGATCTCCCAAATTATCAATTCAGAATTGATATATTTCTCATATTAACTGAATAAACATCCATGCATATAGTATTTTTCTTATACAGTACTGGTTTTATCCATACTGCATCTTTAGCTATATCTTATTTTTTCAGTCATCCTATCATCAAATTGAATGTGCCAAATGAACTCTCATTAAATCAAATTACAGTAAGACCTTCTCTATCTAAATCAAGCAAGTTACTACAATAGTCCCCAAAATTTTTACAGATCGATAATATTCTTCTATATCATATCTCAACAAAATTTAGTCTCATAATCTTGAATATATGTTGATTATGATAAATCATTTCTTTGGAAATAAAGAATAAAGAAAAAAATTGGATAAAAAAATGATATGATATAGAACATGATAAGGAAACAAAAAAATATTAATAGATATTACTTTCATGTATATGGAAGAATTCTAAGGTCAAGGGTCAAATACTAAAAATAATAGCTACTCTTATACCACTCTGTGACGCCTCCAAATCACATAGATGGACCCGAGTGTGTGTCCCAATAAACGAGTAGGGTATCACCAGCAGGCACTATCAATACTGGAGTGCACGAGGCCCGTTTTCTTTTTCAAACAAATACATGCAAGAAATATGAAAGCACATAACTATGAGATGTAAATTACAGATTTGAATCTATTTATCACAACATCACAGGTAAGAGTATAGTAATATCCAAAAACTAGTATATAGGAATGGTAAGCAATATGTATATAAAAGTTTGCTTATGTAAAGTCAAGTACAGTATCAAAAAAAAGTAACATAAGTACTGCACATATACAAAGTGTCCAAATAACACAGACCAAACTAGAAACTAAAATACATGCGCATATAAAGGCCAAAATGTTGCATACACAAGAAAGGTAATAATCCTATGAGAAATTGACTATTGGTGCTCGACCTACTCCTAGAAATGGAGATCCTTGAAAGATGGTTCTCCTTTCTAGAACATTGCAATAAAAACTAGCAGACCTGGAATGTGATAACTCCAGGAGTCAGAATCCAAACAAAAATACAAACTCAAGCTCGTGCAGTTCTATAGCAACCAGATAAGAATATATATTGGGGCATGCGAGTAGGAAACAATATAATTATGAAGCACAATGTATGCAGAATATAACTTAAATCATGAGTTATATGATATGAAAATTATAATATGATTAAAGTATGCTAAATATAACATGAATCATGACATATATGGATTAAACAATAAGGTATGTCAAATATAACAAGAAATATGTGGTACATGGTGTGCATAATATGTCATGATCAGGCAAATGGATGCAAATTCTATCCTATTAATTTGGAACTGAATGGTGGTATTTTTCACGTATTCTAGTAGCGTACCGTACATACCTGGTACCACGAATCCAAGACCAATCACATACGAATCAGATTCCACACCGTTAGGCACAATGGATATCCCGTGCATACGCAGGATCACGGCCTCAAGTACTAGTACTCATTCGAACTGGATGATGTCCTGCTAAAGTCACTAACAAGAAACAAAACAAGGAAGAAACCAATAGTGCTAGTATACAGATCGGCCGATGCATCCAACAAGATAAAAACTTCCACAATATATATTTCATTTCACCATTAATTTTTCCATACCCACAATGTAGAATATGCTAAGTATCAATGTGATATATGCAATAAGAGTACATATATAAATAGCCAGATGAATATCACACAACACGCATGATAACACTGACAAGTATAAGAGTAATACTAGTAGTGTAATGCCCCTTCTCAGCTGCTTCCTAAAATGAAAGACGCTACTTAAATTTATACTAGACAACCTAATAGTTACACGATCTTAGAATAACCCTAACTACTGCCATAATTAGATGAATAAATAACATATCTAAAACTGAAAAGATTTTATTTATATAAAAAGTTAGTTACATAAGATGACACACTGCTTTGAATATGAACACAAAAGAGAAAAGTAGTGCCCGGACAAAAATAAATATAAACAAATATATACAAAGGGTCTCTAGAAGGTACTTCATTTGCCTACTATCGCTCGGTCTGACCAATGAAGTACGGTTCTTCAGTTGGGGCTAGTTATCCTTCTTCACCTTCTAAATCTGGATTCAAAACGTAGGGGCTTAAATCCAGCAAGTAATACTTTTAAAAGGAGAAAATGTGTACTATCATAATATAGGAGTATCATTGCGTGTGGGCATGCTTATGTCAGTATTGTTCGTGAATATATAAAACAAACATGTAAACAGTATAAATAAATGCATAAATAAATAAATAAATATAACAATATTTTAATCATGTATTCTATTGGTCTTAGTTATCGTCCAAATTAATTATAGAAACTGTTCAAATGGATAAGATAGTGATATTTCCCATTGTCATATAAGTGGCTATGCATATCTAGGTCCCGGCCTTAATCACAATGGCGCTGAACCATGTCATACAACTAGGTATACAATTCAATTCCAATACTATATTACAGTAATGGATATACCACACTATGTATCAATTATCAATTTTTGATTTAGTATCACCAGGCTACTGCAGTAAAAAATTCTCGGCCTTAACATTGCAATCATTTTTTATACGACAAGGCTCTTATCAATCATATACTTTCTCCCATCTCAGGGTTCATAATACATAGTATACATGACTTATAATGACAATCATGACATGATTCGTTTATTTATATATACATGTCAATTTTTATTATCCATGATATCATTAACAATTCAATATTGGATCATATATACTCAATATTGTTATGTTTCATTTCCTTGTCATGTCCATCACAGATCATTCATGTTAATATAATATGTCATGTCATAAACAAATGTTGCATGCCATACTACGTGATCAAGATTAAATGAAATGTTCGAAATCACTGACCCTATAAATTCTTATCCAATTCGAAATAAAAACAACCCATAGTAAAGAGTTAATGAAAATAATACATTATACACATTGCTTAAAAAATACTTCATGTCATGATTTATTTAATATTTATTTATTCATGGTTTATTTGGGAAGAAAATGGCAAATCATGTAATAATACTGCCGTTTCATGATTTTTGTAATACAATTATGCACATGATTCACAACATTATAACATGATTTATTTTATATTATATTTGTTTGTTTATTTTCTTTTTCTTTCTTTAATTATTTTATTCATGTTAACATGCTTATATCTTCATGACTGCACATGACTTGTAGTATCATAACACATGATTTATAGCATCATAGCATGATCAATTAGATATCCATGTATCTTAATAATATTAGTACACAATTATATCACTATATATATATATATATATATATATATATATATATATATATATATAATAAAAATTAAATTAATAATCTGGTTCAGCTCTCAATACCAATCAATAATCTAAATTGTGAGCCAATTGCACCATGTAATAATACTGCATTAATTCTAACTCCAAACTTATGAGCTTATTCCATTTCTTAGCTCATTCTTATAATTTATATTCCAAGCCCACTGCATTATTCATTTTATCCAGCCCAAGCCCACTACACATTTTTTTCTTTAATTACAACCCAACCCACTGCAGCCCTTTCTCTTCTTTCCTTTTTCTCTTTTTTTTTTCAACTGCAGCCTCGCCCATTACATCAAAATTCTCTCTTCTCTCTCTTTTTTACTAGGCTGGGCTAGGCGGGGCCTTGTCCACTACTATCTCTTCTCTCTTTTTTCCCCTTAATTCTTAATATCAAAATACATTTTTGCATGTCAAAACCCATGCATGACCTAATGGAAACCCAAGCAGGAGCATGCATTGTGTACGTAAATTTTTTTTTCTTTCTTTCTTTATCTTTTTTTTTGTAAAATCAGAAAAAAGAAAATATCACAATATTTATATATATTAAAATTGACCCAATAATCTACTTCAATTCTCAATATCAATCAAAAGTCCAAAATGTAAACCGAATATTTTCACAAAATAAATTACATATATAAATATAAATTAAATAAAGAAATGAACGAAGAATAACAGTGTTACTTTCCTCTTCTTGATCTCAAATACTCGGATTGATTTATTTTTCTCCCTTTTTTTTCATTTTCCTTCGTTTATTTTTCTTTCTTCCTTCCTTTTTCTTTCTCTGCTGCTTTTGGTTTGGCACAGGAAGAATGAGAAGAGAGGGAGAGTGGTGGTGAAATTATTTCCTTTGTCTCTCCTTATATATATTTTTTATTTTTCTCTTCACAACTTCTATCTGATTGGACCTCTTTGGAGGTCACTGCCCTCTCCATCAAGCCCACCGTCTCTCCCATATAAATGATTTAATTTATTATTTTATTTATTTATTTAATAATTTAATAATTTCGGTTCTGTATAACATTCTCCAAATACTGTCAATTTAATGAAGGGCGTAGTGCTCAATGAGAGGAATACTAGAAAATTATCTGTTTGTCATTTTAATATTTAGAATAAAAGAACTAAAATTTTGAAATAATTAGAAGGATCATTTTAATATTATTAAATTAGCAATTTTGGAAATAATTTTCTGGCTCAAAAGGAAAATTTCTAAAAATAATAAATATTAGAGACCTAATAATCGCAAAAACTTAATGTCTTTTTAAATTACGGGTTTAAAGTTATGTCTACCGAAAGTTATTTCGATGTCTAAAATTGACTTTTGTATCCTTATTTGGCATGATCAGACTCAAATTAAGAATACATGTAGCTCAAAGTTTGGGATATTATATCCTACCCACCAAACAAAAGAATTTCATTATCGAAATTTCAAATTGGAAGACTTGACACTATATACAGGTTTGTACTGAAAACAACTTCAATTGGTGTACTTGATCATATGAAAATGTATGGGTATTTTATCTGGATGTATTTCTCAAACTCTTAAGTGGAATCTCTCGGTGATTGCATATCCCATGAAATAAGAACTAATTGTATTACTTGATTCTTTAAAACTTTCTCCCATCGATTGATTATTGCTACATGTCGCTTCTCAAAATTTATGCCTGATCTCAAATCTATTTTTTTTTATATAACCCACTTCTCTATATTTTTATCTAAATGCTTTCTCAACTAAGATACATGAAATACATCATGAACGATTTCCGTTTTAGAAGGAATGATAATGGGCAGGCAAGATTTCCAAATTTGTTCTTAAAATTTTATTTGAGAGAAGGAACGTAAAAGCAAAATAAAGTTTAATTAGAAATAGTTGTTACCAATTTGGAATATCACGCCATCTTGATTAAGTAATAGGAAAGATACAAGTGATAAATATTTTTGTGGAGTCCATTTGCAAAGTCCTGTTACATGTTATAATAGACTCTAGAAATGAAAATAAATCTCAACTATTATAATGTCTATGTAATGGAGCTGTGAATGGTAAGGATATAAGATCAGAAATGAATTTATGGCTAATTATAAAAATTCAATCACATAAAACGATCTTATCAAGGGACTGTAATTGTTGGTGCTAGAGAATACATCTCTACAATTGTCTCGCCGACTCAATAAGACTTATAATATACCAATGGTTCAAGACATGAATCATACTATGATAATGTTCAATTGGAAGATAAAAAATACAAAATAGTAATGATCAACAAAGAAATGGAATAAGATGATAATTTGGTAAGATAAACTTAATTTGAATAACAAGATATAATATCTTGTTCTGACTTAATAAAATTTATCTTTTTTAATTATAGTTCATTATCAATTTTTTATCCTCTACTTTTAACTTAACTAATTCTACAAAATACTCACTCTTCCAAGATCTCTTTATATCCTTACATTCAATCTTCTACATGTTGTTCTTTATCTCCTAACTCATTTGTCTAGTTAACCTTACTAACTATACTTACTCTACCAAGTTTACCAATATCGATTATTATAATTCATTAATATTTATGTCTTAACTCTTCTCTTTATTTTCCCTTCATAAGTACATAGTGAAGGCCATATCACCTATATTTAACCTTCCCAATCTTCAGAAAAAAAATACAAGTATGACATTTTTTTCCAGGGAACTTAAAGGCAAAATCCAAATTCAATCACTCTTCCATTATATGTTAACGCACACCCCAATCCCTAATTTGAAGCACCACTATAATTTTTATTCCACCAGAGCTGTCTAGAAATGGATAATATGGGTGTTGTTGTTAGCCTTCATTTTAATTCTTCAAATACCTTATCACACTTTTCTTCTATAGATATTCATCTCCCTTTCTAATCTGTTTATTTAAAGTGATATCATTTTGCAAGGTCCTATATAAATATTTAATAATATCCAGTAATCCTGGAAAATTTTGAATTTTTTATATTGATTTTGGCACATGCTAATCTATCATAGCTCATATTTCCTTAAGATCGGCTGATATACCGTCTCCAGAAGCTATATGACCAAGAAAACAAATTTATCCAACTAAAATTTCACATTTATTTAATTTCCATATAGCTTCTGTCCTTTAAGTGTATGCAAAACTATCTTCAAATGTTCAGTATGTTTTCTCTATTCTTGGAGTAAATTAATATATCACTAATAAATACCACCACAAATTTATCTAGATACTGACCAGAAATATAGTTTATCAAATTCATAAATATTGCTGGAGCATTAGTTACCCCAAACGGAATCACAAATTATTCATAGTGACCATGTCTGGTTCTAAATGCATTTTTTTAAATATTTTCTGTTTGGACTTTTACTTGACAGAATCCCGAGCGAAAATTTATCCTCGTAAATGCTTTTGCTCCTCCAACTGATCAAACAAGTCAATTATCCTCGGTAATGGGTATTTATTCTTAATTGTTACTGCATTCAAACCCCTATAGTTCATACACAATTTTTTACTTCCATCATTCTTTCCTACTAATAATACTGGAGCTCAATAAAACACTGGATCTCACAAAACCCAAGTTTAATAGCTCATCTACTTGCCTCTTAATTTTGTTTTAGTTCTGCAATTCCCATTCGAAAAGGTTGCTTATAAACTGGTTCAGCTCCAGAGATAATATCAATAATAAATTCTACTGTCCTTACTGGTAGTAGTCCAAGTATTCCTTCAGAAAATATATCTAAAATCTATAATACTAGTTAGGTTATTTCTTCTCCTACTTTCATTTCTTTCAAAATACCTCCACTTAAGAACATCTTAGATTTTGCTAGTTCTAAAGATAAGCTTTCAACAATAAAAACAAATTCTGAACAACCATGAATTTGAAATATTACTCTTTTTCTCCTGCACTCTATTACCCATAGAAGGTACTTAACTATTTTATGTTTAGGATAATATCATATTTTTTCCATTCATAATTAGCAAGTTGGCATAAAATTCTCTATCATTAATCACTAAGAGACATATTGGTCGAAAATTGGATCAATATTATTCCACAACGGACAAGATAAAAATCAATAATGGAATTTCAAAGATAGATATTTCAAACAAATTTGATATGGTAGGATAGGCATGATACTAGAGCAGATAAATATCCTAGAACAAGGAACAATTAACAAGAATAAGACATAAACATGTTCTTATGAGGCAGTAGTCATATGCTCTTCCATCTAAAAGTAGGCTCTGATACCAATCTGTAACGTGCTCATTTTTTAGCTGCTTTCCAAAACGGAGGACGCTACTTCAATTTTATACTAGCAATCAAGCAGTCATAGGATCTTGGAATAACCATAACTACTGCCACAATCAGATGAATAAATAACACGTTTGAAACTAAAAAGATTTTATTCATACAAAAAGTTAGTTAAATAAGATGACACACTACTCTGAATATGAATACAAAAGAGAAAAGTAGTGTCCGGACAAAAAGAAATATAAAGAAATATATACAAAGGGTCTCTAAAAAGTACTTCACTTACCTACTATTGCTCAGTCTGACCAATAAAGTAGGGGTCTTCAGTTGATGTTATTTCTCCTTTTTCGTCTTCTAAATCTGGGTTCAAAATTTAGGAGATTAAATCCAGTAAGTATGACTTTTAAAAGGAGAAAATATGTACTATCATAGTGCAAGAGTATTAGTACGTATGAGCATTCTTATGTCAGTGTTGTTCGTGAACATATAAAATAAACAAATAAAAATAAATACATAAATAAATAAACAAATATGACAATAATTACTCTATCTATTTTAATCATATATTCTAATTGTCTAGACATCATCCACAATATTTGTAGAAACGTTCAGATGGATAAGATAATGCTATTTTCTATTATCGTATAAGTGCCCATGCATACACCGGTCCCAGTCTCAATCGCGTGGCGCTGAACCATGCCATACTGCTAGTTATTCAATTCAATTCTCGTACTGCATTACAATAACGAACATAATACATTGGGTATCAATTATTAATTGGTGATCCAGTATCACCCAAGACGCTGCAGCAAAAGATTTTCAGCCTTAACATTGCAATCATTTCTTGTACGACACGACTCTTATCTATCATATGGTTTTTCCTATCACCGAGTTTATAATACATAGTATACATGACTTAAAACGACAATCACTCTTAAATCTAGTAAAGCCCTTTCAATCACTATAGTCCCTATGGTGCAGGAGACAGTAGGACTTACAGGGTCTTTGTACTTCACAGGTACTGATTGAGAGAGGATGCTAGAGATGTTAGTAGCTAGGAAGACTTTCTTTGGAACATTTTTTATTCTCCTCTTTGTACATAAATTATTTAAGAATTTTGCATAAACAGGTACTTGTTGGATTGCATCAAGAAGAGAAATATTGACCTTAATTTGCTTGAATAACTCAAGATTGGTCCATCTTGTTTCCCATGAACAAATCTGATTTCACTAGTCGACCAAATTAATCACGGGTCCAATGTGGCATGAACTAGCGATCGTGAGTGGATGCGTGAATTTCCTAATCTAATGTAAGAAGTGAGGTGTAGTGGAGATAAAACGGTGGAAGAGATATGATCAAATAAAAGATGTGATTCCTACTATTTCTACTTTTTTTAAAAATTTTTTACAAAATCAGAGAACGAAAATACAGAACCGGAGAAAAATTGGAATCAGGATTCACCTGAGTTGCCACTATTTAGAGGTTCTTGCAGCCAATTAGCGGTAGAACCAGAGAGATTGTCTCTCTGATTTCTGCTACGCAACTCTGAAGCTTCTTTGATCCCTTTTGTCTTCCTATATCTGCACTTTCTGGTCGATGCACACTCAATACATACTATTAACCCGTAAAATGTTAGAAAAAGTAAGAAAACACTGTCAATCCACAGCAATGGTGCCAAAATCTGTGAAAAATCTACTGAAAGCGCACAGTATCGGTGTAGCACTATACAGGTCGTTCCCAAAGGGATCTAAGGTGTTCTGCTATTCTCACTAATTCTTTAGTTCTATCAAGTTAACTATGAGATTCTAAATTGAAAAGATTAGTTTTAAGTCCTAAATTTTAGCCTAGGATTTCAAATCCATTAGAAAAATAGCTTAACAATAAATTATCTCTTTCTTCCTAACTTCTTAATTATGCACGATCAAGTAACACATTAAAAAGGTGATCTTTCTAATTTGATTTTAATTAAGTGTACCAAAGTATGATCTATCAAGTTATGTGTAAGTATAGATCATCAAAGATAATATCTTTCTTAAAAACAAATTATATCTAGTAGATAATCTCATAAACAAAAGTAAAGAAATAAACTTCAAACCCTAATCTATGCATAGGCTATCAAAAGACCAAATTTAAGTATAACTTATTAAAGAAATTAGATTTACAAGTTTATTCTATTTAATTTATTTATAGAAAAATCTTGTTAATAATTCTATAAACAAAGAATATTAATTCCAAATCTCATCTAAGTATAGATTATTAAAATATGAATTAAGTATAATCTATCAAAGAATTATGATTTATAAAATCTATCTTTTATTTATTTATAGAAAAATCATGATTTTATTTCTTTGTAGAAAGAAAATGAGATAAATCCATGTTAGATCTATTAAACTAATTTCATCTACATCTTAGGGCTAAAGCAAAATAGTTACTCATACTTCTAATTATCAAAAACTTATATTTATTTATGAAAGCCATAAAAAATTCTATTTTCTAGAAAGTAAGATAAATCTATACTACTAAGCAAATAAATCTATATTAGAAAACAATTAAATCTATCTAAAAAGCAAATAAAATATTTTTACTTACTAGAAAGAACTTGAAATTAATGGCGCAGCTCTGGAGCACGGTATTGCGGCCGTCACCTCTTCGGTAAAATCCTAATTTTATTTATAAATACGAGTACAAAATTATATCCTATATCTTCTATAAAAACCCTAGATTATATAGATACGGTCAATATATAGGATTCGGAAAATTAAACCCTAATTTGAGTACAAGTGAAAAACTACAAAATTATATCGAAGTCCCAGCGGAAAAATCACTCAGAGTGAGCCCCACTTTGCTGTCAATTGGTGGCTAATGCTGATAAATAGCAGCAAAACCGTAGGTTTTTCTTCTGCATGAGTCTCTTGTTTTTTCTTTTGATTTTGATGACTGTATTGAATTTTGACATTCTGCAGCATCATAGTTCTGTAGCTTTGATCACTTTTAACTCTTTTCTAGAATTGGCTTCCTAATCCAGCTCTGAGTTTATGTCATCTCCTTGTAAAAATATGTTTACCAAAAAAACACACTAAAAATACCCAAGTAACATTATTTAGATACAAAAATAAATAATATGAAGGTTATAAATATAGAACATATGGCATTCATCACCTATCATATATATAAGAAAAAACAAGTGTGCCTAGTATTAAGATAATATACTTCAGATATAAAAAACATATATTGTAAATAAATAAGAGAAAGCAAGTGTTAAGTAGTTGGATTTTTGCACCTCGTTAAGTGTGCATATTCACACGAATGATACTTATGGATTTTTATTATAATAATGAGCTAAGTAATCAGGCATTTGTGCCTCAATAAGCATGAATGTTCACATAAAAGGCGAGTGTCTATGAAAAAAGGGATATATATATATATGCAAAGGGTTCCTATAAATTTGAATGGAGTTTGAAACTCGACAATATTTATATACACACGCTCACAAGAGTTCATAGGAGAGGATAATTGAAAGTAAAAATATATCTACAATACGATTTAAATGATCATGATGGATACATAAGGGTATTACTGCTGATCTTCTGGAGTAGTCTGACCCTGGGAAACATCCCGTAATCGCCGCCGAGAAGAAACATGCTGTGCCGGGCGACTGGAATCCTTTGAGATCAGCTGAACAGGCTGACAATCGGCAGAAGATGCTGAGCAAAGCTGCTGGCTTGAAGAGTGAGGCTGATCCGTAACATCAACTGCAGAAGAATGAGGTTAGAGTTGATGAACAGGAGAAGGCCGCGAGAGTGAGTCGAATCTGTTTCCGTTCGTCGGTTTGGTTCGGGCCCCTCTCGATCGTCTTTCGTATGACGGGAAGGGGGAAGGAGTCTAAATCAATGGACATTAATGAACCATCATTGATGGACGTTGCACATGACACGATCAATTCGACTCGACGGTCCGGCGCAGAGAGAAGTAGCGTACTCTCCGTCAAACATATAATTGATTTATTAAGGTTGATACTTTCAAAAATATCTATGTATGTATCTCTAATTGAGTTTGATATGGAATAGAAATGAAAAGCAAAAAAAAAAAAATTAGTATAGATAGTTGATAGTAGGATACTAACATTTTCTTTTTCTTTATTTTTCACTTAACCTTATTTTTCACTTTTATTTATTTCTTGATCTCAAACGTTTCTTGATGTTTGTGGATAACATTACTAAAAACACTCACGAGACAACACTCGTGTACTACGGTAACTTAGGGTTTAATGGCTTGTTCACGTACTAAGTGCAATCGTGATTCCTATGAAAGTGAGTTAGGATTTATTTTTCTCTTTAATTAGGTCTTTAGTTTATTTTTTTAGTATATAGATTTGCTAGACCAAAACTCAAGTTTGCGTATGTGATTACACTTGAAAAGTGTTTGTTTATTTTATGCAAGCGTAAATCAATTTTGTTAGTTAATACAAGAAATTAATAGATAATTATTTTTATTAATCAAATTCCTCAATATAATATTTTTCTAGTATTTTCTAGTGTTTTTGCAAAGTTTTATATGCAAAAAAATCGAAGTATCGAAACATATCTCAAATATCAACTCAAAACTTGAATTTATAGGTCTAACTGTCAATAGCCAACTGATAGCTGTCGACAGCCCTCGACTGTATGAAGAACCCGTGAGCTGCTTTGATAGCTCTGTCGAAGGGGACAACCACAACTTGCCTTTTTTTTTAGGATATTTTAGAGAATTGAAAGTTCTCTTATAAATAGAATTCCTATAGGGTTTTGTATGGCTATAAATAGCCAATATAACTCAGATTTTGTTACGCTTTAAAAAGAGAAATTTTATAGTTTTAGATTCAATATTTAGTTTTTATACCCATTTATAGAAATCAATAAAAGAATCCTCTCTCTTTTTTCATGGCTATAATGAGTATGAGGAGCTAAATTCTTGAGTTGGTTCAAATAAAATAACAAACCATAGGTGATTTACTGGTATGTGGTTTTCTATGCTTATTAATTTTAACTAATTTATGTGAAATTGATATGTTTGACTCTTCGTTATCTTGGAAGGGATTAAATATGATTTTGAGCCTTTAATATGTTTTATTGTTTGACGATATATTTGTTGCTTAATTTTTTTTATACCATAGACTCTTTAGACATGGTGTATGTTTAAATTTTGAATGATTATTTTTATTATTTATATTGCATGCCTAGATAAACTCAAAATTCATATAGGATTAAGTAGGAGAAATTATTCAAAGTATCAAGTTTGCAACTTTATATATTTTATGCTTCATTGATTTATTTTCTTGTTGTAGAAAGACCACGTGATTTATGCAACCGAAATAAGAAAAGTATAAATATACCGAGTAAATTATCTTATGAGAGAATTATATCCATATGATAACAATTTTAATTTAAGTAAATTTATATCCTGGCTAATTTAGTTTTAGTTTTTAGTTAATAAAAAATCCAATCTTTATTTCTTCCTAGTTCCGTAATTTACAATTAGTATCACATAATAAAAAAATGACCCTCAAAAGAACGATCTTGGATTACTATTTTTGTACTATTTGTCGATTTCTTACACTTGCGAGTATATGATTTAGATCATAGTCACATTACATAGAGATCATTGCAATAGAGAAGATACTCTATCATAGTAGTGAACCTCGCTCTAATATCAATTTTTGGGAATAAACTCTAATTCTCACAATGTGTTGAATGGAAGACAAAAAGAAAATAATCAAAGAAGAATGAGAAAAAGAGAAAAAGGGGCATAAAATTTATGTGGAAAATGCTTCAATATGAAGGGAAATACTATGGGGCGAACTTCGAATAACTTCCACTTTAATAAAGTAAAATCATAAAGTTTTCTCCAGAACTCACTAGAAGATATCTCTCAGAGAACAACATTCTTGAGTAACACTTTCTAAGAAGACTAACATGAGGATGATTCACTTTAGATAATCTCCACCGTTAAACTCATCTTCCTTTTATATACTTATGAGGATGAAGACCATGTAAATAATATTTCCAAACTAAGTGCTTTGAAAACAATTATGTAATTAGTATTGCCATGAATATTTCCAAGATGACTACTTTGAAAATAAATCTGCAATTAGTAATGGCATGAATATTTTCAATATGACTGTTTTGAAAATATAACAAATATGCAATTACCAATGTTATGCATCATGCAAGAAATCTTCATTTACCAATTCCAAGGATATTTCCAAGATTAGTGTTTTGGAAATATAATAAATTTGCAATTACTAATCTCATGGAAATAGACTAAATTTCCAACATATTCAGGTTTCACTAGAATGAAAAATACCATACAAGTATCATTTGTTTCAAGAGAAGGATCAATTTCTTGGACTAGACTGTTTCCTGCGAAAGTCACACTTTCTTTTATTGCCATGGATTTAAATATTACAATAATTCTCCAAAATTATTATGAAAAGAAACAAAGAAAACAAATGAGAAAACTTATAACACGACACTCTCTTTTATAAAAGGGTGTATTTAAACGTGGTTATGGAGTGTCGATCTCATACTCTGTTAATTATCTAATGCTTGGATTGGTCTTGAATATGGAGATTTGATAGAGAGGGTTTCTAGCTGGCAGCCTCTTGCTACTAGTCAGCGTGCCTTCGCATACAAAATCAACTATTTGTTTCCAAAGATATTCTTCTAAAGATCTCCAAAACTCCCCTCTTGGCGATTGAGGAGGCCAGGGCTCAAGCTACCTAGAAGTTGGCCATCAATGAAGATGAGCTGCGCAGCATCTGTGAAAGAAACTCGTCGGGAGGACCTTGAGGAAGCAGAGGCAAGCTTAAAGGGCTTTGGGAAACCTTTGAACCCTTTTTCACTTCATCTCCTCTTTTCTTTTTTGTCTTTGGTGAAGAAATAAGACTGTTTGTGCTACTTCCTCTCTCCTTCTTTTTTATCTTATAAACAAAACAAATATTTCAATTAGCTTAAATATATTGCCTTGCTTTGAAAATTCCCATGCGATACGCTTGTGTCCTAATGAATTTTCTAGGGGTCGGGGATTGATTTCGTGAAAGAAGAGACCTGTTGTATATGGAGTCTAGTGACATTGTATCACTTCCATAGCCAGTTTCTTGTTTTTGAGAAATGACTTGTCTGGCAAGTAGACAGAGCTAGGGTGAAAATCAGAATTATGGAATTGTTGATTTTTAGAAGGTAGAGTTGCGGAAGATGAAACTTGTTATGGGTATGGTGCAACCATAACATGTTTAGTTTTGGAATTTGATGTGAGAGTGACTCGCCAGAAAAGCAATTAGAGCTAGGTGATTCACCTGGATAACAGACAGAATCGATGATCGGGTCAGGATTATGGGGTGATTTACCTGGATAACTGACAGGGCCAGTGATCGGATCAGGATCACGAAAACGATTATTTATTGAAGTATGTATGAGATCATTTGTGAGATAGGTGAGATAATCCAAATCTCATTGTCAGAAATAACAGCTTAACATGATAAATTTGCGACAAGTGTCTTTATGAGGTGATATGGGTGAGATGGTTCAAATCTCACTATCAGAGATAAGAGCTTATTATGACAGGTTTGTGATAAATATCTTTATGTGTTTATATAGGTGAAATGGTTCAAATCTTACTGTCAGAGATAAGAATTTAACATGACAGGTTTTGGTGACCAGAGTGGGATGAGAAAAACTTTGGTGGGAGTCTTGTAGAAGGAGAAAAATTCAAATCGAGAAAAAACAAGACCACACAAGGCAAAGCAGTCTCATGTACACGAGACTAACAGCCCATGTGGGGCTAATAGCCCCGCGCAAAGCTAATAACCATGCACAAAGATGACAGCCTCGCACGCGGAGCTGATTCCAGTTTCCAAACAGGATTTCCTTTTGGATTTTTATCAAAATTCCAATCATATCTAGAATTTAAGATTCCAAATCTAACTGCAAGTTCAGATATTGGATTTAATTGGGAGTCAATCCTTATATCTAAAGAAACCCTTAAAACTATAAACAAAGGACCAAGAGGGGAGTTCTAGGGATCTTTGGGAGAAGATCTTTGAAAATCAAGCGTTGATTTTCTATGCGAAGGTATATCGACCAGCAGCACGAAGCCGTCGGCCAGAAGCCCTCTCTTTCAAATCTCCATATTCAAGACCAATCCAAGCATTAGATCATCGGCACTCCATAACCATGTTTAGAACCTACCCTTTTGTAAAAGAGAGAGACGTGTGATAAGACCTTGTGTTTGTTTTATTTGTTTCTTTTCATTGTAATTTTAGAGAATTATTGTATTCTTGAAATCCGTGGCAATGAAAGGAAGTGGGAGTTTTGCAAGAAACAAGCTGGTGACCACAGTGAGAGAAATCTTCTACACCAACAAGAAGATTATGAGACCCAATCTGATGCTGAGAAAATTGATAAGTCTGTGGAGAAGTTGGCCGTAGAAGTTGATCAATAATGATATCAAGAATACTTATCCTCTAGCCGGTCAAAACACAGCTCCATTGCCACTTGAAAACCCTAAGTACGAGTCCGAATGACAAGATGACTCCCGTTGAATAGGAGCTCCTTAGACCTTTGATCTCGAAAATGGAAAGAGTCCAAGCAATGTATTCGAATGACGAGATGATTCCCGTTGAATAGAAACTTCACGGATATTTGAGTTTTGAACAAAAGGAAATCCAAATTACAAATTCGAATGACAAAGGGGCTCCCGTTGAATAGGAGCCATTTGGATATTTGGATTCCAAAATTTTGGAAAAGGAAAAATCCCTACCTATCATGGTTGCACAAGACAACAAAGACAAACCAAGATCTGGACTGACCAGAATTCAGATTCAGACCCAAAACCGTCAAACAAGGCAACAAATTCTCAAAAATCAAGTCCAATATGAATTTGGTCCCAAACGCCAGGCTAATAAGTACAACGTAGCCTTACGCAAGGCTACTTCAAAATGTCAGGCATATCAGCCTAGCGTATCTCTATGCAAGGCTATTTCTAAATCGAGACTAATCAACCCAGGAAGCTAACCAACCAAGCATATAAAGATTGCAATGCGAGGCTACTCAGCCCCATGCACAAAGAGCAAAACACAAGGCTATTCAGTCCCGCGTAAGAAGTTCAGAACAGAAGAGTGAGCCTCAGTTCCGTGAAGTGCCCATAAAGACCATAACAGAATCTCGATCAAGGCAGAGATTCATATCTTCTATACCCGCTGACTTCTATAAACACAGTAGGGAGCCTTCTAGAGGCTGTAACAAAGCAGAAACCTATCAAGAGACTGATTTATGAGAATTTCTTAATAACAAAAGATGGATGGTCCAATCCCATCCACTGTGCTGATGGAGCAAACAATCTCCACAATACTTACCAATTTCCATTGTGGTTCACCTAGACCCTCAGTTTTCAGTCGAATAACCGAATCAAAGAAGAATATGCCTAAAAGAAACCGTGTTCAAAGACGAAGGATCACCAACGATGAGGAACCTCTATTTGTGACTTCGAATATGGTGAACAAAGGGAAGAAACCACGAGGCGATAAATACTCCTCTGATGCGGAAGCACGTTATTATACACAGCTCCGATTAGGAACTCTAGCACTACAAAACTACAAAAGATTGCCTAGGAGTTCAGACAGAGAGAGTGAGGTAGATAACAATCAGCCATTGTGACACCTCGATCATACGAGTCTTCCAGACTTGAAGAAACAATGGCTCATATGACTGGAAGCTCAATAACGGCTGATTCAAGGACAACAAAAGGGTCTTGACAAAATCCGGACACTACTTCTATAGGTGGCAAAAAATACACAAAAGAACAGAGAAGACAAATCAGAGAAAACCTCTAAAGAGCCACTAAAGAACGACGGTGAGACAACTAGTGGAAATTCGAGAAAAGAAGATGATTTTAACTTTGTCATAAACCCACATGCAGAAAAAATGCAGGTCCAGTTGGAAGCTTTAATGCACAGAAAAAACCTGAAAGAAGTTGGAGTTATTAGGCCATATCTACTGGAGTGGGAATCAGCTCATTTCTCAGAAAAGTACAAGCTTCTATAGTTAGAATCTTTTAATGGAAAAAATTCTCCCAACTAGCACTTATATTACTTCTTATCATAAACAGGTCATCTCATGAGGAATGATCGTATAATGTCCAAGATATTTGTAAGTAGCATGAGAGGGCCTGCATTTACATGGTGTAGGTAGGAAAATTGAGAAGCAAGTAAAAAAGCCACACGGGGTGAAATAGCCTCGCGCACGAAAGGCTAGTTTCCCTGCATGGGGCCCGTGCAAGGCTATAGCCTCATGCGAGACTATCAGCCTCGCACAGGGATGACAGCCTGACGCACGCAGAGCTATTTCAGTTTTTAAATTGGGTTTCCTTCTAGATTTCAATCTGAATTTTGATTATAATCATATCCAATCACTTAGAATTAAAGATTTCATATCTAAATATGAACTCAGAGATGGATTTGATTTGAATTCCATTCTTATCTCGAAAAAACCCCAAAATTTATAAATATGACCCAAGAGGGGATTTTTAGGGATCTGAGAGGGAAAGGAGAGAGATTTATGATCAGATTATATTCTGCAGAGCGCCATCCAGCAGTGAAAGGCTGCCATCAGAAGATATTCTCCATGTTCAAGACTGATTTTGGGTGTTAGATCGTCAACGGAGCACAAGGGTAACTCTCTATAGCCACTTTAGAACCCACAAACTTCTGTAAAAGAGAGAGAGAGAGAAACGTGATCTATAAGTCTCTCTCAATTGTTTCTTTATTTTTTTCTTTATTGTAATTTGGATATTTTCATTGTAAACTTTATTAATCCATGATAATGAAAGGAAAAGCATCCTTCGACGGAAACAAATCGGCAACCACAATGGGAGATGTCTTCTACACAGATGAGGAGATTGTGGTCCAGTCTGACACCCATAAAATGGGTAAGTGTGTGGATATGATGATCGCAGAAATCAATCAGAGTAAAGACGAGTAATATTTATCCTCTAGATCGGCTAGCCCGGTAAAAAGACAGCCCAATCGTCAGTTGGAAATCTTTGGTACAAGTCTGAATAACAAGGGGACTCCCATTGAATAGGAGTTGCTTGGATATTTGATCTTGACAAAAGAAGTAATCCAAAAGTTAGACTCGAATGACAAGATGATTCCCGCTGAACAGGAACTTTTCGGATCTTTGAATTCTAATCAATGAAAAATTAAAATCGTGAATTCGAATGACAAAGGGTTTCCCGTTGAATAGGACCCCTTTGGATCGTCAGGTTCCAATATTTTGAAAAAAGAAAAATCCTCTCCTATCATGGCTGGAAAAAAATTTGAAGAAAAACCAAAATCTGGACTGACCAGAACTCAAATCTGCAACCGAAATTGTCAAGCGTGGCAGAAAATTTTCAAAAGGCAAAATCAAGATGAATCTGATCTCAAAATCATGCGCGAGGCTAATGCCAAGCGCTAGGACAAATAGCCTAGCAAAGCTCTGTTCAAGGCTATTTCTTTGCGCGAGGCTATTTCTTTTCGCGAAACTATTTCAATGCGCGAAACTATTTCCATGCGCGAAACTAATTCCACATGCGAAGCTAGTTCTATGCACGAGGCTAATCAACCTAGCATATCCATGTATGAGGCTAATCAGCCCCGCGCACCAAAGATGAAATGGCCGGCTATTTAGCTTTGCATAAACAGTTCAGAACTGAAGATTAAGCCCTAGTTCCATGAAATATCTACAAAGACCATAACAGTGCCTCATTCAGGATAAAAACTTCAGTCTTCTATACCTGCTAACTGCCACAAATGCAGCAGGCACTCTTCCAGAACTTGTAGCAAAGAAGAGACTCGTCAAGAGTATGATTTGCGAGATGTCCTCAATAACAAAAAAAAATAGTCCAATCCCGTCTGTTATGCTTCTGCGAGCAGATGATCTCTGTGATTCTTACCAACTGCATCTGTGATCCACCCCGACCCTTGCTTTTCAGATGAATAATCGAGCTAAAGGACAATGCACTCAAAAGAAGGTACATTTACAAAAGAAAGATCACCAAAGATGAAGAACCCTGTTCGTAACTTCAAATATGGTAAATAAAGGAAAGAAGCCATAGAAGACTAATACTCCATAGATGTAGAAGCTCGGTATGTACCCAACTTCAATTAGGGATATTGGCTCTGTAAAACTACAAGAAGTTGGCTGGGGGTCCATACGAGGAGGACAAAGATGATAGTGGTCATTCTACTATTGCAACACCATAGTAATATGAGTCTTCTCGATTTGACGATTCAGCTGCCCATATGATAGGAACCTCTAATGAGGTAAATCAAAGACTTGAAGCTCAAGAGCACCTAATTCGAGAGCAACAAAGAGTCTTGACAAACTCCATATGTTGCTTCTCAAAATGATGGAAAAGAGTAACGAAGACAAGTCAGAAAAATCGTTCAACAAACCACCAAAAGATGACGGAGAGAAAGAAGAAAAAGAAGAAGGGTTCCACTACGAGGTGGACATGCAGAAAATGTAGGACCAACTAGAAGCATTTATGCACAAGAAGGACCTACAAGAAGTCGACATTATCAAGCCATAACCAATGGGAATCAGCTCCTTTTCCTCAAAGATATAAACATCTAAAATTAGAACCTTTTGACAGAAAAGGCTCGCCCAATCAATATTTGTATTACTTATTGTCACAAATGGGTCATCTTGTGGGGAATGACCCTATAATAACTAAGGTCTTTACTAGTACCTTGAGAAGGCTTGAATTTACATGGTTCATGCAGTTGCCCCCAGAAACTATTAAAACATGGGCTAATGTTGAAAAAGAATTCTCCATCAATTATTTGAAGATGATACGGAGATCTTAGTCCATGCCCTCCTTGCAAAAGCAGAAAGAGGATGAGAATGTCAAAGTTTCATGGAATGTTTCCGAGAGATGTTAATGCGATGCTCGCATGGCATGTCACAAGAAACGCTAGTCAAAACGTGCAAGCATAACCTCCAAACTAGCATTCTCATAAAGATGGTTGTGGTGGAGTCTAAGACATGGAAAGACTTTGTTAAAAAGGGACAACAAGCAGAGGATATAATCCACCACATTGATGAAAGCCACTCCCAGAAGAGAGCATCCACAAACAGGCAGCAACCACTGCCAAAAGCACTTCAAGGGTAAGGAGGTCATGACCACTAAACCTACTGCTAACAGAATAGCCGTGACTTCACTAGATACCAACGAACATACAACTTCAAGGATGAATAGACGATTACGTTCTTCCATTTGTTGACTAAAAAGGGGATGCTCAAATTGCCTGAGAATCGGAAGCCAGAGGATGCTGGGAAAAAGGACGACCTCAAGTATTGCCTCTACCACCAGAATGATGGGCATCCGACCAAGGACTGTTGCGTGCTCAAAGATAAGATCCATGCGCTCATTGATGCGAAGGTAATCCAGCTGAGATCGGAGCAGAAAAAGGTGTCCATCAACATGGCTACAATTGCTATAGGGTCATTGTATATTCCAACCGGTGTGACTCCTATCTCTAAAGGAAAATTGATAGTAAAGAACTTCAACCCCAATGGATTGAAGGAAAAAGGTCTTATCCCAATCTCAACCGACAGAGGGGAAATCATGTAGGTCCACCCGGACCTGTTAGAAGATGCACAATGGATTGCTCCAGCCAATTTAAAGAAGGCCAAGGGAAAAACTCGAACATCTAATACAGTGTCCATCCTTGAAGACAAGGATCAGTCCAGTACCACTTTGCTCACATAGTCTGAAGAGGAGGCAACGATGATGTCCACTCATCCGAATGAGGTAGGGCCATCAGGAACTCGGTCTGGAAAGAAATACCTGAGAGATTACTCGAGGGTTGAGCCAAGTAAGCCAACGAAAGCACCTGAAGCATCACCCACCAAGCCGCCAAGCAAAAAGAGCTTCAATATCAGAAAGATGCGAAGAAGGATAATGAGGTAACTGGGAAACCTTTTTAATTTGATGTGTTAGCTCAGTTAGCCAATATCCCAGCTCGAATCACCCTTTATGAGCTTCTGCAACACTCTAAAGCAATGAAAGATGCCCTAAGGGAAGCATTAGCCAATTCAGAAGCTTTTCTTGCTTAGTGATGTGATAATTTAACTGCAAGCATACAATGTCGGTTGTAGTGCTGTACAAGTTGTCCCACATAGATCTCAGGTGTTTTGTGATTCTTACTATTTTTTTTAGTTATAGTGGATTAACAAAGAATTCTAAATTGGAAGGATGAGTATTAAATTCTAGAGATTAGCCTAGGATTTCGAATCCATTAGAATAATAGCCTAACAATAAATTATCTCTTTCTTCCTATCCTTTTAATTATGCACGGTTAAGTAACATATTAAAAAGGTGATCATTTTAATTTGATTTTAATCAAGTACCCCTAAGTATGACCTATCAAGTGATGTGCAAGTATAGACCATCAAAGATAACACTTTTCTTAAAAACAAATCATATCGAGTAGAAAATCTTATAAACAAAAGAAAATAAAAAAACTTCAAACCCTAATCTACGCATAGACTATCAAACGACCGAACTTAAGTATAACCTATCAAAGAATTTAGATTTACAAGTTTACTAAATTCAATTTATTTATAATAAAATCTTTATTGATAATTCTAAAAACAAACAAAGAATAAGAATTTCAAACTTCATCAAGTATAGATTATCAAAATACTAATTAAGCATAATTTATCAAAGAATTATGATTTGAGAACTCTATCTTTTATTTATTTATAGAAAAATCATAGTTTTATTTCTTTTTTAATTATTTCTTTTTTAAAAAAAAGGAGATAAATTCATATTAGATCTATTAAAGTAACTTCATCTACATCGTAGGGCTAAAGAAAATTAGCTACTCATAATTTTAGTAAGCAAAATCCTATTTTTATTCATGAACACAATAAAATCTAATCTAGAAAGCAAATAAATCTATACTAGAAAGCAATTAAAAAAAAGCAAATAAAGAATTAAAAGCAATGGCTTACCTCTGGAGCACGGTATTGTGGTCGTTACTTCTTGAGCAAAACCCTAATTTTATTAAATTAAAAACGAGTACAAAACTTACCAGATTCTCCTTATAATACAAGGATACAGCTAATATATAGGCTTCGGAAAACCAAACCAATTCTAATACAATTGTGAAACTACAAGACTACAACGAAGCCACGGGAGAAAAATCGGATTTTGGGGCCTACTTTGGGCCTCTAATTAGCTGAAATTACCGCTAATTTGCGGTAAAAGTATTTATTTAATTTCTTAATTTTCTTCATCTCTAGTATTTTTTATCTTTTGAGTTTATTTTGATGATTGTATTGCACTTTGACTCTCTACAGCATCGTGGTCTCATAGTCTCACCCATTTTAGAAACTTTTTGAATTTTGATTTCCTACACCAACTCTGATTTCATGCTACCTCCTTGTATGAATTGGATTACCTAAAAAAGACACTAAAAATACCCGAGTAAAATTTATTTATATGCAAAAATAGATAAATCATTGGAGAAAAAATACAATATATGATACTTATCAACCCCCACACCTATCTTTTGCTAGTCCTCGAGCAAAACCTAAATCTAAAAAGAAAAAGAAAAATCCTAACTCACTTTCGCAGGAATCGCGATTGCACTTAGCACGTGCAACAAGTCTTTAAACCCCTAGATTACCCTAGTGGATTAGTGTTGTCTCGTGAGGGCTTGCAGTGAATATACCCACAAAATTCATGAAGAAAATAGATTAAGGAATGAAGAAAAGAAAAAAAAGAATAACCAAAAATGAAGAAAAATAAAAATTTTATACAAAAGAAAGAAAAATCTTTTTTTGTAATATTTTCATCAATTAATCTCACTAATATACAAACTCAAGAACGCATTTAAATTATCAATTTTCAAATCGAGTGTCATATCAAATACACTTATCATTTTAATCAAAAATTAAATCCTATCTTTCAATACCCACTAACTGATAATCCATTGGCTTCTATACATCTATGTATACGTGTGATAGTCTACTCCGGGTTTGGACTCCAACTATAACTCATGATTCATCTCCTCTCTCATAACTTTTTTTTCTTTTTTTTCTTTTTTCTTTTCTTTTTTTAATTTTTTAAAAAATAATTCACCTTTCATGCGAATATTCTCGCTTGCTTAGGCGCAACGTACCCAATTACTCGGTTCATACTCTTTTATTTTTCTTTTTCTTTTTTATAGAATATTTCACTTTTCATGCGAATATTCACGCTTACTTAGGTGCAAAGTACCCGATTACTTGGATCATACTCTTTTTTCACTCTTGAGCCTATTACCTTAATACCAGACTCATTCCATTATTTTATCACTTTCAAGGCTATTGCCTTAATACCAGGCTCACCCCATTATTTTATTCTCACTTTTTTTTGTTTAGAGAGAGAAGACTTACTCAATATTATCATCTTTGTCCTTAACCTAATAAACTATTGTGAAGTGAAAAATAGATGTATATTTGTCTCAAAACTACTGTTAGCGGTATTTATTTTTTAGATTTTAATCTTTTTCATAAAATTCAAATTGTATCGTCCAATCTACTCTCCTATCCAATTTCAAATCTAAATTTATTCTTTTATCTGTAGTTAGGTTGATCTATTGATGAAAATACATAAATTTATTGTTAATTTTTTATTTATTTTTTCAGTTTTTTTCAGTTTTTTTAATTTTTCAGTTAGTTACGCTAAAAACTACCCAAAGTGTAAAATAAAGTAACCCAAAAATAAAATAAAAACTCTAACAAAAAAAACTATAATCTTAGAAAAACACAAAAAAATATATCATAACCCACTGCCCCACACCTAAACTCGTATATGCCCTCATACACCAACTAAGGGTGATAAAATAAATAAGAAAACTATTATATAAAATAAATAAGAAAACTATTATTCAAATAGTTACGACCTCTTGATCGCTTTCCACTCTCATAGTGTGTCCTTTTACATTTTAATATAGATTAACTTAGCCTTTTTGTCAGTTTTGCATTTAATCTCTCCATCTTTTTTTTATTTTTCTCAATTTATTTCTACCCTTCTTTTTTTATTTAATAGTAAAGTTTTGAGGTTAGAAAGCGTACATTTACCGTCCATATTCGACCCATGAGTATCTTTCATGGCAGTAAGTATTTTGGTTTTATCGACATATGAAATAACATACTCACTTTGATGTAGCGGAATCATGAGCTCGATTTTTGGATCGTCTTTCCAAATCATTAGGTACCATGACCTCTTTCTTTTAATATTCCTTCCATTCTTCAATTATTATGGGCTTGTCATGTAAATTTTCTTCAATCATGTCATTAAAATTCTCAAAAGAAAATGGCATACTAGTGGACTTATCATCAATCAAGTTATTATGAAGAGATAAAAAAAAATTTCACAAATTTCTTCACAGTTTTCATCAAAAGAATCAAATGATAATGTGTCACTAGTAAGCTCACCATGAGGTAAATCATCAAGCAAAATATTTTCTTTATCACTAATTTCTTCATAATTATTGTCACAATAGTCTAAAATAGGTTGATCACAATGTTGAATTATAGACTCATCATGCACAAAATTATTTAACTCATTTTGAATTATATCTACTTCATTAGATGACTGAAGTGGTTACTCGTTGGAGTAAGATATATTCAAACTATTAGATGGTTGATCTCCAAAAAGTTTAGTTTGAAAAATCGCTTTGAGAAAATCTTCCATACAAGATTCAATTTGAGAGGATGATTTTTGAGATGATGATTTTAGCAAAACTTTTATATCTTCCTCTATTCTACGCCTTCGTTCCTCAGACTCATGATCGTAATTTTCCTTATTTTTCTCAAATGACTGTATCTCAAGATCATGAGTAAATATGATAGATCTGTGTACATATTTGATGACAGATATGAAGTGGTTGTAGGTAAATTCTCATGACATACATACCTTGCTTCTAATATTTTTAATTTTTCATCTAACATATTCAATTGAATATCTTGTTCATGATTGAATGTACAACATAAAGATGAATAGCCCATAAAGAAAGTATCAGATGGATTACTCTCTTGATACGGCTCTTGATTATATGCCAAATTAGAATTATTCATTCATTCATTATTGTAACTTTGTGTATAAGAAGTGCTCGTAGGATCATTATATGTGTTGTGAAATTGACTATAACCTAGTCCTAACGAACTTCCTATCCATGGACACTGATAATAATTATGATATGGATCACGATAATGATAACAACCAGTTTGATTTTGAAATATTTTTTATTTTTTATTTTTTATTTTTTTTGAAAAAGGTGGAGAGGGAGAGAGATGGAAAAGAAATAAAATAAAGATTGATTGTTTTTTTAGTTTCTTAGAACCAGGGAACCAAAATACAGAACTGGAGAAAAAGTAGACTCAGAGTGTACTTGATAGGCTGCTAAATGGCGGGTTTAGCCGCCAAATATCGGCTAAATTAGAGAGCTTGACTCTCTGATTTTTGCTGCTTAGTCCAGAGGCTCTTGTGATCCCTTTTGTCTTTCTGTATCTGTAGTTTCTATTCCCTACACACTCAACACATACTGTTAACCCGTAAAACTTTAGAAAAAGTAAGAAAAACACCGTCGATCCCCGACAACGGCGCCAAAAACTTGATGTGATAATTTAACTGCAAACGTACAGTGTCGGTTGTAGTGCTATACAGGTCGTCCCACAGAGATCTCAAGTGTTTTGCAATTCTTACTATTTCTTTAGTTCTAGTGGATTAACAAAGAATTCTAAATTGGAAGGATGAGTTTTAAATTCTAGAGATTAACCTAGGATTTCGAATCCATTAGAATAATAGCCTAACAATAAATTATCTCTTTCTTCCTATCTTTTTAATTATGCACAGTTAAGTAACATATTAAAAAGGTGATCTTTTTAATTTGATTTTAATCAAGTGCCCCTAAGTATGACCTATCAAGTGATGTATAAGTATAGACCATAAAAAATAACACATTTCTTAAAAACAAATCATATCGAGTAGAAAATCTTATAAACAAAAGAAAATAAATAAACTTATAACCCTAATCTAAGCATAGGCTATCAAAAGACCGAACTTAAATATAACCTATCAAAGAATTTAGATTTATAAGTTTACTCAATTCAATTTATTTATAATAAAATCTTTATTGATAATTCTAAAACCAAACAAAGAATAGAAAATTTCAAACTTTATCTAAATATAGATTATCATAATATTAATTAAGCAAAAGAATTATGATTTGAAAACTCTTTCTTTTATTTAGTTATAGAAAAATCATAGCTTTATTTCTTTTTAGAAAAAAGATGAGATAAATCCATATTAGATCTATTAAACTAACTTCATTTACATCGTAGGGCTAAAGAAAATTAGCTACTCATAATTCTAGTAAGCAAAATCCTATTTTTATTCATGAACACAATAAAATCTAATCTAGAAAATGAATAAATATATACTAGAAAGCAATTAAAAAAAAGTAAATAAAGAATTAATAGCAATGACTTACCTCTGGAGCACGGTATTGTGGCCGTCACCCCTTCAGTAAAATCTCAATTTTATTAAATTAAAAACGAGTATAAAACTTACCAGATTCTCCTTAGAGTATAAGGATACGGCCAATGTATAAGTTTCAGAAAACCAAACCCAATTCTAATACAATTATGAAACTACAAAACAACAACGAAGCCACGGGAGAAAAATCGGATTTTGGGGCCAACTTTGGGCTGCTAATTAGCTGAAATTACCGTTAATTAGTGGTAAAAATATTTAATTAATTTCTGAATTTTCTTCATCTCGAGTATTTTCTCTTTTGAGTTTATTTTTATGACAGTATTGCACTTTGACTCTCTACAATATCGTGGTCTCGTAGTCTCACCCACTTTAGAAACTTTTTGGACTTTGATTTCCTACTCCAACTCTGATTTCATGCTATCTCCTTGTATGAATCAGATTACCTGAAAGACACTAAAAATACCCGAGTAGTATTTATTTATATATAAAAATAGATAAAGCATGGGAGGAAAAATACAATATATGATACTCATCACTTAGATCATAGAACCATTTGCCAAAGAGGGAGAACCTTGCCCAAGTTGTCATCAAACAACTTGGAAGATCCCACAAAAAACGTTCTCACCCAAAAACATGGAGGTGAAGAATCCAAAGCATAATAGGCCTTTGTATTACTCAGGGTATGTTGATTCAACCAAAGTGAACTAAATCCTGATTGATCCTGGTTCTCCGCATAGCATCATCTCTCGAAGGCTGATGCAATTTCTAGGCATCACGCCTAGTATCTTGACTACTATCAATACCACCATGCAAGGGTTTAACACAATGGCAATTATCCATTGGGAAAGATACGACTCTGATATCAAATTAGAGATTTAAAGTCCAAAGTTACATGTTACATCATCGACACAGACACACCTATAACATTCTGTTCTAGCGTCTTTGGATTCACACCTATACGGGGTCCCATCCACACTCCATCAATGCATAAAGTATATCGATGGAGATAGTGAAGTGCATACACTGATAGCAGATAAGCAACAGTTCAAGGAGTTAGAACACTACTTCACAGATACTATGCTATACCAGGAAGCCCATGGAACTTCTGAAAAGCCAGCAAAAGGAGGCTACGACAGTAGCAACGAGGCAGATACGGAGCCCGAGCCCAGCGAAGACGTCAATTTTGAATTCAAAATAAATCCAATTGTAATTAATTTAGACAATCTAGATGTACTTAGTGCCACCGATGAGGTAGGCGAATGGGTCATTAATGTCAACTTAGAATTTGCTTACTTGCCTGTTGTTGCTTCAGATTATGTGCCCTCCTGCACGAGTACAAAAGTAGATAGCTTGTTTGAATTAGAAATTCTCACTGTCTATCATTGACCGATACTAACGTCGCTCGCTATACATCTGAAGATAGCTGACCCAAGCAGTACTGTTTTTGAGGTGCCTCCTCGAAGGCCAGACCAATGCTCCATAATATTTGGAAGAGTTCAGTCAAGGCCTGACCCAAATGCCGAAATGACAGTGATGACCAGCCATCACCTCAGTTCGAACTCTATGAACCAAATTCTCATTGGTTGATGAGAAAGACGGGTTATGATTTAACATCCAAGTAAGGGTTAAACTTCGAAAAAAGAAGGAATCTCCTGCGTTCATTTATACCGAAAGGCAAAGGTCCTGATTATTACCACAAAACCCATAGGGAGTTGGGTTATGTTACGCCCTCGGAATCAGAATGGAAGTATCTAGCCAGCTTAAAAGACAATAAGGCCACATCATATTCAGATTTAGATATAAGTACTAGAGCCATATTCTAGGCTCTTTTGTCAAATATGGCTTCAGCGACCTTTAATGCAGAAGAGGATCCGCCACTCTCATTGGAGGATCCATGGGTCCAACAGATGGAAGCCCAATGGGATATGCAGTTTGAGCAACGTGAACCGCCCATTGAAGACAATATAATCCAAGTCAATATGGAAATAGAGGAGCATCTGAAGCCCATTTTCATAAGCGCGAGCTTACCTTCATCTGAAAAAAAGACTTATTAGCTCTAATAAAAGAGTATATAGATGTCTTTGTATGGAATTATGAGGACATGTCGGGTCTAGATCCGGAAGTTGCGGTCCACCAACTTAATATCAAACCATGAGCGAAGCCAGTAGAACAACAATAGAGGTGCTTTTGCCCTGAACAGATCGAAGCAATAGAGACCGAAGTCAAGAAACTTGTGGATTTGGGATTTATCCGTGAGGTACAACATCCTAATTGGGTCGCA
Organism: Dracaena cambodiana; assembly: GCA_036321105.1. NCBI lineage: Eukaryota > Viridiplantae > Streptophyta > Magnoliopsida > Asparagales > Asparagaceae > Dracaena > Dracaena cambodiana. The sequence goes on along the minus strand of JAYEPQ010000008.1, from coordinate 18,699,720 downwards.
AATATTATCCCCGTGCTCAAGAAGATTAGTAAGATCCAAATATGCATAGATTTCTGAGATCTTAACACTGCTTGTCCTATAGATGAATTCCCACTGCCCATAAAGATGTCACGATAGATAATACATGCAGCTATGAGAGAAAATCTTTTATGGATGGTTTCTACGGGTATAATCAAATTAAGATGCACCTCGAGGATGAAAAGTATATGACTTTTAGAACTAGGGATATACTGTTATACAGTAATGCCCTTCGAACTAAAGAACGCCGGTGCAACCTATCAAAGGGCAATAAGCATCATCCTCCAAGAACGTCTAAGGAAGACTATCAAATGCTATGTGGATGATTTGGCAGTTAAAAACAAGAAAAAGGACGATCACTTGAATGATTTGAGGAGCATATTTGACCTCATGAGGAAGTACCAACTGAAGATGAACTCCACCAAATCCTTCCTTGGGGTATCCAATGGCAAGTTCGTAGGATTTGGTGTAATCTCAAAAGGAATCCATCTCGATTCCGATAAAATTAAGGCAATCTAAGAAATGCAGCCACCTCATAACCTAAAAAAACTTAGAGGTTTGCAAGGGATATTGGCTTATATTTGACGGTTTATTGCCAAATTGTCAGGACGATGCCGACCATTCTCAAAGCTCATGAAGAAAGGGATGGCATTTATCTGTGATGAAGCATATCAGTAGACCTTCGACGATATAAAGAGGTACATGACCAACCCTCCTGTTCTAGCAGCCCCCGGTGCTAGGGAAGCCATTCCTCATCTGTGAGATTGATGGATCATGCCCTTGGAGCATTATTAGCACAACATAATGAACTAGGCCAAGAGCAGGCCATTTATTACCTAAGTTGCACCATGATTGGTGTTGAGCACAGATATAACCTGATCGAGAAAGAATGTTTAGCTTTAGTATTCACAATTTAGAAAATGCGACACTACATAGCTGGACAGACAACTCATGTCATCTCTTGAGTCAACCCATTGAAGTTTCTCATGACAAAACCGGGTGCGCTCAATGGGAGATTGGCAAAATGGGCACTACTCCTATCACCGTACGATATACACTTCGTCCCTCAGAAGGCCGTAAAAGAACAGGTGATAGTAGACTTCCTTGTAGAACATCCTATAGTGGAGCATCCAAAACTCCAGAATGATGTTACTGACGAAAACGCTCAAGTTAACCTGGTCAATGATGAACAAACCTAGCAACTCTTCTTCGACGGAGCAATAAGGAGAACCGCAGCCGGAGTGGGGGATCATACTAATAAGTCTCCACAAGCATGTGATACCTAGGGGGTATTCGCTCACTAAATTTTTCACGAACAATGTTGCATAATATAATACACTCATTGTTGGCTTCTAATTGGCTCGGCAATTGGGAGTGAAGCACCTCGAATTATATGGAGACTCCAAGCTCATCGTCAACCAAATGGCGAGAGAATATGAGGTGAAGTATAAAAACCTCATCCTTTATCTGGAGGCTGCAGTCAAGTTAGCTGACAAATTCGGAAGATTTATCATTAATCATGTTCCCAGACATGAGAATGTGTAAGCAGATGTGCTTTCATCCTTGGCCATGACTTTAGCTTTGCCACCTGGAATGAGTAAACAAATTTTAATCAGGGGTCGGGATCTCGTCCATCCGAAGGCACTATTCGAAGAAGAGATATGCCAAGTGAGTTTGGATCTAAAACCTCATGATTGGCGCTTCCCTTTTATTGACTATGCACTACATGAAATCCTCCCGAAGACACCAAAGAGGCAGTTTCGATTAGAAAGAAGATATCCAAATACTATTATGACACAATGTCGAATACATTGTACCGAAAGTCACATAATGGCATTCTACTATGTTGCCTTTCGAGGAAAGAGGCTGACGAAGTAATCCATGAAGCACACAGCGGTACTTGCGGAGCCCATAACCGGGACCAAAACTGTGGGACCATGTAAGAAGACTGATTGCAGATGCCGTGAATTATGTAAAGTGCTGCCACGTTTGCCAAATACATGCTAATTTTATTCATCAACTGCCAGAATACCTACATAATTCCGTCACTAGCTGGCCATAATTTGAAGCCTGGGGCATGGACGTCGTTGGTCCAATTACTCTGCCTTCATCTAAAGGGTACAAGTTTATACTTGTCATAACTGACTACTTTTCTAAGTGGGCGGAAGCCGTCCCTATGAGAGAGGTGAAGACAACAAACGCCATCAAATTCATTAAGCACCACATGATATACCTCTTCGGTGTACCAAGGTGAATTATTCATGATAATGGTCCCCAGTTTGCTAGCCAAGGATTCACGCAATTCTGTAATAAGTTCAGAATCCAGAACATCGCATCAATACCTTATAATCCGACAGCAAATGGGCTAGCAGAGGCCTTCAATAAAACTATCGTCAAGCTGCTTCAAAAAATGGTGTCCTCTAGTAAGCGAGACTGGGACGACAAGCTATGAGAATGCTTGTGGGCTTACTGAACCATAGTCTGAACTCCGACAAAAGCTACACCGTTCTCTTTAGTTTACAGATGTGAAGCTGTCTTGCCATTTGAAATACAAATATGATCTCTATGATTCGTATTAGCTGCAGAGATGATGACAGAAGAACAGCACCAGTAGTGATTGCGAGAACTTAAAGTGCTGGATGAAAAGCATTTTAAGGTGCAACAGCAAATAAAGTTATATCAAGCTCAGATCTCGAGGCCTTTCAATAAGAAAGTCAAGCAAAAAACCTTCAAGGAAGGAGATTTGGTCTTACCTGTTAAACGGCTAAGAGTAATGACCCACAAAACTAAAGGAAAATTTGAGCCCAAGTGGAAAGGCCCATTTATACTGGAAATTGTCTACTCAAATGGAGCCTATCGTCTGATCAACCAAGATGATAAGAAGATGATAATGCCTAAGAATGGTAAATTCTTGAAGAGATACTACATATCGTCACTCTCTTCTTCTTAAAAAAAAATCTCACTGTCCAATTGCCATTAGTGCAACGGGAAGAGGATACCTTCCTTGCCAACCCTACCATACTAGGGGTAAGTGTATGGATCTAAATGGCCTGATGCCAGGAGGCGAAGGGAAGAGAGAACATTTGGCATTTAAGTCCAAATAAAACCCTCGACAAGTCATCATGTTGAGGGAAATAGCATGGTTAGCTCAACGCAAACTATAATTGGTAAAGACATGCCAAATCCGTTGATAATTAGGGGTTTGCTAAAAATCCCATGGATCTGTCAAGTTAAACTCTTATCTCTGATAGAAAGATTTGATTTATCTCACCACTATAAAAATGACCTTCATCGCAAACCTGTCAAGTTAAAATCTTACTTCTGGTAGCGAGACTTACTTCTCTCACCCACTTAAGAGAACAATCATTATTATGATTGTGACCCAATCATCGATTCTGTTTGCTTTCTAGGCGAAACGTCCTGGCTCTGTATGCTTTTCATGAGAGTCAATCCGTCATCCTAACCCAATCACCAGCTCAGTCTATTTTCCAGGCGAGCCAACCCATGATCCTGACCCGATCATCAATTATGTCTACTTTCCAGGCAATTCATCATGGCTCTGTATGCTTTCCATGCGAGTCAATCCGTGATCCGATCACTGGCTCTGTCTGCTTTTAGGCAAGTCAGCCCATAATCTTGACATGATCATCAATTCTATTTACTATCCAGGCGAATCATCCTAGTCCTGTATGCTTTCCATGCGAGTCAATTCGTGATCCTGATCCAATCACCTACTTTGTCTATTTTCCAGGCTAGTCAACCCATGATCCTGATCTGATCATCGATTCTGACTGCTTTTCAAGCGAATCATCTTGGCCTTATGCTTTTCATGCGAGTCAATCCGTGATCCTGACCAGATCACCAGCTCTGTCTGCTTTCTAGGCGAGTCAACCCATGATCCTGACCCAATCACTGATCGTGTCTTCTTTCCAAGTGAATCATTCTGGCTTCGTATGCTTTCCATGTGAGTCAATTCATGATCTTGTTCCGATCAGCAGCTCAGTCTACTTTCATGGCGAGTCAACCCATGATCCTAACCTAATCATCGATTCTTTCTGCTTTCTAGGCGAATCATCATGTCTTTGTATGCTTTCTATGCGAGTCAATCCGTGATCCTGACCCAAATCACTAGTTATGTCTGCTTCCCAGGTGAGTCAACCCTTGATTCTAACCCGATCATCGAATCTGTTTGCTTTCCAAGCGAATCATGTTGGCTCTATATGTTTTCCATGAGAGTCAATCCATTATTCCGACCTGATCACTGACTCTGTCTGCTTTCTAGGCAAGTCAACCCATGATACTGACCTGATCATCGATTATGTCTGCTTTCTAGGCGAATCCTGGCTCTGTATGCTTTCTATGTGAGTCAATCAGCGATCCTGACCTGATCACAGGCTCTGTCTACTTTCCAAGCGAGTCAATCCATGATCCTGACCCGATCATCGATTCTATCTGCTTTCCAAGCAAATCATCGTGGCTCTGTATGCTTTCCAGTGAGTCAATCCGTGATCCTGACTCGATCACCGGCTCTGTCATCTTTCCAAGCCAGTCAACCCTTGATCCTGACCCAATCATCGATTCTGTTTGCTTCTCAAGTGAATCATCTTGGCTCTGTATGCATTCCATGCAAGTCAATCCATGATTCTGACCCGATCACCAGCTTTGTCTGCTTTCTAGGCGAGTCAACCCATAATCCTAATCCGATTATCGATTGTATCTGTTTTCCAGGCGATCAACCCAGCTATATATTTATTTCCATGGGAGTCAACCACAAATCTCAAATCGATTTTGTTTACTTTTTAGGCGAATCAACCCGGCTCTATATGCTTTCAATGTGAGTCAACCACAAAACAAATCTTAAATCGATTCTGTCTGTTATCTAGGTGAATCATCTTGACTTTTTCTATTATCCAGGCAAGTCACTCTCATTACAAATTTTGAAATTGAACTTGTTATGGTCCCACCATTCCCATGAGAAGTTCCACCTTCCGCAACTCTATCATCCAAAATTCACAACTCAATATTTCTAATATGTCCTATCTTGACTCCGTCTGTTCCCCAGATGAGTTTACTTCAAAAAAAAATAAAGTGTGGCTATAGAAACAACATCATGTATCAAGACCCAAAAGATCTATCTGAAATTCTCCGAGATATCAGCAAAAATGGCAAAACAACATCTCTAGAACAGTGAGCTCATTGAAGCAAAATTGTTTGTATATTGACATAACAAAGAAAGAAAGTAAGGTGGTACGAACAACCTTATTGTTCGAAAGAAGAAAAACAAAGAGAGGATGAAAGATTTAAGGGTTGCCTAAAACCCTTAAACTTGACTATGTCGCTTCAAGAGTTGCTTGCTGGATTTCTTCTACAGTGGATAGCACTTGACAGTATAACTCATCTTCGTTGATGACTAGCTGGTGAGAAGCTTGCATTCTAGCATCCTCGATTGCCCTGCTCCGTATATCGACCTTCTCTTGAAGCTGGCTATGGCAAAGAACAAGTTTATACTACCTCTTCAGTACTTCATCTTGCTTTACTTGAGCGGTCACAAGAACGGATTGGGCTTTGGCAATTGTCTCATGAGCATGGTCTATGGCAACCTAATGGGCATCCAACTCAAACCTCGTCGTTCTATCTCCCCACTAATAGCCTCTTGATTTGCCCGAAAATTACTAACTTCAGCAGCCCAGGCTTCTTCTTGGTGGCAAAATTCTTCTTGCCGTACAAACAGCTCTGCTCTCTGATGGGTAATTTTGATCTTTGTTATGACAGCAACATCAGCTCGCGAAGGCTCTCTAATGATCAAACATGCTCATCTAAAGCAGTCAGGTGAGTCCGATAAGGAGCAGCTCATTCAAATCCCCCGATGTTCTCAATATTGGCCAAATAGTCAACAACATCAGACACCCAAGATCGATCGAACAACGGCTATCCAAGAACATGGACACACACCACCGTAACAAGCACAAGAAGTCCACAATACTATGCTGAAAAAACTGTTCATGAGTATCATCATTGGGAACTACTTGCATTGAAGTTGGAACCGATTTTGGAGTGGGGGTCGTAGTGGGTGTCGCGATGCTAGGAGAAACCTCACCAATCAAGACAGTCGTGAGGTGCGACGCCAATGATTGCAACAATGGACGAGCTAATTCTAGAACCTTGGGTGGAAGACCCACTGAAGTTACGATGATAGGAGTGATGGGAGTCGACTCTGAAGGAGGGCTTTCCTCCAGGACGTTACTAGTGCTGGATCCTGCTCTCTCAAAGGAAAACATAAACAATGGCTCACCTATCATCACAGGCAGAGGTAAAGTGGTAACAATAGCGTCTAGTAAATTGCCCGACTGAATGCCAGCATCTGTAAAGTAAGCATAATAAATAAGCAATAAAGATATAACAGAATGTAAATCATTGATGAGGACTATACATATAAGAACACCTGCAACGGCAATCGAAGTAGCCGAAGGAGGGATACCTTCAGAAGTTACTGTCTCTAGTTCCTTAGAGTAGAGTTGACTATGCTTACTTGCGTCAGGAGTAGGAGCAAAATAATTCTCCTCATAGGCATCCAAATCAGATGCATCACACCATCATCCCCGCCATCACTGCCCGTGCCGGAATAGTCAACTTGCTCAGATGAGAGCGATTGATCAGAAGTAGAATGAGGCTGCGGCGAGCCAATACCTGAAATACCATCCATTACATTAAGATGAAAAGCAGAAAGAGATAGAAAAATAAAGTATTGTGGGTAGAAACTTACAAGAAGACACCAACCCGATTGTCGGACTGCGAGGTGGAGTTGCCATCTCAGGCATCATAATCGGTGGCGAGGGAATAGCACCAGTGCCCAAGCCAGCCACGACAATAACATCCGGTTCTGAAGTTGTAGGAATAGCTTCAGAAACCATCTCGAGAATGACCTCTGCATGTGCAACAATATCGGAAGCGACCTCATGAATAGCTGCCGCAGGCACAACAACATTAGAAGCAACCTCATGAGTGGATGCTACAGGTGCAGCAACATCAGGAGCGGCTTTGTCACTGGTCACGATAGATGCGGGAATCTCTGTAGCACCCTCGGCAACCTCCGAGGCACGCTGAGGAGAGGTCAACTCCGTGGCCAGCTAGTAGTAAGAGAACGACGAGGCTTCTTTACTGGGTGAGTATAACCACGGGAACCCGCCAGCCTGGTGCATTTGGCTACAGCCTCATAGTCTCCCCTAATAGGCACATCTCTTCGATCGCATGTAGCAGTCAGGGTGGAGCATCAGATGGTGCGCACACATCAGCTTGTGTGGGCACATTATCCGGTACAGGAACGTCAATCTGAGCTGGCATGGTAGCCTAAACCGAAGCATATCCTAGAACGAGGACATCAACTAGAGTAGATGCAGTCCCAACAACAACGTTGTCCTCATCATTATCAACTGAAGAAATTTATCCATACCTCATACTCGAATGACTTTGGCACCCTTATTTTAAGAATAGAATGCCTTAATTTCCTTCATATACGAATGGTTGATCAGAAAAGAGATGGCCATAGTGTTGATGCTATGGTACCAAGAGCAGAACCCGAGCAACATGTAAAGATTGAGTCTTTTGAGGCAAAGGAAAGTGGGCCCCCGTGCAGCCAGTAGAAAAGTGATACCACCCTCTGGTACCCTCGAACAAATTACCACGAGAATGCAACAAAGTGTTGGGGTTACCAACATAGAGTTGTAAATATCCAAACTAGTGAGCGAATCGGTCAGGGAAGTATGGCTTGAGGAAGCAAATCGACCCTTGATGATACAGTAAGTGCCCTGGCCTGATGTTGATCAACCACCAAAAGCAACTGGATGTAAGAGTGGTGTACCCGTCAGGACAAGTGGTATCCCGAAATTCTTCTCCATAAGCTCCTCCAGAGAAGTTAGGAAAGTAATGATAGAAATAATAGTTTTGGTGACTGCACACTATCTACCGATGGCATGTATGTAGTAGTTTCTCCACTCACAACTCTCATACCTCTGAATGAATGAGCCCCCGATATTGTCTTTAGGAGGCAAAGTCATCAGACTCGGGTAGTGCATCACAAACCACGCCATGAGATAGGTGTAGGGCAACTCCACTTTGGGAGTCGGAGTTGATGCCTCAGCTTCGGAATCAACACTCTTAGTCTTCTTCTTCTCCTTATTGCTCCCTAGGCAAAATTCAGTTGCAAGTTCTCGGAGACCGGTCTGAATCTTATAGACTATTGCTGGCAAAAGTCCAAGGGGTTTCCCGTGAGCTAGAAGGATGGCAGGATACACAACCTAAATAGCAATAGCATCATGAGGAACAGACAGGATAAAGTAACGCTTCAGCCAGAGCATAAAAAAATCTGCTATCAGCCCTCTGTCAGAAATATGTGTTTGTGCTTGATAATGAAAACACTGAAAGCTCATGCCCACTTTAAGCCCGTCTTCAGTTGATTCTGTTGTGTAGGAGGTGGCGCCCAAGTGAAATATCCAGGCTTAAACACCGGATCGACTGAGAGGATCTAACTTTGTCACCGAGACCTCTGGATGATCAATATTCTGAAACAAGTAGTTGGCCCACAACTTCTATCTAATACCTTGGTTTCTGATTCCAAAAACCTCCTAACAAATGAAATAATAACACATCACCTCCCAATAAGTCTCGTACACTTGGGGGTCCTGCTTCTTCAACCATTGTAGTTCCTGTGTTGTTGGAATTATCTCTTCATATGGTAACTCTCCTATCGATAACAAAGAGACTTTGAACATTTCATGAAGGGCATGGCCAAGCCCGCCGACAGGGGTGAAAAATGTCTCTGATGTGGGGTTATACATCTCTAGATTGTTGTATAGGTGATAGGCATTGTATGGAAGACCATACTCCACATTTCAAATAGCCTCGTACAGACCGATATCATTTAGTGTCGCCTCAAATTCAGAGAGGACAAAACAGATCATCCTGCTCCACCACATCCTTTCGTAGAGTGGATCTATAAGGGAGTGCAGAAGTTGTGGGAGGGGTATTGTCCCTTCACCATCAAAAAATCAATAAGAAAAGTACCTGCTAGTTGATAAGATTCTCCAAGAGGAAAATCCTTCCCTACTCTACCTGGCAGTAAGCCAGTAACGAGCCTACCAGGGCCATCTTTGTAAGGACCTTAGCTACCAAAGTTGCCAATGGGGACGCCATCTTGATTCTTGGTGAGATTCTACTCCATTTGGCAGAGTACAGAGATATTCTGGAGATAGGTCAAAGAGCAACTCCTCATCATATCTGGGAGGAACATCCGCATATCACCTGCTTCATGGAGCCATTTGCATTCATCTTCATATAGCGGCACCTCCGAGATGGGTATCGAATTGCCGAAAAGAAAAATTGGCTTCTCAAGTTCTTCTCTATCTGCACCTTCAAGCAGGACGTCACTTATAAATTCCTACAGAATGGCTGAACTACAGCTGGATAGTCTATTTCTGTGATCATCACTGCTACTTGAAGTAAATATGGGAATAGGACGATAGAGCCCAGGTTGGATCCTACCATTGGGACCCCCTCAGAAACCGAAATGATGGCGTTTCGCTATAGAACGGGTGTAATTCACTGCCAAAGAAGTAAAGAAGGAGTTAGAAGAATTATTAAGAAAATCTGAAGAAAAAATTTCTCTAAAGAAACGCAGAGCAATTGCGGCAAAAAAGAGACAAACACGAGGTTAACACCATGCGAGGCCGCAACCTCACAACGCGATAGGCAGTAGCCTCGCGTATAACCTGAGACGGCAAAACCGCCACCAACGGCTTCCAACGCCGACGACAATCCGGTGTTCTAAACTCATAATTTCTCACAAACTTATGGCTAAAATCCTCCACAAAAGCCTCATATCAAAATTTTACTCAAAATAAAGAAGAAAAATGAGATTTGGAGTGTTTTACTTCCAAGAACAGGAGGAACTCGTCCAATGCTGGTGCCGGCGGGCGTGTAGTGGAGACAACATAACTACGACTTGCCAAAGACTTCTTGGGTGCCATTTGACGAAGATTTAACAAAGAAATTCGAAGAAATTTGAGAGGAATCCAAAAGAACTCAAAAGGGGAGAGTGGGTTTTTCTTGGAAAAATGAAGGACAGAAAGAAAGGAGAGTATTTAAAGGAAAAGAGCACACCAAAAGGTGGAGTTACTATTCCTCTGTGAGGCTATTTTGAGTAAAGCTATTAGCCCCACGTAATTAAATTCTAAAGAAGGTTGAGTGATAGAAACTCAAGAATTTAAAATCCAAAGTATTTCAAAACTCATTTAATATTAATAACGAGTTTTGAAAACTTTGGAGGGGGTCTTATAGGCGGAAAAATTGAGAAGAAAGCAAAAAAACCACACGGAGTGAAATAGCCTCACATAGCCTCACGTACGTGAGGCTAGTTGCCCCGCGTGAGGTAAGCAAGCCACGCACGAGACAATAGCCTCGCGCGTGGCTAATAGCCTCATGCGAGGCTATCAGGCTCGCTCAGAGGTGACAGCCTCGCGCATGCGAAGCTATTTTAGTTTCTAAATTTGATTCCCTTCGAGATTTCAACCCAAATTTCGATTCTAATCATATCTAATCAATTGGAATTAAAGATTTCGTATATGAATACGAATTCAGAGATGGATTTGATTGGGATTCTATTCTTATCTCAAAGGAAACCCCAAAATCTATAAATATGACCCAAGAGAGGATTTTTAGGAATCTAAGGGGGCAAGGAGAAAGATTTAAGATCAGATTATATTTTGTAGAGTTGTCGTCCACCAGTGAAAGGCCACTGTTCAGAATCTATTCTCCAAATTCAAGACTAATTTTGGGTGTTAGATCATCAACGGAGAAAAAGAGTGGCGCTCCATAGCCATTTTAGAACCCACGAAGTTCTGTAAAAGAGAGAGACATGATCTATAAGTCTCTCTCGTTTATTTCTTTATTTTGTTCTTCATTGTAATTTGGATATTTTCATTGTAATGTTTATTAATTCTTGGCAATGAAAGGAAAAGCGCCTTTCGATGGAAACATACAGTTTAGGCAGTTGCCCACAAGAAGCATCCATTAAATCATGGTCTAACATGGAGAAAGAATTCCTACACCGCTTTTTTGAAGATGACACAGAGATCTTGGTCCATACTCTCCTTGCAAACAAACAAAAAGAGGATGAGACTATGAAAAGTTTTGTGGAACATTTTCGAGAGATGTTATTGTGATGTCCGCATGACATGTGGGTTTATCAGAAATGCTAATGGAAACATACAAACACAATCTCCAAACTAACATAATCATTAAGATGGGAGCAGTAGAGTCCAAAACTTGAAAGGATCTTGTCAAATAAGGGCAGCAAGCGGAGGAAATAATCCGATGTATTGATGAATATCGTGCCTAGAAGAGAATGTCTATGAATCGGCCATAGCCACAATCATCCCATTCTAAAGGAAAGGAGGCAATGACTACCAGTCTTGCTACAAACCAAAAGCCACAGAATAATCGAGATTTTCCTAAATCGCAACGGACATATGATTTCGAAGATGAACAAACAGTCCTATTCTTTCACCTACTAAATAACAAAAGGATACTTAAGTTGCTCTAAAATTGAAAGCTAGAGGAAGCTGCAAAAACATATGATCCCAAGTATTGTCTCTACCATCAAAACATTGGACACTCAACCAAGGATTTTTATGTTTTGAAAGATAAAATTCAGTAACTCATCAATATGAAGGTGATCCAGCTGAGACCTGAATAGAAAAATATGTCCGTAAATGTGCCAATAATTACCATGAGATCCTTGGAAATTCCGGCCAGTGCGGCTTTGATCCCTACAGGAAAATATGATCCGTATAATTTGAAACAAAACGCACTCTCCCATTTTCTACCAAAAAAGAAGCAATTATGAGGGTACATCCAGACTTATTAGAAGACGAACAATGGATTTTCTCAGCCAATTCAACAAAAACCAATGGAAACACTCGATCGACGCTAGTGCAGCAAATATTGAACCCGCCAGGGTCCTTGTCAAGCATGGACAGCCAGCATTGGCAAGCGTACTTCTCCAGTATGCTCTGAACTACAGTTGCGACCAAGTCGTCTTCATTCACTAGCTGCCGGATTGGGTTGTGGGTACTGAAGATATTGAGTATGATAAGTATCATATTGGTTCTGCTGCTCTTGCTAGCCATTAGAATAACAAATTGAGTATTATAAACAAAAATTTTAAAAAAGAAAAAAAAAAGAAAAAACAGTAGAACAAAAAACAACAAAAAAAAAAAAAAAAGAAAAAAGTGCGAATTTTTGTTGTCCATTGCCGCAAAGGCAATGGGAAGAGAAATTAAAAAAAATTTGTCAACCCTATCATTCTAGGGTAAGAGTATGACCATCAATGGCCCTAAGCCTCAAAGGAAAAGGGAAGAAGAAACATTTGGCCTCTAAGCCCAAACAAAAATCTTGACAATCCATCATGCTGAGATAAAAAGTATGAATTGTCTAATACTATTAAAGAAAAGGGAAGAGAATAAGTTTCTCGCCTACCTATATTGCTAGGGGATAAAGTATGAATTGTCCAATACTGTTAAAGTAAAGGGAAGAGGATACAATCCTCGACAATCCATCATGCTGAGGTAAAAAGCATGAATCGCCTAATGTTATTAAAGCAAAAAGAAGAGAATAAGTTTCTCACCAACCAATCATACTAGAGATAAGAGTATGAAATTAATGGTCAAAGCCAAATGGTGAAGCAAAGAAGAAATATTTGACATCTAAGCCCAAACAAAAGTCTCGATAACCCATCATACTGAGGTAAAAAGTATGAACAGGCCAAAACTCGGAAATCTTAGGGAAGAGGGAGCATTTGGCATCTACGTCCAAATAAAACCCTCGACAACTCATCATGCTGAGGGAAATAATATGGCTAGCCCAGTACAAACGATGATTAGTAAAGGCCCTAAAAATACATTGATAGCTGGGGGTTTGCTAAAAATCCCGTGAACTTGTCATATTAAGTTCTTATATCTAACAGCAAGATTTGAACTATCTCACCCATATAATCACATAAAAACATTTATCATGAACCTGTCATGTTAAACTCTTACTTCTGACAGTGAGATTTGAACCATCTCACCCATATCACATTATAAAGATATTTATCGTGAACTATCATGTTAAGCTCTTATCTCTACCAGCAAGATTTGAACTTCTCACTCATATCACCTTATAAAGACACTTGTCATAAACTTGTCATGTTCAGCTTTTACCTCTAATAATAAAATTTGTATCATCTCACCTATCTCACAAATCAACTCATACATACTTCAATAGACAATTGTTTTTGTGATTCTGATCCGATCACTGGCTCTGTCTATAATCCAGACAAGTCACCATATGATCCTGATCCGATCATCGACTATGTCTGTTATCCAGGCAAATCACCCCGGCTCTGCCTGCTTTCCAGGCGAGTCACTCTCACTTGTTATGGTTGCAACATACCCATAACAAGTTTCATCTTCCGCAACTCTACCTTCTAAAAATCTACAAATCCACAATTTCAATTTTTAGCCTGGCTCTATCTGCTTTCCAAACAAGTCATTTCTCAAAAAAAAAAAGAAACTGATATGGAAGTGATACAACCTCGACAGACTCCATATACAACAGGTCTCTTCTTTCAGGAAATCAATCCCAGGCCCCCAAAATATTCATTAGAAGGACACAAGCATATCGCATGGGAGTTTTCAAAGGAAGGCAATATATTGAAGCTAATTGAAATATTTGTTTTGTTTACAGGACAAAAAGAAGGAGAAAGAGGAAGCAGTACAAACAGTCTTATTTCTTCGCCAAAGTCAAAAAAGAAATAGAGGAGATGAAGTGGAAAAGAGTTCAAGAGTTGCTCAAGACCCTTAAGCTTGCCTCTGCTTCCTCAAGGGCCTTCCGAGAAGTTTCATTCATAGACGCTAATACCTGATGACACAACTCGTCTTCACTGATGACCAATTGTTGGGTAGCTTGAGCCTCGACCTCTTCGATCGCCTTGCTCCGCATGAAGCTGGCTACAGCACAGAATAAGTTCATCCTGCCTCTTCAACACCTCATCCTGCTTCATTTGGGGGGCTTCCAGTATCGCTTGAGCTTTGGCAATAGCCTTGCGAAGCTGATTGACCTTGCGTACAAAAAGAAACTTGCATGATGGAAATTCAAAGAACTGAAATCCAAAGTATTTCAAAACTCGTTAGAAATCAGTAAACAAGATTTTGAAAATATTGGAGAGAGTCTTGTAGGAGGAGAAAAAATTAAATCGAGAAAAAACAAGGCCACACGGGGCAAAACAACCTCGCGCACGCGAGGCTAGTAGCCCCGCGCACACGATGCTAGTAGCCTTGCATGAGACTAATAGCCTCATGTGAGGATGACAGCTTTGCACGTGGGGCTGAATCAAATTTCCAAACAAGATTTTCTTTTGGATTTTTACCAAAATTCCAATTCCAATCATATCCAATTACTCCAAATTAAAGATTCCAAATCCAACTGCAAGTTTAGAAATTGGATTTAACTGAGATTTCATCCTTATCTCTAAGGAAAGCCTTAAAACTATAAATTGGGGACCAGGAGGGAAGTTTAGGGGATCTTTGGAAGAAAATCTTTGGAGACCACAAGTAAACTTTTTTTGCAAAGGCACACCAACCAGCAGCAAAAAGCCGCCGGCCAGAAACCCTCCCCATCAAATCTCCATATTTAAGATCAATCCAAGTATTAAATTGTCAATGGAGTACAAGGTCAATGCTCCAAAGTCACATTTAGAATTCACCCTTTTGTAAAAGAAAGACGTGTTATAAGTCCTCTCATTTTCTTTGTTTCTTTTCATTGTAATTTTGGAGAATTATTGTAATCTTTAAATCCATGACAATGATAGGAAGCGTGACTTTCGCAGAAAACAATTTTTGTTTCCCGCGAAAGTCGTACTTCATTTCATTGCCATGAATTTATGAAATTTCAATAATTCTCCAAAATTACAATGAAAATAAATAAAAAACAAATAAGAGGACTTATAACGAGTCTCTCTTTTTTACAAAAGGGTGGGCTCTAAACGTGGCTATAAAGTATCGATCTCGTACTCTATTGACAATCTAATACTTATATTGGTCTTGAATATGGAGATTTGATAAAGAAGGCTTCTAGCCGACGGCTTTCTGCTACTGGTCGACGTGCTTTGGCATAGAAAATCAAGTCTTGTACTCTATAGATCTTCTCCCAAAGAATTCCCAAAGATCCTCAAACCTCCTCTTTTGGTCCCTATTTATAGTTTTTGGGGTTTTCTTAGAAATAAGAATGGAATCCAAGTGTAATTCAGTCTCTGAACTTATATTTGATTTGGAATCATTAATTCGGAGTGATTGGAATTGAGATTCTGGTAAAAATCCAAAAGGAAATTCTATTTGGAAACTGGAATCAGCCCCATGCGCGAGACTGTCATCCTCGCACTGCTAGCCTTGTGTATGCGAGCCTATTTGCCTCGTATGCACGAGGCTACTTTGCACCGTATGGCCTTATTTTTTTCTCAATTTGAATTTTTCTCCTCCTACAAGTCTCTCTCCAAAGTTTTCAAAATGTCATTTGTTGATTTCTAATAAGCTTTGAAATACTTTGGTTTTCAGCTCTTCGAGTTTACAAGTTTCTTCTGTATGAGAGACTATTTAGCTTTGCGGAGGTAATCGGCTCGCCCAATCAATAGCCTTGCGGAATCAATAGCCTCGCGGAAAATAGACTTGCGGAATCATAGCTGCCTTGCAAAGTTTTAGTGCCACTGAGCACCATTTTCTTTTTTAATAGCCTTTTCACCTTCTTCTCTCTCTCTCTCTCTCTCTCTCTTCCTGTGATATTCAATAATATCTGAAAAATCAATTGGGTTAACCAAATGTGGATCTGCCTATGATAGTAATGACTGAAGGTTCATTTTCCTAAGACTTGTCACATTCGACAGAAAAATAAATCATAATATAAAGTTTATTTAGACTACTGATATCCTATCTTTCTTGGCTACGACTTCAATAATTTTCAATAAACAAAACAGGGTAGAGAATACGTAAAACGCACTTATCTCATTTTCGTCTAAACTAGTCGTTATCAAATTCTTAGTATATTTAATGAGATTAATGTCGCTTCGCTTGTAGTTTTTTCCTTTTTTTTTGATATTAACCGGTGAATGAGGGAAAAAAATGAAAATGAGAAAGTAGGATAACGCTTTTTCTACACACTGTAATAATAAATTGTCCACTTGTCCAATATTAATTTTTCTTTGGTTTTATACACAATCTGACAAACTGGATATATACAAGTTTTAACCCAAAAAAAAAAAAAAAGAGCATGTCCCAATTTTTGAGCTCAAATATGTATCAGGCCAATTGTTTAGTAATTGTATTTCCATTGACATGTTGGATTAATTTGAAAATAAAATTATATATTACTATATCTTGTTTTGGTTTTGAGAATTGGTTTCGGTAGGAAAAATTCAGTCGATGGAATAAGAAGTAGAGGTACTTATAGTGGAATTCATCCTCTTAAATTTTGATTGAATCATAAAGAAGAGCTCCGTGACTCATATCGTATGCACATTGGTGCACTTTAAACGTAAACGGGAGAGCGAAATGGGAGCGCTTTAAAATATTAAATGAATCAATCTTTAATGGGTGCAACGGTACAGATCGGTTGCGATCCAAGAGGTTTAACTATTGTGTTGGATTTCTACCCCCCATTTTGGATTTGGCCGTCAGGATTCCTATGTATTTATACTCATTTGAGAGTATGGTGTTATACTTGTTGGACTCTATGGGTGTCACAATTCCCGTTGACACACCCAATGGGTCAATATTTGGGCCTACTATAAATAGGTGGATCCAGTCGACTGCTAATAATCATAGGAGATTACAAAAATAAAAGCTCTAGAAGATGATTTTTTAAGCAAATGTCATATACTGTCCTACTACGTCTATAATGCTTATGGTATTTCATCCTTTACAAAGGACTTAAGGACAAGTATGGAGACAAAACTCTCGATAGAAGAGGCAATTGTTGATAATTTATTTATTACCAACTTCACTGAATTTAAAATGGCAACTGATAAATTTGTCTTAATGCATGCAAGTCCATGAATTATTATTGATTATTGGAGATATGAAAATTACTTATATTAATTTGCCTGAAAAATTCTGGCTGGAGCAATTATTAATAAATTACCTTCATCATGGAATGACTATAAAAAGAGTCTCAAGTACATGAAAAGAAATATATTCTAGAATTTCTTCAATACCATCATATAATATTATATGATGATTGTAAGAGTAGAAAGACGAATGATAATTCACTTGAGTCAAAAACCAAGGTAAATATAGTTCATAATAAAAAAAAAATGAGGTATTCTTTCATGTAAGGAGAAGAAATTTAAGAATAAGGAAGTTCCATCCATAAACATGAATATTGTATATGTGGTAAGCCCAGTCATTACTCTCGAAACTTTGTTTTTGGAAGAATCACAAAAAAATGGTCGAAGAAAACTATGTTGCAACTATGATTGAATCAAACAATAAAAACAATAAGAATACTGAGGCTAGATGGTGGTTTCATATAGGTGAAATCATGCATATCTTGAAGGACAAATATCTCTTCAAGACATTCAAACTAAACATTGAATTTAAAATAGTAAGAATAAAGAATGAGAAATTAATATTTTCTTACTCTTATTGACGATTATTCTCACTATACGTCTGCTTACTTATTTAAAACTAAAAATGTTTTTTTTTTTCAAAATTTCAAACTTTAAATACTAAGGTTGAAAATAAAATAGGATTGAAAATCAATGCCTTGAGATCCAATAGGGATGGTAAATATTTATCAAATAAATTTACAAGATTATATGAACCAAATAACATTATTCATCAAGTAACTGCAATATATTCATCTCAATCTAATGGTATTGCTAAAAGAAAAAAAAAAAAAATAGGACTTGAGTACAAAGGTAAATGCAATGATTATTAGTTCTGGTTTAACTTTTACCTTACAGGGCGAAGCTATTTTTTTAATCTAAATGTTACATTTTGAATAAAACTTCAAATAGAGAAACACACAAACCACCTCATTAATTATGGCTTGGTAATCTATTATATTTAAATAGATTAATTGCATGGGGTTGCCTTTCTTATGTTAGAAAGTTTGAATAAAAAGACCTAAACTTGGCTTTAGACTTATAAATTGTTTCATTGGTTATTCAAAAAAAGCATGACTTATAGATTTTTGTGATTTAAATACAAATGATATTTTTTAATCAAGAGATGTTGAATTTTTTAGCACTTAATGAGATCAAGTTTATAAGATCCTATTAATATTCCCAACATTAGTAAAGACTCTTCCATTAATAATGAGTTCCATCATGGAAATGATAATGATCAATGCATTTATAAAAATTAAACTAGAAGAAGTAAGAGACCTAAAAAGAAATCTTTTTTTGGGTCTAATACCTGACTTATCTAATTGAAGGTGACCAAAATGAAATAAATAATGAGATAAAATTGGTTTTAAATGTTAAAGATACCTTTAACATTTAATGAGGCCATCACATCTCGTGATTCTTCTTTTTTGAAGAAAGGTATTTATGATAACATATAATTTTTAATGTACAATCAACTTGCATATTAGCTGATTTCCCTCTGGGTTCAAAAGTAATATAGGGTGCAAATGGATTTTTAGAAAGAAATTGAATGCAAATGGAATTATTAATATATTTTAGGCTAGACTTGTTGCTAAAGTGTTAAAATACAAAATAATCTTCCTTAACCCTCACTTCGGAGTTTTGATACAGTGGAAGGGACTCTCAATATGGTATCAGAGCAATTTATATTCAATTCCTGCCGGGCTCACATTTAATTGAGGGTTTTTAAAAAAAAAAATTCTATTTTGTCCAAAAATGGGCCTTTAATTAGTGGGGCGTGTTAAAATACAAAATAATTTCACTTAATTCTCACCACAATTTCGGAATTTTGGTGCAATGGAAAGAACTTTTAACATAAAGGCTATAAACAAAAAAAAAAAATGATTGCTTTGACACATATGTAAAAATGGCTACAATTTTTACTATTAGATTGTTAATTTTTCTGGCTGCTATTAACAAACTAGTTGTTCATCAAATAGATTTAAACACTATATTTTAAAATAATAACATAAGTAATGAAATTTATTTGGAGCAATCCGAATGATTTATTTGACCAGGACATAAAAAAGGTTTGTACGTTAGTCAAATCTATTTCTGGCCTATAACAAGATCCTCAAAAATAGCATAAGAAATTTAATAGAGTAATGATATGAATGAATTTAATATAGATGATGTTGATAAGTGTGTTTACAATAAGTTTTATAAAAATGAAGGAGTAATAGTTTGTTTATATGTTTATGAAATGTTAATGTTGGACATTAGTCTTAAATACGTGAAAGAAACTAAAAAAATTTTGGTCTAAGATTTTGATATAAAGTATAAGGAGAAACTAAGTTAATCCTTAACAATAAGATTATGAGACATACTAATGGATTAGTTCTATCTTAATCTCATTATATTGAGAAAATATTAAAAAAAAAATTGAATTGTTATTAAGATCCCAAACTAGTTTCAATCCATGTGATCCTAATCTCAAATAAAAAGGTAATTCAAAATTGTTTAGAAATCATAATAGCATGTGTGGTTGATAGTTTTATGTATGTAGTGCTTTGTACTTGACCTAATATAGTGTTTGTTGTGAGCATGCTAAGTAGATTTACTAGGCATCTGGTTCAATAACATAGGAATGTAATTTTCAATGTTTTAAGCATTTGAAGAGGTTTATAGATTATGATTTAAATTATGAATGTTTATCCCACTGTACTTGAAAGTAATAGTAATACCAATTGGAATTGTATGGAATTGAAATCTAAATCCACTTCAAGATGGATATTTAGAATTAGGGTGCTACAACATCCTGGAGATCGAAAGAGACAGACATGTGTAACTCACTTAACAATGGAAGCCGAGTTTGTTACTTAGGCAACCGAATGTAAATAATCGGATGGTTGAGGAATATTTTGATAGATATCTCAATATATAGAAAACATTTCATCCAATAATGATTCACTCTGATAGTGAAAATATTTTACGAATAGTTAACATTAAGATTTAAAATAATAAGTCCATGCTTATTAGCCTAAGATAAAATTAATTATGTTAAAGAAATATTCAAGGATGGAGTAGTTATAGTTAATAATGTGAAGTCAATTCAAAACTTAGCTAATTAATCCCTTAATAAAAGGCCTTGGAAGTAATATGATAGATATAACATATAAGGGAATGAGACTATAGTCAATAAAAACATTCACTTTCAGTGAGAACCTACCTAGGTTTTGAAACTTAGGCTAGGTTCACGGCGAGCAGTCGATAGAATGATTGAGGTAATAACACTAGAGATATAACGTATCTCATTAATTTCCAAGATAAGATATCTACTGCTGTTAAATCCTGCAGAAAGTTGAGGATGATTTATTCTTGATAAGTCTGCAAGACTACTTTATCAAGTCAGAGTGTGCATGAAAACTCTTGACGGACTTACCTATATTAGAATGGAGGTGGGAGCCGCTTCCGATCGATGAGACTGACAATCTCTAGACTTTCGATGAAACCGGGATATATGCATAGGGCCATGAACATGCAGGCTTTAAGAACTCCTAGAAGGAAGCATGGAAATGGATGCCTGTACATGTTGTGCGCAGTTGCCCTCTATGGGTCATTGATTCAAGATTCGTTCATCGATTACCTTGACATTACTTGGATATATTTACATTAAGCAAACTTTCAAGTCCAAAAAACTCCTTCATTTATGCATTACATTTCAGACTTTATGCCTAAAAAGTTTTTTCAAAAGGTATTTCAAAACATTACTATTATTTTGGAATGGTGAGGATCTGCTAGATTAATTATAAAATAAAATAGTGTTGGTCTCTCTCTCTCTCTCTGTATATATATATATATATATATATATATATATATATATATATATATATATAT
Organism: Dracaena cambodiana; assembly: GCA_036321105.1. Lineage (NCBI taxonomy): Eukaryota > Viridiplantae > Streptophyta > Magnoliopsida > Asparagales > Asparagaceae > Dracaena > Dracaena cambodiana. Next base: position 18,678,635 of record JAYEPQ010000008.1, on the reverse strand, counting down.
ATATATATATATATATATATATATATATATATATATATATATATATATATATATATATATATATATATATGTTATTGCATTTTATTCTGGTTTTTTGGAAGTTGGAGATAATTGATTTTGGGGGAACAGTTTAGTCTCATATTTGATATAATATGAGAACTAAATCAATGTAGGACGTAGGCCTATTTCATAAAAAGATGTAAGAAAATCGCTTGCGATGATTTGGTCATATGCAACGTAGGCCTACAAGTGCACCAGTTCGAAGAGGAAAGTTTATCAATATAGGACAAGTTAAAAAAACGAAGGGAAAACTAAAGAAAATATGGATGGATATAATACGCAAAGATATGGAGTCTCGAGATTTAAATAAGGAGATATTACTTGATAGAAATGAATGGAATATCAAAGTGATCGATCTGACGTAATTCTTTTTTGGTTCATGTAACCTACTCCAAATACTTGGGATAAAAGACTTAGTTGTTATTGTTGTATAAGAAATAAATATATTTATATAGGATTTCATCTTCCTCAGTCACGATCTGATGATAATGAAGAGCTCCACGACTCATATAGCGTTGGCAATGCTGCCACATGTAAGTGTACATGCACGTGCAGAGGCGCATTGGCACTTTAGGCGCAATTTGCACTTAGCAGATACACAAGGGAGTGAAATGGAACTTTAAAATTTGATTCAGGTCAATCTTAATGGGAACAACAGTTGGGATCGGGTGCGATCCAAGTGATAATACTATTGGGATGGATTTTGCCCCATTAGATTTGTCCATTGGATTCCAACGAGTTCTTTCCATCTGAACTTAGCCATTGGAATTGCCATGGGTTTGTAACCCCCTTGAGATCGAGGTGTTACACCCATTGAGCTTCAATTAGGGTAACTGATCCCGACAAATCAATAGCTAGGCCTATAAGTATTTTGTCTATAAGACTTCTAATAACCAGAAATATCGCATATAAACCCTCTCATCTCTCTCCTCTATTCTGGGCGTAAAGTTTTCATACTGTTACAGTGTTCAGGCTGTAATTGATTATGAGTGAAAATTGTTATTTTCCTATTTATTTCATACATCATAATCTAATTTTGATATTTAATATGAGAAATAAAGGATTTATTGTGCATATTAATCTAATTCTCTAATTGAGTGTTTGATTAGCTTAATCTAGTGTTTCCTAACCTTTTTGCAAGGTTTCGATGTAAGAAAATTAAACAAGGAGCGTGCACACATGCACAAGTTCTTCAACAACAAAACTATCAGAGGGCTTGGCTATCAACAGTTTCTTAATAGGGCTATCGACAGTCCCTCTAATTTCATCAATGTAAACCTCACCCGAGGAGGCCTATCAAAAAAGTTGTTGACAGCCAATGGATAGACATGCAGGTAAGGGCAACTTCAAGAAGAAAAGAATTTCCAAGTAGAAAAAGCTCTTATTTTAGAAGATGAAACCCTATAAATACCAATTGTACTTGAGAGAAGAGATAAATCAAAAAGAAAGAAATATTGAGAATTTTTAGAGAGATTTTGATGATTGTTTGTCCTAAGGTATTTTTCATAGTTTGATAATGATAAGTATTATATTTTGCATTTTTTCCTCCCATATTTTATCTATTTTTGTATATAAATAATTACTACTCGGGTATATTTAGTGTGTTTTTATAGGTAACAAAGGTTTCGCAAGGAAAAGAAGAAGAAGATGCAAATTTATTAAGAATATGAGTAAAGAAAGTTAACTAAGGCGAAAACCAACGCTCAAGTACAGCAGCAGCAATTCAAGAGTATTTTCAGCGAAAATAAAGCTTGAACTAGAAAATTTCATATAGGAAAAATTTGTAGAGTTTGGAATTATCTTCCAAACGAGTCCAAGAATAGCTTAATTCGAGTTTCTATGAAAAAGTTATGGCCATTTTATTGAAGTGCTATAGAGTAAAAAATTCGATCCAACGGGCTACGGGTCTGTTGAACTTAATTTCGGATTTTGGACCCCGAAAATTAGTATTTTATGCCATCTAATCTCAACCATTGGTTTTTAATACTAATAGGTTGGATTAAGATTATATATCTTGAAATTAGTTTGTTTTGGATTAGGATTATATCTTTTGTATTGAGTTTGAGTAGAAATAATATTGTATTTGGGTTATAAATACCCTACAAATCCTTGTAAATTAGGGAGCGCTTTTTAGGTGTAATTTTGGATGTACTTTTTATTAATAAAATTAGGATTTTACTGAAGGGGCGACGACCACAATACCGCATTTCAGAGGTAATTCTCTTTATTCTTCAATTTTTCCTTAGTTAATTTATTTTAATTGCTTTCTACTTTAGATTTATTTACTTTTTAAATTAGATTTAATTGCTTTCTATGAATAAAAATTTGATTTTGCTTGTTAGAAATATGAATAGCTAGTTTAGCATAACTCTAGGATGTAGATGAAACTAGAATCCACCGTGTAATTTCTCTCTAGTATTTTCTTCTTAATTAAAATAAATAAAGATATAAATTTTTCATGAAAAGATTAAAATACAAGAACTCATAGATTAATACTTTGATATGTTATATTTGAATTAGGTTTCTTGATAGGCTATGCTTAGTTAGAGTTTGGGGTTATTGATTTTATTTTTTCATTGAATTATCTAAAAATTTAGTTTGTTTTTATAAAAAGTAGTATTTTTGATGAGTTATGCTTGCACACCACTTGATAGCTCATGCTTGGGGCACTTTAAATAAAGATTAAACGAAAAAGATCAAATTCTTATGATAGAAAAAGATAATAGAAGTAAGAATATGGTTGGAAACTAGTGAATTTTAGATCCTAAACTATTTAGATAGTAACAAATCCAATCTAGAAACTCAGAGTCCGTTAGACTAAAGAAATAGTAAGAATCGCAAAACACCTGAAATCTCTATGGGACAACCTCTTAAGCGCTATAATTGACACTGTACGCTTGCAGTAAATATCATATCAAGTTTTTGGCACCGTTGCCATGGATCGACGGTGTTTTTCTTGCTTTTTCTAACGTTTTATGGGTTAACAGTGTGTGTTGAGTGTGTATAGATCTGAAATTTCAGATATAAGAAGCAAAAAGGAAAGAAAAGAGTTTCGGAAGCGTACTGCAAAAACCAGAGAGGTAAATTCCCTGATTTTGCCGCTAAATAGCGGCAAATACCGCTAATTAGTGGAAATTTTAGAGATTTTCTCCCCATATTTTGTCTAATTCTGTATTTAGGGTTCCTGGTTCTGTAAAAAATATATAAAATATAAAAATAAAATTTTAATTTTTTTATTTTTTCTTTTCCATCTCCTTCCCTCTCCACCTTCTTCAAAATAAATAAATAAATAAATAAAATTTAAAAAAACATATTTCAAAATCCAACTGGTTGCTATTATTGTCGTGATCTATATCATAATTATTATCAATGTCTATGGATAGGAAGTTCGTTAGGACTACATCGTAATCAATTTCACACCATATATAGTGAACCTACGAGCGCTTTCTATACACAAAATTACAATTGTGAGTGGATGAATCAATCTAATTTTGCATATAATCAAGAGCCGTACCAATAGAGTCCTCCATATGATCATATATTTATGGGTTATTCATCTTCATCTTCTAAATTTAATCATGAACAAGATATTCAAGTGAACATGTTTGATAAAAAATTAAAAAGATTAGAAGTAAGATATGCATGTCATGAGAATCTACCTTCAACCACTTCATATCTGTCATCAAATATGTACATGAATCCATCATATTATTCTTCAAATTTCACTCATGATCTCGAGATGCAATCATTTGAGAAAAATAAGAAAAATTACGATCAGGAGACTGAGAAACGAAGACGTAAACTAGAGGAAGATACAGAAGATTTGCTAAAATTATCATCTCAAAAATTATCCTATCAAATTGAATCTTGAACGGAAGATCTTCTCAAAACGATTTCTCAAACTAAACTTTTTAGAGATCAACTATCTAATAGTTTGAACATATCTTACTCCAATGAGCAACAACTTCAGTCATCTTTTGAGGTAGATATGATTCAAAATGAGTTAAATAATTTTGTACATAATAAGTCTATAATTCAACATTGTGATCAACCTATTTTAGACCATTTTGACAATAATTATGAAGAAACCAGTGATAAAGAAAATATTTTATTTGATGATTTACCTTATGGTAAGCTTGCTTGTGCCACATTATCATTTGATTTTTTTGATGAAAATTATGAAGAAATTTGTGAAGAAGAATTTTTATCCCTTTATAATAATTTGACTAATGATAAGTCTACTAGTATGATATTTTTTTTCCACAATTTTGATGACAGGTTTGAAAAAAATTTGCATGACGAGCCCAGAACATTAGAAAAATAGAAAGAACCTCAAAAAGAAGAGGTCATGGTACCTGATGATTTGAAAAATACCCTCCAAAATCGAGCTCATGATTCCACAACACCAAAATGAGTATATTATTTCACAAGTTGATAAAACCAAAATACTTACTAATATGAAAGATACTCGTGGATGGAATATGAATGATGGTAAAGGTACGCTTTCCAACCTCAAAATTTTACAATTAAATAAAAGAAAAAATGGTAGGAATAAATTAAGAAAAATCAAAACCAACATGGAGAGATTAAATGCAAAATTGACAAAAAGGCTAAATTCATCAATATCAAAACATAAAAAGACACACTACGAGAGTAGAAAGCGATCAAAAGGTCGTAACCGGTTTGAATTTTCTAGTAAATGTATAATATATATATTATAGTTTTCTTATTTATTTACCACCCTGGGTTCATGTATGAGGGCAGACATGAGTTTAGGTGTGGGAGAGTGGGTTAGGATATTTTCTTCATGGCTTTTTCTTGGGTTTTTAGTTTTTTTTAGATTTTTTATTTTATTTTTAGATTTTTGGGTTTCTTTATTTTGCACTTTGGGTAGTTTTTAGGGTAACTAGCTAAAAAAAACTAAAATAAAAAAACCTTTGATTTTATATATTTTCGACAGTAGTCAACCTAATTACAGATAAAGGGATAAATTTAGATTTGAAATTGGATATGAGAGTAGATTGGACGACACACTTTGAATTTTATGAAAAAAAGATTAAAATCCAAAAAATAAATACCGCTAACAGTAGTTTTGAGGCAAGTATGCATCTTTTTTTCACTTCACAGTAGTTTATTAGGTTAAGGACAAAAATGATAACGATTGAGTAAGTCCTCTCTCTCTAAAAAAAAGAAAATAAAGCGAGAATAAAAAAATAGGGTGCGCCTAGTATTAAGGCAATAGTCTCAAGAGTTATAAAATAATGGGGTGTGCCTGGTATTAAGGCAATAGTTTCAAGAGTGAAAAAAGAGTATGATCCAAGTAATCAAGTACTTTGCGCGTAAATAAGCGTGAATATTTGCATGAAAGGAGAAATATTTAAAAAAAAGAAAAAGAAAAAGAAAAGAGTATGAACCAAGTAATCGGGTACTTTGCGTCTAAGCAAGCGTGAATATTCGCATAAAAGATGAAATATTCTTTAAAAAAATTGTTATGAAAGAGGAGATGAATCATGAGTTAGAGTTGGAGTTCAAGGCTAAAATAGACTATCACACATGCACATAGATGTATAGGAGCCAATGGATTATCTGTTAGTGGGTATTGAAAGATATGATTTAAATTTTTGATTAAAATGAAAAGTGTATCTGATATGACACTCGAATCGAAAATTGATAATCTAAATGAGTTCTTGAGTTTGTATATTAGTGAGATTAATTGATGAAAATAACGTAAAAAAGATTTTTCTTTCTTTTGTATAAATTTTTTATTTTTCTTAATTTTCGGTTATCCTTATTTTTCTTTACTTTATTTCTTAATCTATTTTCTTCATGAATTATGTGTGTATATTCACTACAAAGCTTCACGAGACAACACTCGTTAGGATAATATAGGGGTTTAAAAGTTTGTTACACGTACTAAGTGCAATCGCGATTCCCGCGAAAGTGAGTTAGAATTTTTCTTTTTCTTTTAAGCTTTAGGTTTTGCTCGAGAACTAGCAAAAGATAGGTGTGGGGGTGTGATAAATATTATATTTTGCATTTTTCCTCCTATATTTTACCTATTTTTGTATATAAATAATTGTTATTCGGGTATATTTAGTGTATTTTTATAGGTAACAAACATTTTGCAAGGAAAGAAGAAGAAGATGCAAATTTATCATGAATATGAGTAAAGAAAGTTAACTAAAGTGAAAACCGCCACTCAAGTGCAGCAATAACAACTTCAAGAGTAGTTTCAGCGAAAATAAAGTTTGAACTGGAAAGTTTCATGTAGGGAAAAGTTATAGATCTTGGAATTATTTTCAAAATGAGTTCAAGAACAGCTTAATCTGAGTTCATGTGAAATAGTTATGGCTATTTAACTGAAACGCTGCATAGTGAAAAATCCAATCCAACGGACTACGGGTCTGTTGAACTTAATTTCAGATTTTGGACCCCGAAAATTAGTATTTTATGCCATCTAATCTCAATCATTAGTTTTTAATACCTATTGGTTGGATTAAAATTATATATCTTGAGATTAGTTTGTATTGGATTAGAATTATATCTTTTATATTAAGTTTGAGTAGGAGTAGGATTGTATTTGGGTTATAAATACCCTATGAGTCCTTGTACATTAGGGAGAACTTTTAGATGTAATTTTAAATATATTTTTTATTAATAAAATTAGGATTTTGCTGAAGGGGTGACGACCACAATACCGGACTCTAGAGGTAATTCTCTTTGTTCTTCAATTTTTCCTTAGTTAATTTATTTTAATTGCTTTCTACTTTAGATTTATTTACTTTTTAGATTAGATTTAATTGCTTTCTATGAATAAAAATTTGATTTTTCTTGTTAGAAATATGAATAGCTAATTTAGCTTAGCTCTGGGATGTTGATGAAACTAGAATCCGCTATATAATTGCTCTCTAGTATTTTCTTCTTAATTAAAATAAATAAAGATATGACTTTTCTATGAAAAGATTAAAATACAAGAACTCGTAGATTAATACTTTGATAGGTTATACTTGAATTAGGTTTCTTGATAGCCTATACTTAATTAGAATTTGGGGTTGTTGATTTTATCTTTTTCATTGAATTATCTAAAAAGTTAGTTTGTTTTTATGAAAAGTAGTATCTTTAATGAGTTATACTTGCACACCACTTGATAGCTCATGATTAGGGCACTTTAAATAAAGATTAAACTAAAAAGATCATTTTTTTATGATAGAAGAAGATAATAGAAGTAATAATATGGTTGAAAACTAGTGGATTTTAGATCATAGGCTATTTAGATAGTAACAAATTCAATTTAGAAACTCATAATTAGTCCGTTAGACTTAGGAAATAGTAAGAATCGCAAAACATCTGAAATCTCTGTGGGACGACCTATTAAGCGCTACAACTGACACTGTACGCTTGCAGTAAATACCACATCATGTAATAAAAATTTTATACTTATTATTTTATGATTATGATGAATATGAGTGGCTAATTCTGTTTCAGTTTTAATCTAGTATGAGTTTTATTATTTCTGTACTAAATTTGTGACACTCCCAAATCTACACACTGATGGGCCGAATGTGTCCCAAATCTTTTTAGTTCATTTAGGAAGAAGATAAATAAAATTTGTACTACGGTTTATCCCTAGCTTCATCTATTCATAGAACTAAACTAAATTAGTTACTCATATTTATATTAATCAAATAGATATTTTTACTCATGTCAATTATTAAAAATCTAAATTTTACAACAAACCAAGTAAAATCATAATGTAGAAAGTATTAAAATTAACTAAAAAGAAATTAAATAAATTTAACTACTTAGAATAGAAATGAATAGTTAGAACTGGCCTTTAGAGTTTAGGTATGGTGGTCGTCACTCCAACGGTCTAATTTTCTAATTTTATTAATCTCAATAATATCTAGGAAACCCTAATTTACAAAGATACGACCAATATATAGGTCTAAGGATTACGGTCTAAGGATTACAAAATCATAATCTAGTCAAAACAATAAAAGCACAAAATTATAATAAAACTCTCATAAATTTTTCAGTTACAAACTCATTACTTTTGCAGTCAAATATCGGAGTTAACTGTCAAATATCAGTAGTCAACTTTGGTCAAAAAGAGTCCTACTCCTTATCTGAGTCAGCAAAAAAATTCCCGACACCTGTGGGCTTCCATTGCCACCAAATAGCAGCAAATGCCACCAAATAGTGGAAGAAGCTGGTCTTCTTGGATGCTGGCTTTTGGAAATTGATTATCTAGCTCTTTTTTTCTTTATTCCATGACTGGATTCAATTTTGATAAGTTCTAGCTTTGTGCTTCAATAATTTTCTTCTCTTCTCTTTTCTGGACTTGGTTCTCTTCTCTTTTCTTCTCTGGCTCTTTTCTTCTCTTTTCTGGTGTACTTGTGATTTCATGCCATATCCTTGTAGTAATAGACTTTACCTGAAAAATATACTAAAATTACCGGAATAGTATTGTTTATATACAAAAATAGATAAAAAGTGGGATATAAATATGCAATATATGATACTCATCACACCCTCATACCTATCTTTTACTAGTTCTCAAGTAAAACCTAAACCTAAAAAGAAAAAGACAAATCCTAACTTACTTTTGCAGTAATCGCAGTTGCATTTAATACATGCAACAGGCCATTAAAATCCTAGGTCACCTAATGAACGAGTTGTATCTTGTGAGGGTTTCCAGTGATGTTACCCACAAATATTGTGAAGAAGATAGATTAAGTAATAAAGAAAAAAAAATAAGGATAACTAAAAATAAAACGAACAAAAATTCATACAAAAAAGAAATAAAAAATCTTTTTGGCATTTTCTGCAATTAATTTGGCTAATCTATAAATTCATGAACATATTTAGATTATTAATTTTTCAAGTCAACTATCATATTAAATACAGTTATTATTTTAATTAAAAATTCAAACCCTATGTTTTGATACCATTAATAATTAATTCTATGGTTCCTACACATCTAAGTACACATGTGAGAGTTTATTTTGGTTTAAACTTAACTCTTGATTCATCTTGCCCTCTAAATTTTTTCTTTTTTATTTTTAGTTTTTTTTCTTTTTGAATATTTCACCTTCATGCGAATATTCACGCTTGTTAAGGTGCAAATACCCGATTGTTCGGATTATACTCTATCTTAAAAATACCATTGTGTGAATATTCACACTTATTTAGGTGCAAATACCCAATTGATTAATAATTCTTAAAAATTTAGTTATTTAGAAAGGATCATTGCCTTAATATTAGGCTCACCTTATTATTCTCTTTTTTTTTTCTTTTCTTTTGCTTTTTTTTAGAGAGAAAAAACTACTCAATTATTATTTTCATCCTTAATCTAATAAACCACTATTTAGTGGAAAAAAATTAATGTATAATTATCTCAAAATTATAGTTAGTGATATTTATTTTTTGAATTTTATTTTTTTCATAAAATTCTAAGCGTATTATCCAATATGCCTTTCCTATCAAATCTCAAATCTAAATTTATTCTTTATTTCTAACTAGCTTGATTTATTGCAAAAAATAATTTTCAAATTTTCAACTTTTTTTTTCCAAATACCCTAAAATTATCCCAAGTGTAAAATAAAGAAGTCAAAAAATTCTAAAAACTTAAAATAAAATAAAAAGAAAATAAAAATTCTAGAAAGAGTACAGAAATTCATAATCCTCCCGCACACTTAAACCCATGTATGCCCTCATACATGAACAAAGAGTGGTAAAATAAATATGAAAACTATTGTACAATAAATATAATATACAAAGAATAAGAATCGTGAAAAATCACGATCTCAAAGAGGTTACCCTATTAATATACGGAAAGCGGTTATGATCTTTCGATCGCTTTTCATTTTCATAATATGTATATTTTAGATGTGAAGTGAGTATATTATTGTTTCTCATCAACCTCTTACAAATCATGAAATTACCTTTTGTTTCTTACGCCGTCGACGCTTCCTTTTTTTCCTCACATAAATATTAATGAGTGGTTTAAATAAATTTTCAATGTAAATAATCCAATCATTATTAGCATCATACATGCATGTGGAAATATCGTGATATGTGAAGAGTGCACCATGATCAAGTGAGTCATAAACTGTGAAGTATAGTGGCCCTTCTAACTCACGAAGTAATGGGAGTTCCCCCGTAACCAAATCCTCAAACCTTTGCTCATTAGTGAATTGCACATTTGCAAAAGTGTCACCATCGGTGTATGCCAATTCGTCTAATAACATAAACTCTTCTTTAAAAATTTGCTCAAATATGGGTTTCATATTAACGCAAGAGATAGAATGAGTGTGTTGTTGTAAATCATGTTAGCCTCAAAGAGAGAGCTCGTCGTGTATTTATCCATGTTGAATATATTTAATGCCATAGTCATATTTCCAAATAATAAATTTATGAGGCTATTCCTCTGGTCGATTATGCATTTGAAGTTGTAAGGGATCGTTTGCCTAAGATAATAGGAATTTGATTCCGTAGATTCGGAATTGGCTTGGTTTTTAAGACAATAAATTTTACAGAAAAGATGAATTTGTCGACCTTGACAAGCACATATTCAACCAAACCTTGATTGAACGATCAACTAGCTGTAATGTGACCTTAGTAGGTTGAAGTTTTCCAAACCCCAGTTGCTGATAAATAGCTAGTATAAGGAAAAAAGTTGATACTAACCCCTAGATCAAACAATGCCCTATCAAATATAGTGTTTTCAATTGTGCATGAGATTGTGAGAGAACCTAGTTCTTTGAACTTGTCATGTAAGATGTTAGAGAGAATTTGAGATATATTTGCAGTAAGAAAGACTTTCTCTGAAACTTTTTTACTCGTTTCTTAGTGCACAAATCGTTATGAAACTTGGTATAAGTGGGAACTTGTTGTATGATATCATGGAATGTTAACCTTGTTGAAACGTTTTAAGACTCTTCTCTACTTGCGTTGAAGACTTCCTAAACCGATTGGGATATGGTGCTTTTGGCTTAGGACTAAGTTCATCTGGATGAGTATGTGATGTCAATGGAGGTAATGAAGTTGGATGTGAAGAATGAGATGGAAAAGATGGTGTAGCCTACAGAATAATATGAGTGGGATCATGGGACATGATTACATTATTGTCCACTTGCTTGCTAGAGCTGAGCATCTGAATGACATTATATTGGTGAACAAGAGATGGAACAGACTGATGGGTTGGAGTTAGGGTTCATTATTGGTTGGCTCGGAAAGGTTCCTGCCCCTGCTCACTAAGTTGTGCAGCTAATTGTCCAATTCGCTGCTCCTGACGTTTGATCTATTTAGAACTTGCAAGAAATTGTTGGTCGGTTCGTTATATAAAGTCAGTAGATACGTTCATTAGATTTTGTATATTTGTATCTAAATTGGACATTGTTCTAAAAAGATTATCCACACTGCTCTCAAGTGACGTTAGTTATCTATCATGATCATTGTTTGACCCCTGTTATAGATAGAATTAATTAGGTGCTGGTGGTCTATTCTAATTGTTCCCACAGTTCGTGGTTTTGGATCTCGATAGACACCCACATTCGGCCTTAAGAACTGACCATTGAATAGAGCCTGCATGTTGGAGTTGGAAGCCCCCCGGTATTTCCCCTGACTCCATGGATGGTTTGAGTAATTTTTCCAAACCGAATTGTATCTAGGAGTGTATAGATTGTTCATAGGTCGTTAATATGACACATTCGCTTGCTAAGTTATACGACCTGTAGGATTCACTAAGAGTGGACACTTCTCGATGACATGATTTGGAATTCCACAATTGAACCATGTGGGAGCGTGCAATTGATTGACTTGACCCAACTACGGAGCACTAGAAGTTCCAACGCCTCGATTCTCGTCATAAGGGCTGCAATTTTAGTTTCAACAGTTATTGAACACTATGGATCATGTAGCTTGTGAAAGTTTTATGCTTGAACTGTAGTGATATGTGCAATGGGTAACAACGATGTTGAAGGATCAAAATCGATTGGTCCATCTTGTTATATGTAACAACCAATTTTGTTATTTGTTATTTTTAATTTTCTAAAATATTAAAAATAATATTTTATGGAATAAAAAAGATTTTTTTAAGATAAAGAGAAATAGATGGAAACAAGTCAAATAGGAACCCAACTCCTAACAATAAATAAATAAGATTGGTTATTATCTTATAATTTTGATAAGGATTGATCAGGTTTACTTTAACAAAAGAAAATTTCTAATTTGATTCGTATCTGGGAGGATAAATACTTAAAGAGATGTTAAATCTAAATAGAAACTTAATTCTTAGATTGACTCTTATCTAATAATTGGTTATTCAGATTTCTTTAACTAGTAAAATTCTAATTTTAATTATTTAATCTCCTTTAACTAAACAGAAAATCAATCATCTCCCCACTGCTCAAATGCAGGGAGAAAAGAACTGAGAGAACATACATGAGGGAGAAAAAAAAAATAAAGAGACAGTAAAGAAAAAGAAAGAAAGAAATTTCAACAAAAGAGACTTGGAGATTTCATCATCCCTCACGTAAAGAACTTAGATCCAATTTGAATTACGGCTAAGGTGAGTTCTTTAACTCACTGTAACATGTTATTAAATTATATTTATTTTTATAATATGATATCAACATCACTGTTGTGGAAGTCAAATCTATGCTGAATAGCAAAAGAGCCATTTATATGTTGGACATTTTCTTTTATTTCTTCAGTTGATTTTTAACAACTCACAATGTTCTAAGTCTATTAGATTAAAGTAATTTAACCTACAGTACTTTTTACTTGCAAAATATCTTCTGAGGGGAACGCTTGTAAGCATCAAGTGATCTCTTCATAATAAATTTATTGCATGTTTACAGTGCCGTTTATTTAATTAAAATGTAAATATCAAATGAGATCCTACACATCATCATCATTAACATCCACAAAGTCTTCGTATAAAATTTTTTGAAGTCGGCTACATATAAATGTTCATATATTTTACTGAAATTAATTTGTGGATGTTATATTGTTCGTTCCTTCAAAATATCAGCACGAAGCTTGGAGTGTATGTATTTCACGTTCTTCAGTTTTAAATGAGTTTAAGTATGTAGCAAACTAATATCGTCATTGATACTGGTATTCTATACAATTAAGGTATAATCATTGGCCTCTATATTATTATAAATTAGATTTCAGAATTTCCTAAACTGGGTCTACAAACCATAAATGTTAATATATTTATATGAAATTAAATTTTTGAAGTTGGCTATATGAAAATTCCTTTTCGTTCATTTATTATATAGTTTTCATAGAACAGTAAATAAAAAATATCATGTTTAATTAATTAAAAAAAATATAAATCTTAGATAGTTATTCTATGTTATATGCACAATATTGTAGTGTTTAACTACTTTATGTATATATGAGAATGAAAGAATCATGTCATGATGCCATTATAAGTCATGTGTATCATGTATCATGAACTCGTGGGTGGGGAGAAACTACATAATGGACAAGAGCCATGTTGTAAAAAGATTAATGTAATATTAAGGTCGAGAATATTTTATTGCAGCGGTATGGGTGATACTCGATCAGCGAGTGATAATTAATATCTTATATCGTATGTACATTACTATAATATAGTTACAAGGTATAAAATGATAATACCTAGCTATATGGTATGGTTCAGTGCCATACGATTGAAATTGGGACCCAGGTGTGTACATTTACTTATACCACAATGGAGAATAATACTATCTTATCCATCAATAGCTTTCACAACTAACTTGGACAATGATTGAGATTAATAGAATACATTATCAAGATAAATAGAGTAATTATTTCGTCATGCTTATTTATTCATTTATATTTGTTTACATGCTTAATTTTATATTTCATGATCAATACTGATATGAGCATGCCTGCATGCATGATACTTCTGTACTATGATAGTACACTTTTTTTTTTCTTTAATTGTTACTTGCTGGATTTAATCCCTATGGTTCTGAACACATGTGTTGGGGAAGTGGAAGGAGAAGTTGTACCAATTGAAGATCCATACTTTATTGATCAAACAGAATAATAGTGAGAGGTGGATCTAATATCATAATTTTATATATGATATTCATATTTCTTCGACACGATTTCTTATTTTGATTTTTTATTGTACATATCTAGAATTGTGTGCTCTTTCATGTAATCAACCTTATATTTCATAAATGTAACTTCAGTTCCAAACATATTATTTATTTATTTATCAATTAAGATTATTCCAAAATCCTGTGACTGTTGAGTAATCTAGTGAAATTTATGTAATATCCACCATTTTGAAAAACAGTTGAAAAATGGGAGCGTTACATGTTAGTATCAGAGTTAGAATTTATTTGGAAGGCCATATGACTATTGCTACATAAGAGCATGCTATGACTCATTCTTGATAATTATTCTTTATTCTTAGATATCTATCTAATCTAGTATTATGCCTATCTTATTGCATTTTGTTTGTTGAAAATGTTTTTTGGATTTTCTTTATTGATTACTTTCTGGTCCATTGCATAATAATAGCAATCCAATCTTTTGCCAGTATAACCCTTAGTGTTAAGTAGAGAATTTTATACTAACTTGCTAGTTATAAATGGAAGAAGATGTGACATTACCTTAGGTATGGATTAGTTGTGTAGCTTCCATATGGTGATAGATTGTAGAAGAAGATGAGTTATATTTCAGATTTCTAGTCATTTAGAGTCTGAGTTTGTTGGTAGAAGTCAATCCTTAGAATTAACGAAATCTAAAGTGCCCGTGAAAAGAGGAGTTTTGGAAGTAATGTAAGTAGAAGAAGGAATTATCTCAGTAGTATCAAAATTCTTAAATATATTATCTAAGAGATACCTAAACTATTACCAGTAAGGACAATAGAATTTACTATTAATATTATTTCTGGAGTTGAACCAGTTTGTAAACCACCTTACCAAATAGGATCGTATAATTAGATGAATTTAAGAGACAAGTAGGTGAGGTATTAAAGATGGGTTTTGTAAGACCTAATGCTTCACCTTAGGGAGCTCAGGTATTATTAACAAAGGAAGGATGGAAGTCAAAAACTGTGTGGGGATTATAGGAATTTGAATGCAGCATAAAATTTTAAAAAAAATAAGTACTCATTATCGAGAATAACCAATCTGTTAGATTAGTTGGGAGAAACAATGTTACTCTCGAGGATAGATTTTCGTTCGGGATTCTATCTTAACGGAAGATAATCCAAAAACTGCATTTAGAATCAAACAGTCATTTTGAATATTTAGTGATACCATTTTGAGTGACTAATGCACAAATAATATTTATAAATTTTATAAACCATATTTTTTCTCAGTGTTTAGATAAGTTTCTAGTAGTGTTTAATAATGATATCTTGATCTGTTTCTAGAATAGAAAAGAGTATGCTGAGTATTTGAGGATAAATTTGAAGACTCTCAAAGAGCAAAAATTACATGAAAAATTGAGCAAATATGAATTCTGATTGAATAGTGTTCTTTCTTGTGCCAACTACTTTTTAAAGATAGTATATCAGGTGATTCTAAGAAGATAGGAGTTGTGATAGATTGGATGGGGTTAAAATCTATATCCGAAATTCGGAGTTTTTCTTGGAAAGGTTGGGGTATTAGAGAAGATCTATGCACAGTTTTGCAAAGATTGCATCTCTTAACTAAATTGATTAGGAAAAGAGTGGAATATGTCTAGACGGAGAGTGTTATAAGATATTTAAATAATTAAAGTAGAGACCGACTATTGTCAAATAACACTAGTATTAGCAATTCCAGATAATTTTGGAGGAATAAAATCTTAAAGTGATGCTTCAAGTTGGGGATTACGATGTAAATTGACATAGAATGAAAGAGTGATTGAATTTAGATTTTATCCCTAAATTTTCTAGGAAATAGAAGATGAATGTCATACTCGTATTCTTTTTAAAAAAAATGTGGAGTCTAAATATAGGAAAATATAATTTTGAGTATACACTTTTAAAAGAAAAAGAAGGATATGACAAAAATATTGATAAATTACAATAATCGATATTGGTAAACTTGGTTAAGTATGCATAATTAGCGAGATTAACTAGACAAATGGACTATGGGATAAGGAACAACATGCAGAAGAGTGGATGCAAAGGATATTAGGAGATATTAGAGGACTAAAAAATTTTTTAGAATCTGTCAGGTTGGAAAGCAGGGGACAAGAAATTGATAATGAATTATATTAGGAAAAGAAAATTTTCATCAAGGCAGAATATAGTATTTATATCTTATCTCTCAAGTTTGGTTTTATCTTTCCAGTTAATTGTCTTACTCTATTACTTTTATAGCGTTTCCATCTAATATTTCATATTTTCCACTGAACTTTATCCTATTATAGTTCATATCTTGAACATTTTGTATATTACTTATTAAGTCAGCTAGGCAATTATTGTAAGAGATTTAATCTCTAGCGCCGACAATCGTAGTCGATCATTAAGATCGTTTTGCATGATTGAATTTTGTGATTAGTCATGAAATGATTTCTGATCTTGTATCTCTACCATTTGTAGTTCTGTTATATTGATATTCTAAGATTTATTTTATCTTCTAGCGTCTATTACAGCTATGTACTAGGACTTAAAGAGTGAACTTTACAAGATATTTGTTACTTATATTTTATCCATTTCACCTATTAATCAGGATTGCATGTCATCCAAATTGGTAGCAGCTATTTCTGATTAAACTATGTCTTAGTTTTACATTTCTCTGTTCCAAATAAAATTTTGAGGTCGAGTTAGAAATCTTGCCTGTGGATTATCGTTACCACCAAAAATGGTAATCGTTCATAATGCATTTCACATATCAAGTTGAGAAAGTGTTTAGCTAAAGAGTATAGAGTAGTAAATCTATCAGAGATGGATATGATATCGAACTTAAAAATATGAGAAGATATATGTAACAATCGTTAGCCGATAGGAGAAAGTATTGAAGAACAAAGTAATACAATTGGTTCTTATTTTGTGGGACATACAAAAGTACTTGGGAGGTTGAGAATGACATCAGGATGAAGTATACGTACCCTTTCTCATGATCATGTTAATTTCATTCGTTTTTGTATCCATCTATACAAGTATATGTTGTCATGTCCCTTAATTTAGACTTTTAAGAACGAAATTCTTTTATTTGGTGGATATGATATAATATCTCAAATTTCATGCTATTCGTATCCTTCCTTTAGGACCAATCATGCTAAATTAGGATTATAGGGGTCAGTTCGGAAACCAAAAGGAAATTACTTTTGGTAACTGTTAACTTTAAATTCATAACACTAAATGACATTCGGTTATTGTGGGTATTGATTTTCTTATATGAATGGTTTTTAGAAATTTTTCCAAGAAGCCCAATAAATATTCCTGAATTTTGTTAATTTCATAATATTAAATTATTCTTATAATAATCAGTAAATTATATCTTTCATTCTAGACATCGAAATAATAAATGCATAATTTTGTAGTATTTCTATCATTGTGCATTAAACATTGTATTAATTCTGTAACACTTGGAGAATGTCAGTCGGAACCGAAATTGGAAAAAGAATAAATAGATAATTTAATTCTCAAGCTTGTTCTCCCACCACTATATGAGGCGGTTGCCTCTATGGGAGTCAGTCATAGAAATGACTTGAAGAATAAACTACTATGAGGAGTTTATAAATTCTATTTTTCCTTCCTCATTTTTTTTCTTTGCCACACCAAAGACCCTTCCCCCTCATAATATTTCTTTCTTTATGCTTATTCCCCTCTTTGTTGAAATTAGCTCGTCGCCAAGTCTCGATCAAGTTCTTTTTTTCTTGAAATTAATTCCTACAAAACATTTTAAGTAACGCTTCTATTCTTTATTATTTTCATGAAAAATTTATTTATTTTTTATTGAGTGTATGTACATAATTTATTTAATTTTATGAATATTCTTGGCTCACAATTTGACTAATATTTTGTGAATATGCTCAACTCATATTTTGGGCTATTAATTAATAATGAGAATTGAACCAGATTATTAGTTAATTTGATAGTCAAACACAAAACATGCCTAACAAAATTTGTATTGAGTCAATTTCGATATATACACATATTATAGTATTTATACTTCTTGATGTTACACTTCTTGATTTTAAAAATAATATAATTTAAATATATTGATCAATCAAACATTTATTATTATATAATTATGCTAAAAAGGTGTTAGAATTTATATTTTGGATTGAAATAGTTTTGAACTATTAATTTAAATGTGTTGTTGACATCGATCGCCTATATTCAATAACATAAGAAATAGTCCAAGCAATCAATCACATAAGACTTGTTTAAAAGAAAGAAATTTAATGGCATGGTATCAATGGCATCGTCAGGCTATTTTGGTTATATTAATTAATATAATTACTTACATTGCTGTAGGAGGTATTATTTGAAATATATATATATATATATATATATATATATATATATATATATATATATATATATATATATATATATATATATATATATATATATATATATATATATATATGATTGTGCAGTGATATGTTACATTGTAGGGTTGTATTCAAATATTTTATGACACTATACTTAAATATAGTATAGTGAAGAAAGTGGGAGATATGAGATTTTATTGAAATATGTTGTTATCATTAATTCTTTACTGTGAACAATATTTATTTTGAATTGAATAAGAATTTGTAGGGTCGATGTCTTAAATCATCTCATTTAAGCTCGATCATGTAGTTTGACATACGACACTTATTTGTGACATGACATATTATACTAAAAAGAATGATACGTGATGGATATAATAGTGTACATAGTGACATAACAAGGGTATGTAATATAGCAATATTGGGTATACATAATACAATAATAAATTGTTAATGATATCATGGATGATAGAAACAGACTTGTATATGTGTATGAACAAATCATGTCATGATATTATTATAAGTCATGTGTATCATATATCATGAACTCGTGGGAGAGGAGAAGTTACATGATGGATAAGAGTCATATCGTATAAGTATTAATGTATTGTTAAGGCCGAAAATTTTTTAGTGCAGCGGTCTAGATGATACTGGATCACCGAGTGTTGATTAATATCAAGTGTGGTATATCTGTTAATGTAACATAGTACGGGGTGCGAATGATAATACCTAATGGTACGGTACGGTTAGCGCCACGCGATTGAGACCGGAACCCGGGTATGTACAAGTACATACATGACAATGGAGAATAATGCTAACATATTCATCAATACAGTTTCTGCAATTAAATTGGACGATAACTGGGACTAATGGAATAAATAATCAAGACATATAGAGTAATTATTTCGTCATTCTTATTTATTTATTTAAACTTATTTATATACTTAATTTTATATATTCATGACCAACACTGACATGAGCATACCCACATGCACTGATACTTCTGTACTATAATAGTATATCTTATTTTACTTTAAGTGTTATTTACTGGATATAATCCCCTTGGTTCTGAATTTAGGTGTTGGGAAAGTGGAATGAGAGCCAGTACTAATCAGAGATCTATATTTCGTTGATCAAGCAGAACTACAGTAAGAGGTGGATATAGTATTATAATCTTATATATATTGTTTATGTCGGGTACTATTCCTTATTTTGATTTTTTTGTTATTGTACATACGTAGAACAGTGTGCCTTTTCATGTAATCAATCTTATATTTCATAAATACAATTTCAGTTTTCGACATGTTATTTATATATCTATTTTGGTAGTAGTTATTATTATTCTAAGATCGTATAACTATTAAGTAATTTAGTAAAATTTTAAGTAGCATCCTCAATATTGAAAAGCAGTTGATAAACAGGGCCTTGCATCCCCTTTACCAAAGTAATTGTTTCTACGCTTTATTTCCGCGCTCTTACTTCCTGATTATGTGCTTTCAATGGAGTTGTTTGCTTCTTTCTAGGCTAAGATAAGGAATCATTTCTTCTTACTTTTACTTCAATATATGTCTAGTCCAACTTGTCTCCTTTACTGTCTGATTTTTGGTCTAGTTCTAGCACTAGCTTAGTTGACAGCCCTCTGTGATGTCCTCTTAATCAAGTTAGTCTTCCTCTTCGGAGTCGGTTCTTGAATCGGTTTCTTAGGTCCCCTCCTCGAATTTTCGGATTTCCTGTGTTCATCATCTTCTTCTGAGACAGCGTGGTCCTGCCATTGCTTTCGGCCTTCCCCAAATATCATTCCTCCTGATGCCTCAACCAAGGACACTGGAATTGTCGAATTTAATGGAGATGGCACTTCCTCAGTAGGAGTAGTATGGTTGATCATAAGAGGTTGATTAAGGCTAAGAAAACTCTTCGATGGTTCAAACCAAACCGTCTTTCACTGTCGGAGAAGTGGCTCATTTAGAGGGTAAGGTCTTATTTCTGCTCGGGAATAAAGTTCTGCTTCCTCGACCAGAGTCCAATATAGCTGTAGCACCCTCAGGATATATCAGGCTGTACTTCCATGTAGTCCTCCTGGGGCTTACATTTTTATGCTTGCCAATACTCGATAAGGGTAGCCGTCCTCATTGTATCCCCACCACTACTCACCTTTTTAGTTTTTCTGCGACATAAAGTCATTAATAGATCACAATTCATGGATGTTCTTTGCAGGGAGACCCAACAAGAAACTTTTTATTGAGTAATCGTTCAATAACAAATCATGGAGGGGCAAGTATGTCTTCGTCAAGACCTTAGAGATGGGCTTGGATAACCTTTCTGAGTATTGGCAAGCATAACAGGTGAATCGCCCACCTCAAATGTTATCATTCACGTCAAGCAATATAGATACTTACTTTTATCCAAATAGCATGTCATAGAAACTCTTGGCCCACACGAGCTTATAGGATCCTCAACACTTGAATCGTCCACGTCAACCGTTACGCTCGCCAATACTCAGAATGGTTATTCAAGCCCGTCTCCAAGTTGTTGATGAAGACAAACTTGCCCTTCTATGATTTGTTATTGAACAGTTACTCGAACAAAAGGTTCTTGTTGAACCAACGGGAGTGGTTACTCAACAAACTCACCCGTTGCTTCGGCGTTTTGGATGAAACTAGGTGTCTGTCCAACTTTTGCGGAACAAGCGGGAGCGGCTTCATAGTTGGCGTCATGTTCCAACATTCTTTAGATGAAGAATAAGAGCAGAGCAAGGTCCTTCGACTACTACACCAAGTCGAAAGTGGACTCTGATTGTGACTATCTCGCTCCCCTATAGAAGTTCATGAAAGATGCCTCCATTTTCCTGCCAAGGCTTGCACGGGTACCAAATGAGAATGCGACTGTTCCTGGTGACTATGAATTATTAGGCAAAAAGGAAACCCGCAGCCGTGTCCATATGCTGGATGTGAGTACAATATGCAACTATGCAATTGTGTAGACTCTCCACAGCGGGTTCTATGATACTAGCAAGTCCTGCCAGGGGTTGGAAGCAGAGGCTAGGAGAAGGACGAGAAAATAGGTTGCATCAAACGCCTACTTAAGGAAGCACATAAAAAGGTTGTTGCGACGCAGTGCACTGCTAATCACGCCAAACTTAAGAAGCAGAAAGCTTCGGCCATGGCTAGTCTTCTGGAGTCGGAGGAGAAGCTGATGGCCAATCTCAAAGTAGCTAGCCACCGACAAATTGGGATATCTGGAATCAGGGGCCTAAAATGAGAAAGCAATCCGAGCTTACAAGAATAGCCTCTAAATCTCTAAGGACACTTTGGAGTCCTACAACATAATGTTCGAGGCCTGTTTCTACCAGGTTAAGGCTCTGCTCTTGGGCAAGCGAGCAAAAACTAATAAGCTTCCACCAGGCCGGAGAATGTGTGACCTTGAGCTAGACTCAGAGGAAAATATGGACGTGACTGTGCCAGAGGAGACCTCAAATGACAATCAATGGAAGGCCCCTGGTTGCCCGAATGAGGAGGCCTAAAGTAGAAAATTATGTGCCCCTCATTTTTGTCTTTGCATTTGAGATCTGATGGTCTCCATCATTATATCTTCCATTTCTTCTGAATGAGTACATTCTTTTTCTTTTCCATTGCTATCAAGCTTTGATTTTGTCGCGTACTCTTGAGTGGTTTGAATATGCTAAGTGTTGATATGTATGGTAATGGGCATCCCATTGATAGAGGGTGTCTTGCCAGTAATGGGCAATGGTCAGTAATGAGCATCTCACTGAGAGTGGGTATCTTGATACAACCTTAATCGTGCACTTCCAAACATAGGAGATGGATAAGTAGTACTTGGAAACTAAGTTCAAGATTATTCTCTTGAGGATGCAATACTTTGTGACTATGATCGACAAGTAGCACTAAAACTAAAGGTTACGAAAAATAACAAGAAAAAGTATAGATTGGTTTGGAGTTTATTGGTTGAAAATTGCTATTAAAATAAAGTAGATAGTTAATCTGACTTAAATGGGTTAACACCTCCAAGATTGAATCACTGTATGAGTTAAACCTTATTTTATTTCAGTTATATAGATCACGTGATCTCATATAATCGGAAAATAAATCATTGAAAAGCACATAAATACTAAAGTTATAATATTGATAGTTGACTAGTTATCTCGATTAATTCTTATATAAATTTTTGAGATAATCCGAAGTATGATCTATGAATAACAGAAATAACAGTTTAAAGTTTAAGCATACACTACCTAAAGAATCTATGATATATCAAAAATTAAGCACAGGCTATATTGTCAAACTATAGACTACCAAAGTTTTGAAAATCGTACTTATACCTAAAAAACAATTGGGGAACTAAAAATCAAATATTTTATAAAACTATAAAGCATAGAAAAACAAAAAGTCATACCAAATCATCATTTAGTGTTTGTTACCTCATTCAATACTAATAAGAAATTTAACCACTCATAATCTTCATAGCCATCAAATAATTGAAAGAAATTATTTTATTAAATAAAATGAGAGAGTACAGAAACTCAAAATATCAATAACTCTCAAAATCTTTCTTAATATCTAAAATCGTTTATAATAATCCTCCTCCTCCTCCCTTTTTATTTCTAATGCACAATGGTTATTTAAAGACCCCTAGGATTTAATTCACTAAAACAAGAGTTCTATCTAATAGGAATTTTGTTTTTACTTTAGAAATCTCGTATTTGTATCTCTGGCTGCCTAGCTATCGACAGCAGCATCAACAACCATTTCGACAGCCCTTCTCTGATAGCTCTACTCTATTACATACAAACTAACTATCGACAGTCCATTCAGGTGGACAATGATACCTAGAAATTTAATCTTTGGCTATTTTTGAGCATAGATATGATGCTCTTTCAATTTCCCTTCATGTAGAAACCTGAAAAAAAATCATAAAATACTAGAAAAAATAAAAGTGGATTGTTATAATAATATGAGTAATAAATCATTAATTTTCCATATTAATCATCAAAATTAGATTATGAGTGCTTAAAATAGATACAAAATATTACACTTCAACTCTTAATCACACCCCAACTTATGTTTTGCTGGTCCATAGCAAACTAATTAAACTAAAGTTATCCTGAGAAATAAAAATAAAATCCTAAGTCAGATTCACAATTGCACTTAGTAAGTGCAATAAGCCTTTAAATCTCTAGGTTACCCTAATAGACGAGTGTTGTCTAGTGAAGGCTTTCAGCAATATTACCCACAAATACCAAGAAATGTAGGAGTAAAGAAAGAAATAAAATGAACAAAAAGGATAAGTATATAATAAAGAAATCTAAGAAAAACTAAGAAAATGAGAAAATCTTTTAGTTTTCTCTTTTTTCCATACCAAACTTAATTAAAAACATACACATGGGTATTTAAATAATTTCTAATCTTAAAAGCTTACCCCCTAATCTAGTACTCTTAGTGTCCATTATGACTACTTAAATCTTATTGTAAATACACCTAATTCTTGATTATCCACTCCTATCCATCCTTGTGAGCATGTAAATAAGCAAGTATACCTCCAAACTCCAATCAAACTCACACGAAGCCTTTTCATTGTCTTCTGTGTTTTTTATACATATAACCACTAACTGTTCATGTAAACATCTATGCTTTTCCTAGACACAAATGCCCAATTATTAAGCGTATGCTTGTTGTGAATATGCATGCTTCCTCAGGCACATGAACCCATCCATTTAACACTTACATTATTTTTATTTCTCTCTTTTTTCTATAGGAGATTCTTGATGTAATGACCATAATCTTTAAGTACTTATATCAGTTTATTCTGTATCATCCGAATCAGCTCAGGAGCCCGGATACTGATAAAAACAGATGCTAAGTAAATTGAGTTATATCTTTTATTTTAATCTTCAATTTCAAATTCTATAGCGTGGACACCTCTTATCTTATTATTTTATATTTTTCTCATATTTTTCTTGAATTATTCTGGATTGGTCAGTTTTCGAACAAATACCTAATTAAAATAATCAAATTAAATTAAGATTTTCAATTTTACCCTCCTACCAACTTTAAATTTATCTCCATAAGCCCAACAACCATCCTTGGCCAAGTTTGAATAGGAGTTGACCCAATGGCAAACTTGTAACTAAGGTAAAATTTAAGAATTTTTAATATAGCAGTATACTCACCTTCCACCAGTTGTTTGACTCCAGAAATACATTCAAAAAATCTAAAAAAAAAAAAATCAAACTTCTTCATTTCGTTCTCCTCTTCATTTTTTTCTTTAGACCTCAAATCTTAAGTTTCTCTATTTATTTTAAAATAAATTACTTAATATTCAGCCTGAGAGTGAGTTAAAAATCCACTCTATTATTTTAAATGCTTTGTTTTTAAGTTTAACCTCTTCAATTCAACTCTAACCTTCTCAACGAACATGGAAAAACCTTCTACAATGCCTGCCCTTCTTTCCTAGTATGAGTTTTGAGTAATTTCTCCACTTTTGAGGAGCAATTGCATTAATATAGGATTTTTTCCGATTTTGGTTTAACAAGAGATATGAATACTCTCTCAAATCCTTTAAATTTGTGATTCTTTAATGCAATTACTCATATATAATATCAGCGACATTATCAAATATTTTTAAAGATATATATGCTCAAATTTATCTTTATCTTGAGTTTCATTGTATGTATCATACCGTGCATGTTACACATGCACAAAATGTATTGTTGCTCAGACCTACGTAACTGTTCATCTTAAAATTGGTATAACTTTTGCATGTTAACTCCGCTTGAACTTATTTAAATCCATTATAAAGATGATTCACTAAGATGCAATTTATCCAACAACATCAGACCATAATTAAGCCATTGCCTAGCCAAAAATAACCTGAAAATTCATCAATTGTTGTTGCAGCAGGTTAGCAGCACAGTAGCACTATATCATGGTAAATTAGCCATAACTTTTACTCTAGAACTCAAATTGATCTCATTCAAGATTCATTGGGAAGCTCATTGAATATCTAAAACTGTCTAAATTCTTAGCCACTATTTCATTTTTAGCATGATTAAATCAAACCCATAAGTCCTCTTGCTGTTATACCAGGTCTACAATAGCAGGTCCATGGTAAAATACCCACACTTTTTATTCTAGAACTGCAATTGAGTTTATTCAAGATTAGAAAGATGATTAAATTCTCTATAACTATACCAAGTCTTAGCTTTTCGTTCCATTTTGTGCTAGCCAAGACCTAAAATTTTTGACTTCCCACTGAATTGTAGCAACATAGGCACATGTGCCATATCCATGCCTATACCTCTTGATTTATGATATGATTCCATATACATATATTTAATCTTTCTTGCTATTACCGATGTATGGTGAGTTCAGACTATCATAACTCATGTCCTGACATACATACTATGTTCATACATATACCACCTAATTTATGATATGATATGATATGATATAAATGCACAATGTTTCTTCATGTATATTATTACTTATACATATTATTCTTACTTAAAAATGATAAGTTACGCACGTGAACATGTTATATAACTCTTATACCTACCAATATCACTCTTATACTTGCCACTATTGTCATGCATGTTGTTTCATATTCACATGTTATTGATACATGCATCCTATCATATATGACATATTGATTCAACAACTCTTAATATACACTATATTATGGGTATAGGAAAATGAATGGTAGAAAAAATATGTATTGTGGGAGTTATATAGTCTTATATTTATTGCACATAGCAGTGCATAATCTGATTCATATTTGATCAGTCTTGAGACTGTGGTACTGGGCATGTGCGGTATATGTTTAGAATTCATAAATAATCCAACTATTCAGTTCCAAACTTATAAGATACTACTTGCGTCCAATTGCTTGATCATATTATGTTACATATATTATTTGCTTCATTATTTATATTTGCTTTTGAATACCTTGTACTTCATAATTCATATGTATAACCATGTTATATCATACATATCATATACTTCATGATTCATGTAATATTATACTTACTATGTACTTCATGAGCCATACACATACACCTCTTATATTGTCTCATACTGGCATGCCACACACCATCGTTTGATATGGTTTCCATAGTATTGCACGAGTGTGAGTTTGTATTTTTTTTTTTTTTGAATTATGACCCCTAGGATTATTACACCCCAAGTCTACCAGCCGAGACAGTGGCAGCAGAGGAGGAGGACCAGTCTCTTGAGGACCCCAATTTCAGCCAGGCTGAGCGCTATTAGCTCACTTCTTATATGATCTCCATCCCATTTGTATATATATTACTTTGGCTTGTATTGGTATATGTATCATACTTTCTAGCTCTATCTATAGTATCTGAATACTCTTGCGTATATTCAGTACTTATATTGCTTTTTTTGATACTGTACTTGACTCTATATAAGCAACTATTTGTATATATATTGCTTATCATTTTTAAATATCTGTTTTGAATATTGCTATATTCATGCATATGATGTTGTGGCAAATAGATTCAAATCTGTGATATTTATCTTATATTTACGCACTTCCATATCTCTTGCCTATAATTGTATTGAAAAATATGGTCTTGTGCATTCCAGTATTGAGAGTGCTCACCGGTGACACCTACCCATTATTGAAAAACCCACCCAAGCCCACCAGTGAGATTTGGGGCATCACACTTGCAATAATTCTTGGATCACTCTTGTATTTTTCTTGTTTTTTTTAAATGATAGGCTTTCTTTTTGAGTTCTCTTATCATTGTCAACTTACATGACTTATTATGTAAGTGTGTAAAGTGTATATGTGTTTTCTAATTTTAAGTATTAGAGTATCTTATTGTTAGATTTAAACCAACTAATCACCTATAGCTAAGAAATGCTTTAATATGAGTATCAACTTTAAGATATCAAATTATAATTATCCCATGTAAAATGCATCTAATCTTGCCTTATTACATTAAGAAAAGAAAGTTTATGAATTTTTTAAATGAATTTTGGTTTAATTGAACTTTCTCTGTATTAGTTCGTAAAACTAAGTTATCACCTAGAACTAATTTAAAAATTAAAAAAAAATTATTAGTTAGTTCATAATGCTAAGGTTTAAAAATTTTTTAAAAGAGTTTTGAAAAAATTTTGAAAATTTTGAAAAATAGAAATAAATTTTTGAAAAAATTTGAGAAAAATCCTAAAAATCATAAATTTTGAAACGTTATGCGCAAAGAATTCCTAAGTTCATTTCATAATCACCCCCAACTTAAGCTTATGTTGTCCCCGATGAATTGATATATCCATTAAATCCATTAAGAACAAGCGAAACTATAGAGAGAAATTAATATATTACCTTAGTTTCTGGCTCATGATGTATCAAACTAACAAAATAAAAAGTGAGCATAAAAATATGTATAATATACATAGTGTCATCATTTGGTGCTTTTTAAGAGGATGGTGGATTCTATACCAAGTCATTAATTTATCCATTTACCAACCCAAAATTAACATATAAGTTTATTACTTATTGTTCTACCAGCTTAGCAGTTCAGCAATAGCATGTTCATAATTTAGTGACCATAACTTTTATTGTATAACTCTAATTGAGCTTATTAAAGATTAATTAGAAAGATAATTGAATTATCTAGAGCTCATTAAGATATTTGGCTCTGAATTAAATCCTATTAGTGTAAAAAATAATCTAGAAGTTTACTTTTTGCTGCTATAACTTAATAGCAACAGGTTCATGATAAAATAATCATAACTTTTGCTTTAAAACTCCAATTTAGGTCATTCAATGTTTATCTAAAAGATAATTAAATTATCTATGATGGATTCAATTCTTAGTCTCCAAATTTATTTTATTCATGGTCAAATCAAATTTGAAAATTCACTTGTTATTGTTGTAACTTAGTAAGAGCAGGTCCATGCTAAAACAAGTATAATATTTGTTTTAGAATTCCATATAAGTTCATTTGAGATTCATTAGAAAGCTAATTGAATTTTCTATAATTCTTAGAATCAAATTCTATGTTTGCTCTAGTCAAACAAGACCTGGAAATCTGACTATCCACTGAATTATGGCAGCATAGACATATATATTATGTCCGTGCATATAACTCTTGATATATGATATGATACACACATATACATGTTCAATCACTTTTATTATTACCTATGGTGTGTTCGGACCTATCATAACTCATGCTTAGGTATACATAACATGTTTGTATATATAACACTTGATTTAAAATGGATACAGATGCACGCATATTTATTTACACATGTTATTACTAGCACATAGTTTTCTTGCTTAGGAATAATACCGTATGCAGTATTACTCTTGTACTTACCAGTATTATCGTGCATGTCATTTTATCTTTACATACCAATTGATACATGCACCTTTATTTCGTATGACATCTTGATATATTAATATTTAGCATTTACTACGTTGTGATATACAGAAAATGAATGGTGGAATGAAACATGTGTTATACGACTTTTTAGTTCTGTCTGTTTTATCTATTCTGTTTGTTCTGCTTGAGATGCATCAATCGATCTATACATTGACACTATCGACTCTAAGTTTGTTTAGCAGCAGCCACCCAGCTCGTGTAGAAACTGATATCTGAGGCCGTGATCCAAGATATGCACGGAATATCCAGTATTCTTAGCGGCAACCATCCTATCCATGTGGAGAATAGTATCTATGGTCGTAGTACCAGGTGTGTACTGTACACTTCTAGAAAACGTGAATACTCTCACAATTTAGTTCCAAACTAATAATATAGAATTTTCACCCATTTACCTGATTATATTAAATTATATATACCATTTGCTTCATTATTCATATTTTATTATGCATACCTTATACTTCATAACCCATATGCATAATTATGTTATACAATGTTTAAAATAACAATAACGTTAATGTAACGGTTTTTTTGTTAGGTTATGTAGAAAATAACGTAATGCATAATGTAGGTTACGCAATTATCTATTTATTTAGTTAAAATAAATATAAAACTATATTTAATAATTTTCATAAATAAGTAAATAAATCTAAAAAATCATATAAAATACTGTAAAATTAATTTAAAAGCATAGAAATTTTTTATGATTTGTAGCAAATATCACAACAATTTTTTAAAACTATGTTTAAAATTCATAGTTCACAACTTCACATCACAATATGCAAATTGATTACCTGATTATAAGTCATACACAACAAAATATTATTTTTCATCATGAGATGAAACATAAACCCGGTTCATCATCTAATCTACAATAATAAGATTATTCCCCTCCAGAATGTAGTTCACATCTTTCGAATCGATATCATCCCCCATCTCATCAAAACTATTATCAATTAATTTTTTGTCCGAAGAAGATACTACGCAAGAGATATACAAATTAGCATGTTATTAGATACTCAAATCATTATAGGAGAGTATTCATTTAAGAATATTAAATTATAAAAATGGAATAACTTACAAGAAGTATCGACCCTTCGTTTATTTGCTGGGGTTTTAGTTCACCTTGCTTGTCTCTCTTATCCACAATGGGTGGAAAAATATTTTGATTGATATTAATTGTAGTAACTTCTAAGAAATCATTTAATCTTTTATTAGAAGCGTCATTAGTAGGCTCATATGGCAATCCAAGATATTCTGGGAGACAAGACTCTTTACTCTTAATAAGTTATTCATCCTCTGGTGTCGGCTCATCTATCAAAATTGAATCCAAATTTATTTGTTTCCTCTGAATGTTTCTCTCTCCAAACTTAATATTGTACATGGCGTACATGAGAGAATGTAGGCATTTTTGCTCCAAGCGATATATTTTTTTTTAATGTACCTTAACAAATTTGTAAATTATTATATGAGCATAATGATAAATAAAGTACTTAAAAAATAATATATTAAGTTTTTAAATTCATACTTGCTCAAAAATACTCCAATTGTATTCACATTTAGAAGCACTAGTCGTAAAAGAGAGAGAATTTGAATTGCAAACTTTTTCAATAATAGAACATCCTCTCTAAATCTTTCCCACCAGCAGCTAAAATAAATAATTAATTTTGGTGTTAAAATATGTAAAAAAATAACTTAATGATATCACTACAAATAGAACCCTAAGCATTAAAACAAAGAATTAAGATATACTAGGACTTCGAGCGTTCATAGTCATTTAAGCTAGTGGAGATCCAAATTCTTCAAACTTCTGTTTATACTGATCCAGCTCCACATCAGTTTGTGCATACTCATTGAGGTCAGGGATCATTCGTTGTATGTATTCACGAAGGTCTCTTCTAACCTCAAGAACATTGGAGGATGTATTACTGTAGAAATATCTAGGATTTAGAAAATAAGCCACTGCATGGAGGGGCTTATACAATATGCTTGTCCACATCTTATCAATCAAATTTCAGTATGGCATGTACTTCCTCTTACTGTCACTACAGACATCGGTAATTCTCTCTTCGCAATTATCAAGCATCTCATATAGAAAAAGCATGGAAGGTCTCACATATAAATCCACCTCTCGCATCACATAGACTAGTGAAAGTGTGGTGTTAAAGCAAAAGACCACTTGGCCTTAGAATCTTCTGCTAGAAAGCACTGCCCTTTTTGTCTTTACTGCATTAGGTTTTTTCACCCAAGTACTCTTGGTGAAATTATCATAAACAAATATCTTCCTCAGTAGTTGTCTTAATTTATAGAGTCATTGTAGAGTCAAGAATGACATAGCGAATTGAGTGATGGCCGGCCTTAACAGTTCCTTTCCCTTCGTATATGTCCGCATCAAACTCAAAATCCAGCCATGGTTATATATGTATTATATGATCTCGTTTGTTGTTTCAAGAGTCACATTATGGATCGTCATCTTGCCAATATCTTCAAGTATCAAGTCAATATAATGAGCTGAATAAGGAGTCCAGTAAAGACATTTTCATGAATCTATAAGTTTTGTACCCGCATTGACATAAGCAGCATGATTGTCCATAATCACTTATATAGTAGTATTCTCTCCATTCTTCTCAACTACCTTATCAAGATACTCACATAAGTAATTTCCTGTCTTGATATAAGCCGATGCATCAATAGACTTATAAAACAAAGTCCCCTCTGGTGAATTTACAAGAAAATTTATTAAATTTTTGCTCTTCCTGTTAGTCCATCCATCTGATATTACTGTATATCCATATTTATCCCAAACTGTCATATACTTCTCCTTAATCTTGTCAATATCCTCGACCTCGGCCTTTAAAACCCATGTCCTTATCTCGTACAGAGATGGTTGCATCAAGCCAAACCCGAAATTTTCAATTGCTTTGATCATCTCTTTCTAATATAGACTATTCAAGATGTTGAATGCAGCCCGTTTGCATATATACGTCTTCCTATTTTCCTGAGACAGTTCTCTTTTGCCTCCTTTTTTAATACTATCTCTAACGTCAATTGGCGAGCATCAAGATTAATAAATTTATTCATGGCACCGAGAGTTCGAGGTCGAATGTTGCTGCCGGCAGTACAAGCTCTTGGCTCACCATTTCGGCTTCTGGTTCTCCCATTCTCCCAATTTCACGGTTTAGTGATGCCTTTTTCTTCTTTTCTACTTCTGTAAACTTCAAAACATCTTTACACAATTTCTTTACATCTGACGGGACACATTTTTATCTCATGTCTCGTACCGGTCAAATGATATTTAAGCTGAGTGATTTCCAAAGTTATGTGATGATTATAGAATTTATAGAAAAATAATTTGGAGGTTCCCCTTTCTTGTGAATCCCCCATTCTCTGGCAAGATTCATAATTTTTGACATGATTTTTTGTGCAGATTATCAAATTTCAATTTATAAAAATAATACAAATTTCCAAGAATTACTTTTATACAAATGATTCAACAATTGCTTCTAATTACTTCTACAGAAGTAATTAAATTTATTCTAATCCTAACAATTTCTTCAAATTCAAGTCATTCAACAATCACAAAAAAATTTCATCCATAAAATTAATTCAAGTCATTGAACAGTTTCACAAATTAATTCAAGTCATTCAATAATTTCACAAATTATTTTAAGACATTCAACAATTTCATCTACGCAAGTCATTCAAATTCCATGATAAGTAATTCAATTTTTCCTTAAGTCTTTCAGTTTTTTATAAAAAAATTTAGAGGTATTTACAGATTTGTCCCTTAAATCTTTATAAATTATAATTTACTCCCCCAAATCTTCATATTTAGGATTTAGTCACCCAAATCCTCTAAGTTACTACAATTGAGTCTCTCTCCCTAACTTCCATTAGCCCAGTTTATTTTTTGACCTGATTTTTTCATTTTACCCCTCCTTAATTCCTTCTTCCCTCTTCCTCCTCTCTTCTCTTCTCATTTTCTTCATTCTTCCTCCTCTCTTCTCCTTCCCTCTTTCTCCTTCTTTCTTCCTCCTCTCTTCTCCTTTTCTTCATTGGGTTCATTGGCTTCTCCCCTTTTTCTTCTCTTCTATCACTCTATTCTTCCCTCCTTTTTCTTCATAGAGGTATTTAAGTTATTTTATTATTTTAAAAAAGTAAAAAATAAATTCTGCTATTTATTTGGACAGAAAAATTAACGGAGGGACTAAATTGTAGTAACTTAGAGGATTTGGGGGACTAAATCCTAAATATGAAGATTTGGTGGACTAAATCATAATTTATAAAGACTTAAGGGACAAACCTGTAAATACCCCAAAAATTTAATTCAGTTTTTTTCCTTAACTTTTACAGCCTTACAAGTTTACTATTTTAGTTCAGTTTTTTATTTTTTTAATTCAGTTTTAAAATAATTTAGCTTTAATTCTTTAACCCTAACTCACAATTTTTTTAATTACAAACTAGTTCATTTTTTTGGCCGGCTAAGAAGATTTGTGAAAAATTGTTACAAAAAATTGAAAATCTAAAAAAATTTCTCCTAACACAACTTTTGATTTTTCCTAAGTCCTACTAATATCCACTGATTCATTTCCACAGTTGAGATTATTGGACAAAAAAAAGCAGTATAAATAAATGGAAAAAAATAGTTTTAAAAAACTACCTCCACCGAGGCTGGGGAAGGCCGGGAAGCGCACACAACATCAGACTCCCTTCCACTGCCTTGGCCGCAAACGAATCGTAGAGGGTGTCGGAGAAGAATTTGCTACTTGGATGTGAGTCGAGTGATGGCAGTTGATCGTAGAGGGTGTTGGAGAATGATTGGAGATGATTCGGAGTTGGAGAGGGGGTTGGATAGGGCGAACGGGCGATCAGAAGGAAAGGAAAGAAATCATTGGCAGGTTTTTCTGCAGCTTGGAGAAGAATCGGAGAGGGTGTCGGAGAAGGAATGGAAAGGATTCAGACTGGAGTTGGTCAGAGCTGGAGAGGGGACGGGGTTGGAGAAGGCAATCAGTGATCGCGAGGAAAGGGGGCAAAATTTCAATTAGGGTTTTTCGGGCGCAGCTGCTAAGTTAGGAGTCAGGAGTCGGGTTTTTATAATAAATAAAGTGTGTAAATAACGTGCATTATGTTATGTTACCAAATAACGTAACGTAACACACGTTATTAAAAAAAAAAAAAAAAACTTGCGCTCCGCAGCAGGGCGTTATTTCGCCCTGCTACGGAGCGCAAGAGGGGCCGTTACGCTTCGGAGCACATTTTTTTATACATTGATGTTATATCATATGTACAATATGCTTCATAATTCATGTTATGTTATACATATCATGTAGTTTATGATTCACATGCATATATTTTTACATTATTCCTACTATCACGGGATCAAATTTAAATAATACACTCTCAAGTACAAGAGAAGACAAGTAATATAGTCTTGGTAAGCTTAAAGACAAATCCACAGGAACAGATTTGTGTTGAAAAACATGAGTCGATAGAATAAGAGTAAAGAAACGAGTAATTATTTGAGAGTACAAAAATTAATAAAAAAAAAGTGGTTAAGATGTTAGATTCCTCTCAAGTTTACAATTTTGGTTTTCTAAACATTAGAAATCATCTCCTTAATCTTTTTATCCATATTTAATTTATCATAACCCTATATACCTACCAATAATTTATATCTAAGATCTTGATCCGAATCACTATTAAATAAAACACGAGCCATATCCCAGAAAATAAACTATTTCAAGTATACACAAAAATTATAATCAAACAAATATTAGATAAGAAGCAATAAATAAATTAGGCTTTTTTATTTTATGATCATATTATTATAATCCCATGTACCCAATCAATAAACTATATGTAGAATCATGATATGAATGTCTAAAAGAAAATACAAATCATGCCCTAAAAATAGAATATTTTGAATATATGCAAAACTATAATTAATTAATCATGTAAAAAATAATAAGAATCTAAAAAACAAAATTAGAAAATATATAGACAAACCGTTGTTGAAGAACTAGGAATCTTGTTCCACGTTTCATGAAGGATTTAGCCAATCACCATTAAAAAAGATTAATTTTTATTTGGAAGGAAAAAAAAAAAAGATACATATGATTTTTTTCATAGGGAAGCACATCCTCTCCTATTTATAAAGTTTATAAACTTTTAAGAAAAACCCTAAACAATCACATCCATTAGATCCACAATCAATAGATCTCAATGGCTAATATTAGAGTCCAAAACTAAGTACAAAACAAGTCCAAATATGAGTAGGAAACGAGTCCAAAAATGGGTACAAATCGCATTAAGATTCTATTTTGCTACATAACACTTCAATAAAACAATGATTTATTTTTACGTTTGAACTATGAATTAGATGCTCTTGTTATTGTTGGAAAGAGAATTCATATTTCTAAAACTTTTTTTACACAAACTTTTCCAGTTCAAACCATATATATATATATATATATATATATATATATATATATATATATATATATATATATATATATATATATATATATATATATATATATAATTTGGCCTTGAAGTTACCGTTGCTGTGCAGGTTGTTCATTGGGCTGTCGGCAGCCATTTCAAAAGCCACTTCGATAGCCCTTCTTGGATATAATTTATAGTCAAGAACATAAATGGGCTGTCGACAGAGGCTTCAATAGCTGCTTCAACAGCCCTTTAGTGGATTTGATGTTAATTTTTTGCTCCAATGTACATGCTCGTTTCATTTCCTTGCATCCATAATCCTTCAAAAAGATTATAAAACACTAGGAAAACATTAAGATGAAGAGTCTGATTAATAAAAATAAATTTTCACTAATATTTTGTATAAATCACCAAATTGGATTATGCGTACATAAAATAAACTAGAATAATTACTTTTTTTTAAGCATAATCCTACCCCCAACTTGAGTTTTGCTAGTCCTAGAAAAGTTATCAAATTAAGAAAATAAAATA
Organism: Dracaena cambodiana; assembly: GCA_036321105.1. Classification (NCBI taxonomy): domain Eukaryota; kingdom Viridiplantae; phylum Streptophyta; class Magnoliopsida; order Asparagales; family Asparagaceae; genus Dracaena; species Dracaena cambodiana. The sequence goes on along the minus strand of JAYEPQ010000008.1, from coordinate 18,642,706 downwards.
AATCCTAAGTAAAAGGAAAATAAATCCTAAGTCACTTTCGTATGAATTACGATTGCATTTAGCGCGTGTAACAAGCTGTTAAACCCCTAAGTTATCCTAGTAGACGAGTACTATCTCGTGAGAGTTTCCAGTGATGTTACCCACAAACATCATGAAGTTTTTGGGGTTCAAGAATTAAAGAAAAATGAAAAATAATGATAAATACAAAATAAAGAAAATGAAAAATATTATATATTATTATTAACTATCTATACTATTTTTTCTTTTCATTTCTTTTCCATATCAAGTTCAATTAGAGATATGCGCATAGATATTTATAAAAAATTTCAAACTTAACTAATTAATTGTAATCAAATACTTTTATGTACTAAAAGAAAATAAATCCTAACTCACTTTAAGAGGAATCACGATTGTATTTAGTACTTGAAACAAGCCGTTAAACTCTAAATTACCCTAGTTGATGAGTATTGTCTCATGAGGGTTTTCAGTGATGTTACCCGCAAATACCAAGAAGTGTTTGGGTTCAAGAAATAAATAAAAATGAAAAATAAAGATAAATATAAAATAATGAAAATGAAAAAATATTATATATTATTATTAACAATCTATAATATTATTTTTGCTTTTCATTTCTTTTCGATATCAATTTCAATTACATATAAGCTCATAGATATTTATAAGAATATTGATTTTACCAAATTATTTATAATATAAAATATTTATGTATCCATCATGATCATTTAAATCGTATCATAGATATATTTTTACTTTTAATTATCCTGTTTTATGCACTCTTGTGATTGTGTATATGAGTCTATCAAGTTTCAAACTCCAATCAAACTTAACGGAAGCCTTTTTTTATATTTTTTTTCTCCTTTTTTTTATAAACATTTGCCTTTCATGTGAATGCTTATTCTTCCCGAGGCATAAATGCCCAGTTACTTAGTTTATGTTTATAATAAAAGTCTACAAGTATCATTCATGGGAATATGCATGCTTACCATGGCACATGAACTACTTTACTCTTGCTTTCTCTTGTTTATTTCTTTTTTCTTTATAGCAGATCCTTGTTTTAATACCAGGCTCTCTCTTTTTTTATTTTTTATTTTATTTTTTTCTTATATATATATATATATATATATATATATAAGATAGACTTATCAACTTTTCATGACTCATCGTGTAAGTGTTTAGAGTGCATATTTGATTCAAATCATAAGTATCCAATTATCGTATTGTCGGATTTAAACTCACAATCAATAATACATAAGAACTACTATCATATAGCTTCAGTATTAAGGTATCAATCCTATAAATATGCAATGTAAAATACTTCCAATCATACTCTTTATTTAAAGAAATGAAAAGAATTGTTAAATTTTTATTCTTTTTTTGAATTTTTTTGGTATTATTTATATATATATATATATATATATACACACACACACACACACAAAACACACGCACACACACACACACACATGTTACATATGTTACAATTGTGGTAAACCTAGGTATTCTTTTTCATCCCCCAACTTAAATTATGTAGTGTCCTTAGTGCATATATATATATATATATATATATATATATATATATATATATATATATATATATATATATATATATATATATATATAAGGCTTTAAAAATAAATATATTATAACATTATTAATATTTGAGAAAGTGGTTAAAATACACCTGGGTTAGTTGTCCTCTACTTGTCCGACCACGACTAGGATCTAACAAGAGTTCATTCTTCTTTGACCATTCATCAAATGCATGTGCCCTCACCAATTGAACTAAATTTTAGGTTGCCTTTTCTCATCCGAACCTATTATTTGCTTTGCTCCTCTATCATCTATTTCTTCAAAATCTCGTGCATTATTTTCGGCTGGAGTCTGTTTACCTACATCAAAAAATGTTAGATTCCATATTCATATTGCCGAATGAAAGTTTGATTACACCATTTCTACAATTAATCGAATGCATTTTTGAAGTGATCAGGTGTATGTTCAGTTTCTAGAATATAAAAATCAACCAAAAAATAAAATTTCTCAACTTGCACTAACACATCTTTTTACCACCTTTCTTATTATTTCCACTGATCGATTGGCTAGATGCAATATCACATTAGTAGGTTGAAGTTCACCAATACCCAATTGCATAAAAACTGAATAAGGCAAAATATTGACACTAGCACCCAAATCTAATAAAACTCTATCAAAATAATGATTACCAAGAGTACATGAGATGGTAGGACAACCTGAATCTTTATACTTAGGGGACATCTTATGTTGGATGATAGCACTTACCTGCTGTGTTAAAAATGCCTTCTTATTTACTTTTATCCTCTTTTTTATCGAGCACATGTCTTTCAAAAATTTTACATATTTTAATATTTGCTTGGTAGCTTCAAGTAGTGGAATATTGATCTTCACTTGTTCAAAAATATCAAGAATTTCAACGTCAAGTGAAGATTTATTTTTGTGAAGTGCAGAAAGATAAGGAACAACACGTTTAAAATAAGTTGGTATATGATCATGCTCATCAACAATATCATATATAGATTCATTATGAAGCTTCTCTTACATTTTAGTAGTCTCTAAAGCTGACTCAACTACAACCATACCATTTCTTAGATTGATTGCTGCAACAGAGTTAGTTTTCTAGTCCGAATTACAAGATTGATGCCTTCAGCCCTATTCTTGTTGTTCGGTTCTGGTTGTAGTAGGAGCTTAGCTTTCTCCAGTATTTGCAATGCAGATGTGAGATTACTTACCTGAGCCTTGATCTCATCGAATGTAGCAGCAATTTGGTTAGTGATTTGTTGTTGATTCTACATAAATTGATTTTGCACTTGTAATATTTGAAGTATCCACTGTTGAATTGCATCACTTGATTGATATTTAGTTTAGGATTCTTGATCTGGGATGATGGCTTGGAGAGTTGCTGATTTACAAGAGGCATATATGCATTCGATGGCATAGAAAACTATTGAGAAGTTGTTAGTTTCCACCAAGAACTTAGATGATTTCACCAACGTGAATTATATGTATCTATATATGGAGTGTTGTTAGGTCGAGGGAAAGTATTAAGCGCACTAGCATGTTCGTGAAGAGCTTCCGTGAAAACTAGTAGAGTTGGACAATTAAGAGTAGTATGCCCATTCAAATCACAGATGTTGCATGTACTCTCTACATGTTTTATAATAGATTCAGACTTGATGGATATTAGATCTTTAACTTTTCTGGTAGGATAAGTCAACTAAACCTTTATATCATCTGCTTCCCCATGATGAGAGATTCCATCTCGATCTATTATGATAGTTTTTATCGATCTCTCAATTATATCATCTGTTTTCCATTCTTGAAAATTTCCAACAATTCTGTTCAAATGGTCCCATGCTTCATCATCATCTTTTCTTAGAAAGTCTCCATTATACATGGTCTCCAAAAATTGTCTTGAAGTTGAATTTAGACCCTCGTCGAATATGCTAATAGTTCTCCTTCTCTCATATCCATGAGGTGGACAAGATAACAGTAGCTCTTTAAATATTTCCCAATACTCGAAGAAAGTCTCGTTCTCATTCCGCTGAAAGGTCACATAATTAGTTCGATGTGCTGAATAAAATTTCTTTAGGAACTCCTTTTGTATCTCATTCCATCAACCAATAGAATTAGACATAAAGAGTGGAGCCAAGTCTTCACTCAATCTTTCAAAGAGACTTAATTTGAGGTTCATCTATTTTGCAAAAATATTTTGTAGGTTCATGGTCGCGTAGACTTCCTCGAACTCTTGAGATGTAAGTAGCTGAATTATCTCACATTTTATTTCAAAGTGACCAATATTGAGTAGAAAGATGATGCAAGATGGTTGGCTGATCTTAACAAGCTGTAAATATTCTCGAAGTGGACATCTACTACTGCCATGATCACTTGGAATGTTTGTCATGATGTTTGAAATTTTGCGAGTGAAGGTAAAGGCAGCGAAGTGTTGAAAAGTCTATGGAAGAAAGTTTCTTAAGAGATCTGGAACAATTTACCTATAAAATCTTGATGCTAAGTGGTAATATACAAAATAAAAAAAAATCAAACAAATCTTTACTCCAACGCCTTAGATAGAATCAAAGTGTAAAAGCACCAAGAAACTGTCCTCGACAATGGTGCTAAAAACTTAACTATGATATAAATTGTACACTCCCAAGTGCAAAAGATCAACGAGTAATACAACCTCGTAAGTCTGAGATCAAATCCACAGGGCCTGTTTGGTGTTGAGTTAACACGAGTCGATGGAATAAGATTAAGGAAAATAGCAATTATTTGAGAGTACGAAATTAATAAGAAAAATAGTTAAGGTGTTAGGTTCATATCTAATTCTCAACTTTAGTTATCTAAATGTTAGAAATCATCTTCTCGATTTTTTTCTCCATATTTAAATTATCATAGCCCTATATACCCACCAATAATTTATATCTAGAATCTTGATCTGAATCTCTATTTAAAGAAAACACGAAACATGTCCCTAAAGATAAACTATTTCAAAAATATACAAAGATTATAATCAATCAAATATTAGATAAGAAACAAGAAATAAATTAGACCAATTTATTTCATGATTATATTATTATAATCCTATGTACCCAATCAATAAACTATATCTAGAATCATGGTATGTATCTCTAAAAGAAGAACACAAATCATGCTCTAAAGATAGAATATTTAGAATACATGCAAACTATAATTAATTAACCATGTAAAATAATAAGAATCTAAAAAACAAAAAAAGAAAAGTATAGACAAACAATTGTTGAAAAACTAGAGAAACCTCTTCCACTTTTCATCAAGAATTTAGCCAATCACTGTTGAAAACGATTAATAAACTCCTAAGAAAAACCCTAAACAATAATAACTATTAGATCCACAACCAATAGATCTCATTGGGTAATATTAGAGTCAAAATCGAGTACAAAATTAGTCCAATATGAGTGGGAAATGAGTCCAAAATGGGTACAAATCGCATTAAGTTTCTGTTATGCTACGTAGCACTTCAGTAAAATGATGACAACTTTTGAGTTTAAACTCTCATTGAGCTGATCATACTATCATTGAAAGTAGAATTTAGAGCTCTACAACTTCTTTCTATACAAAGTTTTCCAGTTCTAACTATATCTATATGAAATATGGCCTTGAGTTTGTCACTGTTGTGCAGACTGTTCATTAGGCTATCGACAACTGCTTTAAAAGCCGCTTCGATAGCCCTTCTAGGGTAGAATTTACCATCAAGAATATAAACAGGCTATTCAACAACCCTTTAAAGGATTTGATGTTAATCTTTTGCTCCAACTTACATGCTCGTTTCATTTCCTTGTATCTAGAACCCTTCAAAAATAATATAAAATACTAGAAAAAGTGGAGAGTTTAATTAATAAAAATAATTTATCACTAATTACTTGTATTAATCATCTTATTGGATTGCGCGTGTATAAAATAAATCAACATAATTACACTTTTAAGCGTAATCAACATGCTACATTGGTATGTGTTCTATAGCATGACACAAGCTTAAATTTGTATTCTAATTTGGATTCTGACACCTGAGATTATCGCACCCCAGGTCTACCAGCCGAGACAACGGTAGAAGATGAGAAGGAATCACCCTTTGAGAACCTACATTTCCAAGAGCAGGCCGAGCGCCAGTAGCCAAATTCTTGTATGATCCTTATCATTTTTGTATAAACATCATTTTGACTTGTATGTGCATATCTATCATACTTAGTAGTTTTGTCCATAGTATTCGAACAATATTGTATATATTTAGTATTTATGTTGCTCTATTCTGATAATATACTTAACTCTACATGAGCAATCTTTTGATGTATATATTACTTATCATTTTCATATACCTATTTTTTGATATTGTTATATTTATGCATGTGATATTGTAGTAGATAGATTCAGACATATAATATATATCTCATATTTGCATACTTCCGTATCACTTACTTGTATTTGTATAAAAAAATGGTCTCGTGCACTCCAGTATTGAGAGTACCAGTTGGTGATACCTACCCATTATTGGAACGCACTTGGGTTCACCAATGTGATTTGGGGCATCACAGCCATTGTCAACGACTGATCACTGTAAGCCAAGAATTAATTCTTACTCGGGAGCGAAAGTCAAAGCCACTGTCGATGTGGTTGTCGACAATGGTCGCCAACAGCTCTTAGGTTTAAATAGCCTCAAGATTAAGTTTTCCTCAAACCAAACCCTAGCATCCCCTTTTTCTATAGCAACCTTAGATATTTATCCCCTTTTGACAACAAAATTTTCCCGCGCAAACTGTTTTCAAATTTTGACGAATCTCTAAGCAAGTAATTCTTCTCTATAATTTTTATGAGTAATTCTTCTCTAAGCAAGTAATCTCTAAGCGAATCTCTAATCTCTAAGCAAATTTTCCTGCGCAAACTGTTTTCAAATTATCCCCTTTTATGAGTTTTTTTCAATTAATAAAGTATATTTTTGTCTCAAAAACTTAGATTTACAAATTAAGTAAAGTAATTAGAGTAGATTGAAAATGAAAATTAACTTCTTAGTAGATTGGGGGTAGTTTGGAAATTTTTATGAATTTTTGATGAATTTTCACTAGTTCTTTAAGTAATATGCTAATCTTTGCATGAAAATTGAATAAAAAACAAAACTCTTTAGCATAAAAATTTATGGGTTGCTAAATTACACACCATATAATATATTCATGTTCTAAAAAGGTAGATAAAATGATGATATGATACATTGGAATAATTTATATGGTAAATTGGAAACCATCTTAAAAAATAATTGAAAATAATTTCAGAGGATAAAGTTCATAAACTTTAAAACATATATTTGATATTAACTTTAGGATGGCACCATTCAAGTTGACGATGAAGAGGCCAAGAGGAGAAACATTTAGTTCTTCCCCTCAACAAGGGAGACAAATGATTACAAGGCCAACAAATAAGAAGCTATATGCAAATTAGGCTCTGGCCCAGAGGTGAATTACTCAAGAATTCATGGGAATCTCTCTTGCCTATTCTTCATGCAACAAGTGGATTTGGATGATTATACCAGACATGATCACTTGCTGGCATACAACAAAATAGTCTGAGAGTTCTATGCACTCCTGGAAATGACAATGGGTGACCAACCAGCACATACATTAGTTAGAGGCTAAGTGTTCCCATTCACAAGGCAGTAGATAATCAATGCAATTCCAATTTCAGATGTTCTCGAAGAGAAACCGTCTTTCTCCGACAGAGTGAATGATATGCCATCACGGTCCTAGTCATCGGGGAGTTATGCATGAACCTCAGTGAGTACGTCATCACTGCCATCTTTATGAGATCAGGGTTGTTAAAGAAGGAGCTCATGCTAGTTTTTCTTTTTACAAAGCTTAACATCACACTGTCCTCCACAACAACAAAATTATATTCAAGGGATGCGGTGCTATTGAATATGATCTTGTAGAGACAACCATTTGATATTGCCTTAATCATAACAACTCCATAATCTAGTGCATGGGGCATGGAAGAGAGTGCATTCAACATTCTAAGAGTGGCAAAGCCAATCTTGATCTTGCTGTCTCTAATTATGAAGATTTGTCTAAACAATAGGATTGATTTGTCATTAACAAACACTGTGACCCCTCACATGGAACCCTTCATCGACACAACAGTGAGGAGAAGCATGAGTACCGTGGAACATCTGCAACTGCGAGACTCCCAAGAACAATTCGCTGACCTATTCAACATGAGTGACAATGGCAATGCAACAAACCCGTCATGGAGGGCAAGATCAAGATCGAGAATAATCAGTAGCTCAGGCAACCAAAACATATAAAATAACACTCGCAAGCTTACAGAAATCAATAATAAATATATCCACTACCTTCAGTATAAGGTTGGATGCCATTGAGACATGGCAGATGCACCTTGAGCAATGTCATAAATTCAACCTTCAACTCCTAACCAGAATGTACTAACATATTGCTAGTAAGGATGCCATCACCTTAGATAAATGAGGACGATCGAAGTAAAAGATACGACAACCAAGTAAAAGATACGACAACCAAGTACAATGGAAAAGGACAGAAGTATCAATGGTACCGACTATCTGTAGAGCGTAGTAGGAGGACTGGGAAAGCCATGTGTTTTGTAGTCATAACCCTTTTGTTGATGTCTTAGTGAATTATTCTATGCTTATATTATAGATATACTGAGGACACTGCATAAATTATGTTGGGGCGTGGGTAAAAACATTGAATTTTCATTGTATCATATGTACAAGAATTTAAAATGAAAAATTTTAACAAAATTTTCAAAGATTTTACATTTCTTGAAGTAAGAGACGGTATTTAAAGCATTTCATGTTGAATAGATATAGTTTGATGTCTTAAATTTCATACCCAGTTAACAGTATTTCTTAGTTATTTTTTATTCGACAATAAGATATATTGACACTTAAAATTTGAAACAATTATACATTCTACTCACTTACACGATGAGTCATGAAAAGTAGATAAAAGAAGGTTTCAAAATAAAGTCCTGTCATCTCTGTAAAAAAGAAAAAAGAAGTGAGCCTTGTATTAAGGCAAGAATCTTCGAAAAAAAAAAAGTAAATAAGTAAAAAAGAAGTGTTAAGTAGTTGTGTTCATGTGCCTTGGTAAGCGAGCATATTCATATGAATAATACTTATGGATTTTTATCACAAATATGAGTTAAACAACAAGGCATTTGTGCTTTGGGAAGCATAAGCATTCACATGAACAACAGGTTTTTGTTAGTGAAAAAAAATAATATTATAACAAATAAAAAAGAGGAAAAGGGTTTCTTTGAGTTTGATTAGAATTTGAGACTTGATTGGTTCATTTACATGATCACAGGAGTGCAAAGGAGTAGATAATCGAGAGTTAATATATCTACAATAAAATTTAAGTGATCGTAATAGGATACTAAGTGTACTATATTGAGTGTGAGCTTTTAACATTGATAGCTTTATAAGTAATTAATATGCATATCCTTAATTGAGCTTGATACAGAAAGAAAAGGAAAACCAAAAATAATATTCTTAATTTTTCTTCTTTCATTATTTTACCCTTATTCTTATTTTTCATTTTATTTGTTTCCTTAAAACACATTTCTTGAAGTATTTGGGTAACATCTCTAAAAACTTTTACGAGACAACACTCGTCTATTAAGATAACCTAGGATTTTAAAAGATTGTGGCATATGATAAGTGCAATCAAAATTCCTACAAAAGTAAATTAGAATTATATTTTATTTTTCATATTGTGTAGTTTGCTAGGGATTAGCAAAAATTAAGTTGAGGGTGTGATTAAGAGTGAAAAGTGTAATATTTTATATCTATTTTATAAACTCGTAATCTAATTTTATTGATTAATATGATAAATTAATAATTAATTATTTTTATTGATCAAGCTCTCTACTTTAATATTTTTCTAGTATTTTTATGATTATTTTACAAGGTACTAGATGAAAGGAAATCAAAACGAGAAGTGTATTAGTGTGTATCAGTCCAGAGCTAGCAATTGATAGGTCTAACTGTCGATAGCCATCTTGTAGTTGTTGACAACCAAATGACTATACAACCACCCTACAGCAGTTGTCGAAGCAGCTACTAAGTCAACATTTGCGTTGATATGAGATAAATCGATTTTCCTTATAAATATAGTTATTGTATTAGGGTTTTTTAGAGGCTATATATAGTCAATGTAACTGAGAGTTTTATACTTAGAGATGACATTTTATATAAAACATAGAGAATTATAGAGAGATTTTTATAGTGAGATTTTCTGTACTCGTTCATAGTTGTTATTAAAAGAATCACTTTTATTCAATTGTTAATGGCTATGAAGAGTATGCGTGGTGCATTGGTTCAGATGCGGTAATAAATTCTAGATGAATAACTAGTGTGAGTTTATTGCTTATTTTTATGCTTAATTATTTTATCTAATTGTAAATGTTTTTCATTCCCTACTATCATGTTAGGCATCAAATATGGTTTTGAGACTTTGATGATGTGCTTGATGATATATTCGTTATTTAGTTTTTGATATATAATAGACTCTTTAGGCACAGTATATGTTTAGACTTTAAACAATTATTTTTATTATTCATATATTACGCTTAGATCTATCTCAAATTATATAGAGAATTAATCAAGGGAAAAAGCCAAAAAATCGAAATTACAACTTTCTTTGCTTTTTTGCTTCAAATATGTATTTTTTAGATGTGATCTATATAATTGAGATAATTAAGGATGATCTCATCTACTAATTCAACCTACGGAGCATTAATCCATCTGACCAATGATCTTCTCTAGTTTTAACAATCAATTAATCAATTTAGTTAAATTAAACTTCAGCCTTCTTTTCTTTGTAAACTATATTTTTCTTAGTGTTGAAACAAAATAAATTAAAGTTCTTTGAGAGAACGATTTTGGATATTACCATCCGAATTACTACTTGTCAATCTCTTATACTCACTTACGAGTGAATGAGTCAGGTCAAATCACCTGGCTGAAAGTAACTTGTCCACTTCTTCTTCCATTGCTCTTCTTCTATTTGTTCTGATGTTTTCACTTCATCTATTTTATAAATATGAAAGACGGACTCACTTTTAGTTGGTGGCATACAACAGAGGGATCAATGTGTTCCATGCCAGAGGGCTTCCATGTGAAGACGTCTTGATTCTCCCGAAGGAAAGTAATGAGTTAATTTTCAAAATAATCATGAAGGAAAGACTCGTTGTATCGTTTTCGTGGGGTCTCGGAGATGAACTGCAATGGTGTCTACCGCTGTTCAGGTCGTATATCAAAGCCATCCCTCATTTCGGAAAAATTGGCTTTGTATTGGGTGGATGAATCTCTTCCAACTCCTTGGATGCTTGATACACATGTGTTCGGATGCATTTTTTGCTTAGTTGCAATATGGTAGTAACTTCTCAATCATTTCTGGCTGCCCAATATTCGTCTCACTCACTGCTGGGCAGAAGCATCATGACTTGCTGGAGGAGAGACGGCATAGCTCCTAGTACATTCATAGAAGGTCGCATGAGGATTATGTTGTATGACGAAGGTACATCCATGATGGTTTAAGGAACTTTTAGTTTTTGGGGCTTCGCAAAATGAAGTGTGGAGTGCAGTCGGTCCAATGATGGGCAGATTATTCAGTTAGTGAGCATGGAAAGGCTTGTAGAAGTTTAGCAAGAGACGACAAAGGGGATGTAATATACGTGCTCACTCAAGCATTTAAGAATAAGAACATACTCGAAGTTGATCACTTGTTGATCGCTTGTGCATCTGCCAAATAGCAGTGAAAAGGAGTGTTAGAGGACTTAGATTGGCCCTAACGTTTGACATGGTCTACTCTTGACAATCCCAAGTCCGCAGCTAAGGAAAGCCTAACATCATTGAAACGAGTAAGTGGTCTGGTATTGTTGTCAAGCTCCCGCATGTCGATTCCCATATACTTCTGAACACTCATGAAAATAATGTCACAAGAGCTCCCTTGTTGAAGAGAACCCTCCTTATCACAAATCTGGAGACGTCCACATTTATGACGAGTGCATAATTAGGTCTTCATTCAATAAGGCGATCTATTTTCTACAATGCTTTAGGACTAATCGGTAGAATTCACAGTTTAGGCATAGCATTTCCTAGTTGAATCGTTGCTTCCTCCTGTCCCAGGGCCACTCGCTATGGTTAGTATAAGCTAGTGACTTATGTGTGCTTGATGTCGATACAAGGATCCAGAGGTGGACAGGAGGATGGCTTCTTAGCTTTCCTTTGTCAGTAAGGTTCTTCTTAAGATAACTACTTCGGATGAGACTCGTAATATCCCTCTTCCTGATAGCAATTTTTAGTACCATGCCCAACATCTTAGTGGTACTCACATATATAAGTGCTGCGAGTCCCTTCTGCCGGGACGGTCCGAAGAGGCGGTGAAGGCTGACGGAGGAGCCCCTCCTTCTGAATTTTATTCAGAATTTAGGTCCTGGTCGTATGCAGGGGAGTATAATCTTCCCTGTCCTTCGTCCGTGCAATTTCTTGGCGAGACTCTTCATGGCATCTCGAGGGACACTACTACTTCTCCTGCTCTTTAGATTTCTTCTTAGATGATTCATTTGCTCCTCAAGAAAATACCATCCTGGATTCCTCTTATCCGATATACTTGTCAAAGCATGGGAGTAACTCGGATAAGGATATTGGCCTTATTTTCCTATGGAGTGTTTCAATCAGATATTTCATGCGCTCTCCATTGATAGGAGTTGCAAAGAGAATGTCGAAGGAATAAACCTTGATTTGAAGCTTGGTGTTATTGAGCTACTTAGGGTTAAGGAAGTCTCAAGCGACTACGTCACGTCTGCTCTATTCCGAGAAGGGAGGTGATGCTTCTCTTGTTGTCTTTGATCATGAGAAGTTGTTGGGTTAACTCGTGTCCTAGCTGGCAGAAGGAGCGGAATGATCCAGTAAGGAGTCCAATGTAGCGGCTCCTTGACCCTTTGTCCAGAGTCATAGAGGAAGCTCAGCAAAGTACATCATCAGTGGCGCCATGAAGCTTCATAGCGACACTAGTTGGCAACAGTCGGTTGGACCAGTCATCCTCTTGTAGTTCTTGCCTAAATTCGTGAGTTTAAATTTTGACGACAGTCGCAGGAGAAATTGGGGGAGCGGCTCGTGCTCCTCGAGCTTGAAATTTGCATCAATAGGAGCTTTTCTCCGTGGCCCTGATATGGGCTCTCATCTTTGACATTACTTTGGCAACTCTTGGTATATTGCGGCTATTCGGACTCTCACCAAGACGGAGACATGTTTTTTACCTGCTGTGGGCACTGTAGGCCTAATAAGCACTCCCAAGGGTTGTTATGCTTATGTTCCACCGCCATAAATATGAGGATTGACTAATGCCTCTGTTTGCTTTGCGATCTCTTTTGTGACTACTAGAAAATTGACCCAGGTGACCGCAGTAGACATACCTTGGCTTTGTGGTTGGTGTGTGGAACTTGTAGTTGATCCATCTTTCTCACGGAGAGGACTCAGCAACTTGCCTGCACTTTTGAACAGGAGTTCACCATATTTGAGGTATTGTTTCCCATAGACAACACCAAATGTTGGGCTCCGAATTTGCTCAGGTTTGGGATGGACTAATATAGGCGAACTAATCTAACATTAATGGGTGAGTAATATGAGAAAACAACATAGAGATATAGAGAGAAGAGAGACATGCGTTTAACGAGATTCACATGAGATGGACTCCAGCCTACATCCTGAAAGGGAAACATGGCAGTTCAGTGAAAGTTTTGTTAGTGAAGGGATTACAATCACTCACACTCTCTTGCATCTCGAAGTTACAAGTTACAAATCTCTCTCTTTCCTACTAGACTAAATCATCATTGCAAAGTAGAGGATTGACTAGAGTAAAAGATTTATCATTCCCTCATTCTGCAGAAGGACGAGGTATTTATAGTGGAGGACTCCCATAAGATTGAGATCTTCAGAGCGTCTATAATTAAGAGTTGCCTTATGGAGAAATGAAGTGGTCTCCATATAGATAGCAATTTGGTAACAATTTGACAGGATACGAGATTGAGTGAATCTTCAGAGGATGGAAAAGTCGGACCATATCCAACTTCCTCATCTAGATAATCAGATGTGCAACTGGATCTTGACAATTATGGACCATATAGTTTATTTTGCTTCTTATTTTGGGTCTTCTTGGAGGATAAATTTCGTCTCAACACTTATTAAAATTTTATACTTAAGGTATTGTACCATGTTACTTTTAGTACATAATATGGCTAATCCATTCAATTTGTTTTATAATATAACACCCAAAACTATAAATACCTACAATTTATTATTTTGTACAATTATTTCTATTTACATTACTCTATCCAATTCAAAATACATCCACATTTGTTTATATTTTTTTCTTAATTAAAATTTAATTTTCTACATGATATGCATGATATTTATTAGATAGTTATCAACATTAAATTTTTTTTTTACCATGTAACCTAAAAGTAAACAATAGCTATGACTAATTAAAATTTAATTTGATGAGATTTATTTTTTGTTTTGAATTTTTGAACTCTTTTCCTAACAAACTTGATTATATCCAATGAATTCTGCATAATTATTTAGACTTACCAAAAATAATTTAATTAATTAGATTATTTAATTTTTTTTATGCGTTGTTGGTATGCTAAAGATTTAATTTCATTTATCATTAATTCATAATTGACCTGCATAAAAGTCAAATAAAAAATTAATTATACTTGATTTCTAAGATTTAGTCAATTGAAAATAAAATTAAAATTGATCTCATTAGTTAATGACCTAGCTGACAAAATCTTTATATAATTAGTCAACCCTCTCTAAATCATCACATGAGAGAGAGAGATTTAGAGAAAGAAGGAAGAAGAGGAAGAACGGAAAGAAAACTTGAAAATTATCTCAAACTCGGGAAAAATTAAGTAAAGGCAATTACTAATCCAACCATTTTTTCTTGAATTATTCTTATATGCATTAAACTTTGATTGTAAATAGAAGCAATGCAATCCTATTTTCTTTTGTTATCCTCTTTATAGCATATGAGCTCTTCTCATTTATCTCTACTATAATATCTTGAAAAGGATCTGTCTATTCTTCCAATGGAATCCTTTCTTCCAATGGAATTCCTTTGGCTTTCTTTTTAATTACAAGATGATAAATACTTCGCTATATAATCTAAAATTTGAGTCAACAATAGCCGATTAATTTAGGTATTATATATATGTTTGCAGAAATGAAAGATTTTTTCTTTTCCAAATTTCTATTGATTTTCATTGTAATGCCCCGAATCCCAAAACATAGGTAGCGTTTGGCGACGAATCGTATATTAATATGCCAAACCTTAAAAGTATAAATATTGCGTATGAATTACTGCCACATCACAAGAGATACTCATATTTTGACAAAAAATAACATGAGCCAATAAAACATTTATTAAATTTATATGAAAAGCAATCTTGGATATATAATACAATTCAAATTCTTATTACAATTTAGAACAAAATCTAAATATAAGATGTAGATAAAATTAAACAATATCATCTTTATTGAGATACTTCGAAAGTAAATGAGAAAAGAACTCATCACATTCTAAAACTTGAAATCTATTGAGCTCCTTTACTTTCCTCGCTGTACACGTCCAAATTTGAAAGCATTCCTTCCTTGATTACATGCAACTTAAAATTGTCTGTGCATTCCAAGTCAGATCGTTAGAACAATGTAGCAAGTACTATAAGAGATAAAATAATAATAATACATAGGCATACTATGTGCATATATAGATGACATATGAAAATAATTGAAATATTAAAATCATGATAGTATCACAAAAATCTAAATCTTGAAAAGGGTGTGAAACATGGATTAAATTATACTTATCTTGTATAAAATAATAAATCAATCAGTAATAGTAAAATCATATCTTGAACAATGTTGGAATTTAACATCATAGTATAGAGTTATATGAAACGGTAAATTTGTGAGAGTATCACAAAATATAAATATTAAAGAAAGTGTAAAACACTAGTTAAATCACATTTGTTTTAAAAAGAGTAGCAGTAGAAAGTTAGAAACATATCCTGAATAACACTGGAATATAACATGATAGTATAGAGTCACATATATACATAAGTCAAATTGTATTATATTATTGTCTTTATACATAAATGAAACTCACAATACCACATGCTTTACAAGAATTCCATGCGTACCTCGGATCATGACCATAATTCCTTGTACTGTTCCGAGACATATAGCGAGATTAAAAGAATATAGATGAGCATAAAGCCCCAAGCTATGGCCCTTAAATAATGATAACCTAGTAGCCATCCAAAACCTCCTAGATAGGTCTCTATCAGTTACAACCACATAATAGTGCAACTCATAAAACATGTATACAGTTTCTTTGTTTAGTTCACCCTTAAACCAATTTTATTTTATTTTATATGAGAAATTTTTAATTATTATGAATGATTCTAACTAAAATCATATATGGCTACAATGGTTATTTGTAATATGGCACCAAAAGAATAAAAATTTAAACAAGATTTATTGCAGGCACTTCTATTCACATGCAAAGATTCATAGATGGCATACACGGATAATTATAAGTCATTAATACTAGAGAAAAAGAGAAAGCACATGTTTTAACTTTTCAAAGCACTTACACTAGCATGCAAAGGCTCATAAATAAAATGTATGAATAATTATAAGTTATTGATACTGGAGAAACAGAGAAACTATATTTTTGACTTTTCCATATCATCTAAACAAGATTATCAATAAAAAGTAAAAATTAAAAAAATAGTTCCTTTGTCCAAAAATAGCAGAAGAAAAGAAAACTAACTTAACATGGAAAGTATAAATTAACAACCGAGATAAATGCACCAGAAATAAGTAGAATAGACAAAAAATAATCAACCATTTAACATTATATACATGTGGAAAACTAATTTATTTTCTAGTTAAAAGAAAAATTAAATATGAGCTAAATTTTATAAAAATTCTCACACTTAATAAAATACCAATAACAAGTAAAAATAAAACTCAAAATTTTGTATGGGAGAATTGCCATTGTCCGCTCCTCCTTTAGTCTACCTCTTTATATAATAATAATTATGTATAAACATACATTAAAAAATATTAAACAAATGCTCCACCAATTAAATGAATGTGTGGGGCCAACTAATGTTACCTGAAATTATGTAATAGTATCATTAAAATAGAATTTGGATAACATAAAATATTAAAGGATTTTGAGTTATAATATTTGAATTATATATATTGTTATTGTAGGAATTAGGAAATGATGTTGCTTTAAATTGTATAAGAGTACACATAAAAATAAAATAAGAGGAAAGAGTTAAAATTGTATTAATTTCTTAATAATTATAAAGTAAAGGTATTTGAAGTAAAATAACCATTAAGTATGGTTAATAATCATTACTTATCTGTACTTACTAGTTTAGATAGTTAAGTTTGTTGTATAATGATAGTTTCTTTATTGAGAAATATTTTAGGCTAAAAAAAAATTGAAGAAGAATTTTTGAATCTTTACAGGACATAAAATTGATAACATAATTATTATTCACTAAATTAATTTTGAGTGCCTTAAATATTTACTTTATTTAAAGTAACAGTTTATTGAGATATAAGACTCCAAATTTATGTTACATGACACAAAACAATTAGATTAAAATATTAAATTCTTATACTATTATACCTCCTTTGTCATGACTCTCACATTAAGTTTCTTTTTTTAATGAAAAATTGCCATCAATGTTGAATGAAAGTTTGACTATAAATTAACAAATATAGAAATCTATTTCATATTAGGATATCTCCAAATCATGATCTAAAGAAATCTGAATAGGAAAAAATAAATGAAAGAAAAAAAAAAATAATGGTTTAGGCATTGTAGACAAATAAAAAAAACTATCATGCAATTGTATATTAATGATACAAAAAACTAATAGAAATTTGAAAAAGAAAAAAAAATTCTTTCATTCCTACAAATCTATATATATAATATCAAAATTAATGAGCTATTGTTGACACAAATTTTAGATTATATAGCGAAAGAATTTATTGTCTTATAATTAATTTTAGATCGCAAAGGTATTTATTGTCTTGTAATTAAAAAGAAAACCAAAAGATATATATTATGCGGAGATAAAAGAGAGGAGCCCATAGGATATAAAGAGCAAAAAAGAAGAGAATAAGATTGCATTGCTTCTATTTACAATCAAAGTTTAATGCATATAAAAATAATTTGAGAAAAAAAATGGATGGATTAGTACTTACATTTGCTGAATTTTTTCTGAGTTTTAGATAATTTTGAGGTCTTCCTTCCATTCTTCCTCTTCTTCCTTAGTTATTTTCTCTCTTTACTTTTTTGTTTTCTTAATCTCTCTCTCTCTCTCTCTCTCTCTCTCTCTATATATATATATATATATATATATATATATATATATATATGAAAAAAATGGAAATGATCTGACAGCTCACGCAAGTTACCTGAGCTGCAGTTTATTTCCACTATCTCCAATAATATTTTTTAAAACAATTCTTCTGGATTATGATCTTGACCCCCTAGGGTTCACTCATACCCAATTTCTTGGGTTTTAGTTTTGATTTGGTCCTCCATCAAGTTAACTTAAAATTAACGGTTTTCAATGAATAAAACATTTTGTATGCACTTGATGAAAAGGTAAATGGACTCCAAAATTTATGAAATTTAATCCGTAAGAAGTTAAGGAGGTAGAGATAGTAATTGTTAAAAAAATTGAAGAAAAATTATTGGATCATTATAATTTTGCTGCTAGCTTACGTAACTTTTCTTGAGCTGGTGGCTCACCTACAGTAATCCCATCCATATATATATATATATATATATATATATATATATATATATATATATATATATATATATATATATATATCTTTTAAGTTATGATTTAAAAAGGGATTGACTAATTATATATGGAGTTTGTCAGCTAAGTCATTAATTGATGTGATCAATTTTAATTTTATTTTTAATTTACCAAATCTTATAAATTAAGTATAATTAATTTTTTTAAACTTTTATATGGGTCAATTATGAATTAATAATATATTAAATTAAATCTTCAATATACCAACAATGCATAAAAAGATTTAAGCAATCTAATGAATTGATTTTTTTATAGGTCTAAATAATTATGCAGAATTCATTGGAGATGATTGGGTTGTTAGGAAAGATTTCAAGAATACAAAATAAAAAATAAATTTTATCAAATCAAATTTTAATTAGTCATATCTATTTCTGACTTTTAGGTTCACATGATAAAAAAAGAAATTAATTTTAGCATTGATGACTATCTAATAAATATCATGCATATCATGTAAAAAAAAATTAAAGTTTTAATTTAGGAAAAAAATAAACAAATGTGGATGTACTTTGAATTGAATAGAGTAACTTAAATAGAGATAAATATACAAAATAATAAAATATAGGTATTTATAAATTTTGTATGTTACAGTCTACCCACCTTAAAACAAATTTCGTCCTTGAAATTTAATTCAAAGTTAAAACGTGCATAAAGATATCATTAAGAGATGATATGGCATGGAGAAGAGTTTAAAGATTTCATTATGTACTCTGATATCAAATGATAAGGTTGAATTGATAGGTCAACTCTTTGAGAAATAAAAAAGAATAAGGAATTTCATATTAGACCTTATTTATATTAGATAAAAAGCCAAAAGAGTAATGCGATTAATAAAATTTGGAATCAAATGATAGGATATGATCAAAGATATATTGATATATGCGTATGTGTATATATGGCAATAATCCTAAATAGATCCTAGACAAAGGCCAAAGGCAAATCTAGTCTTTGACACCAATTGTAACACCCCGCATCCCAAAATATGAGTAGTGTTCGGTGATATATCATAGACGAATACACTAATTCTTAAAAGTATAAACATTGGGTATAAATTACTGCCACATCACAAAAAATACACATATTTTAAAAAAATAACATGAGCCAATATAACATTTATTGAATCATATAAAAATCAATCGAGGATAGAGGAGACAACTCAAAGTCTTATTACAATTTAGAATAAAATTTAAACATAAAGCATAGATAAAAGTAAACAATATATTCTTTATTAAGGTACTTTGAAAGTAAATGAGAAAAAACTCATCACATTCTAAAACTGGAAACCTATATATAGAGCTCCTACACTTTTCACAGCGTATACTTCCAAATTTAAAGGTTCTCCCTGTAACTTAAAATCGTCTAGGCGTACCAAACTAGAGTCGTTAGAACGACATAGCAAGTGCTATAAGAGATGGAATAATAATGCATAAATACGCTATATGTACATATACATAAAATCTTTTTATATTACTAAGTAAAGAGAAGAGAGAAAATTATTAAATTAATACTTAATCAATTTAGGAAAAAGAAAAAATTCAGCTGGGCAATTCTTATTTTATTAGATTTTTTATTTTCTAATTTTTTTAAAACATGCCTAAAATAAAAAGGTGTGGACTTAGTTATGAAACCATCTAACCACTTCCTAGCATGGGAGCATAACTCAAAGAATTGAGCCCAACATTTTTTTCATTATGACAACTTTCCTCATCCCTCATTTTTCATTTTTCATCATACACTGATAATCTTTCCCAGTAGCTGCCGTCATTATCTTGATATCTTCTTGGTCTGCCTACGAACACTCCTCTCTACGCAGCCATTTCAAAATAAAATGTTAACTTTCATTTCCTATTTATTTGATTCTTTTACTTTTCTGAAACATTGGGTTTTCAAAAAAAAAAAAAAACGGGAATTTTTATGGCCACATATTTTTTGCCAAAATGCGAAAGCAAACAACATTCACCTAATAATATGCATATATGCTAACAATTTTAATCTGTAAATATATTAAGGAAACAGATAGCTTTATGTGAGGTGATCAAGGTGGGATTTTTATGGCCACATCTTTCTCGCAAAAAGATCTATTAATTTTAAACATATCTTTTTCACTTTACGCATAAATCCAATTAAACAAAAATCAATCTGTTTTAAATTACTGTAACTACTATTTATGTAATTATATTATTGCTACAATTTTAAACCTTAACAATATAAAACATAACTATCTAATTATTCATAATCCTTTATTCTGTAATAAATAAGCTTCTTTCATGGATAAAGCCAAACAACATTCGGCAAGTGCTTGGTTATATTAAAAGCACCTTGATAACCTTAAACTATAAAAGGAAAATAGTTTTTATCATAATTGAGAATATACCAATATCTTAAATTAAAGATATTGTTTTTTATTATAATTGGAATTTTTAATTTATTTTTGTTTAGGAATTCAAAATTTAGCTAACATTTCCAAACATCTACTAATTATATATATATATATAGAGAAAACGGGAAATACACCGGCGGTGGTGAAGGGAGTTCCCTTCACCGCCGCTTAGGTGGCCCAATAAAATTATTACACGTGGTATCATTTAAGAGAATTCATTTATTTGTTAGTTT
This sequence comes from Dracaena cambodiana, assembly GCA_036321105.1. Taxonomy (NCBI): domain Eukaryota; kingdom Viridiplantae; phylum Streptophyta; class Magnoliopsida; order Asparagales; family Asparagaceae; genus Dracaena; species Dracaena cambodiana. Next base: position 18,621,556 of record JAYEPQ010000008.1, on the reverse strand, counting down.
GAATGACGTCCCGTGTTATAATTTTATTGGACCACCTAAGTGGCGGTGAAGGAACTCCCTTCACCGCCGGTGTATTTCCCGTTTCCTCATATATATATATATATATATATATATATATATATAGAGTAAACGGGAAATACACCGGCGATGAAGGGAGTTCCTTCACCGCCGCTTAGGTGGCCCAATAAAATTATTACATATGGCACCACTCAAGGGGTATTTAAGAGAGTTTTTTTATTTGTTACCTTAAGTTGTGCCACGTGTAATAATTTTATTGGTCCACCTAAGCGGCGGTGAAGGACCTCCCTTCACCGCCGGTGTATTTTCCGTTTCCTCATATATATATATATATATATATATATATATATATATATATATATATATATATATATATATATATATATATATATATATATATATGAGGAAACAGGAAATTCACCGCCGCTTAGGTGGTCCAATAAAATTATTACACATGGCGTCACACAAAGGGTGATTAAGAGAGTTCTTTTATTTGTTTATTTAAGTGGAGCCATGTGTAATAATTTTATTGGGCCACCTAAGCGGCAGTGAAGGAACTCCCTTCACCGCCGGTGTATTTCCCGTTTACTCTCTCTCTCTCTCTCTCTCTCTCTCTATATATATATATATATATATATATATATATATATATATATATATATATATATATATATATATATATATATGGGATTACTGTAGGTGAGACGCCAGCTCAGGAAAAGTTACGTGAGCTAGCGGCAAAACTATAATGATCCAATGATTTATCTTCAATTTTTTTTAACAATTACTATCTCTACCTCCTTAACTTCTTTCGGATTAAATTTCATAAATTTTAGAGTTTGCTTACCTTTTCATCAAGTACATACAAAATGTTTTATTCATTGAAAACCATTAATTTTAAGTTAACTTGATGGAGGACCAAATCAAAACTAAAATCCAAGAAATTAGGTATGAGTGAACCCTAGGGGGTCAAGATCATAATCAAAAAGAAAATTTTAAAAAAATATTATTGGAAATAGGGGAAATGAACTGCAGTTCAGATAACTTGCGTGAGCTGTCAGCTCATTTCCATTTCTCTCTCTTTCTCTCTATATATATATATAATAAAATAGTATGCTTGGATGTGCTTAATTTTGGGAAGGTAGAGTAAAAATTTATTACTCTACACTTAATATTACTTTCTTATATATATATGTTATTTATTATAATTCTTCGAAGTCATAGAAATGCCCATTGCCATTTACAAAAAATTTGATACATTCTTTTCTTAAAATTCAAAATTAAAACAATACAACATTAAAAATATAAATAAATGTGATTATTATCTATAAAGCTACATGGGAATAAAATAGTGCAATGATCGATATGCATGCATAAATGCTAACAATTGTTAAATTGCAAATATACTATGGAACTCTGACACTAATTTATACCTAATTACTGTGCAGTTCAGCCACTTTGTACTATTTTTTAATAGTTCATTGCACCTGAACATGTGAGGTGCTCACGATCATTGGAAATTTATTGCATGTCCAAGAAGAATGTACTTTGGTTTCTTGAATTGACGTCTCAGTGATTATTCATGTTTTAAAATTGATAATTAAATATTTATTCTTCTCAGAGTTTTCTAACTATGTTAATTTTCTTTCGATCTCTCTTCAATAGCCGCTATCCATATCTGAGTTCTGCTCGGAGTGCCGGCGAACTCTCCTCTTTGCGCAATCACTTTCGACAAAAAAGTTGACTTCTAATTCTTATTTCTTTCATCTTCCTACTTTTTCCTTAAATATTAGATTTTTTTTCTTAAAGCTTGGATTTTAGTGGCCTGATTGGTAATCTTGCATCCCACATTCATAGAATGGCATACCTACTTTGGATTTGGCTAGAGTTGATAGTGAAGTTTTTTTATTCTGATATTTTCGATAACTGCTGTCCAGACACCATATAAGAGAACCATAATACCTAGAACTTAAACTACTTGGTTATTTATAAACAAACAAATACTGTTAGTTACAGCACTTGACTTATATCTTGACTAGAATCCTTAAGAACATCAAGTATATTATAACAATTTTTATCTTGTTTCTATTAAAAAATTTATAAAAAATACACATAACAAAAGGAGTATTTGAAGAAGAACATGCAACATTCACAAAACATTTTTTTACTTGGACTACGAAGTTTGGCTAAGAATACCAGTGAATGCAAATTATTCGTAGCCTCCCTCTCTCTCCCACAATAATCTTTAACCTCTTGATGAAAACAATAAAAAATAGTAAAAGCCTGAACTTCATAATTAATGTTTGTATTTTTTCCCCCCCAAGATATTCCATATAATCCCATCTAATACTAAAAAAAAATATAGATTAATCGTAGTGATTGTTCTATAATATTAAATTACACAGACCATGTTGCATCCATTTCAAATTTATAGTCTTTAATTCATGTATTAAAAAATTATTTACTTCTATTAACACAGATCTGAAAGTTTTTTTGTTAGATTTTCAAAGTGTAGCCAGGTGACCCTTGAGGAGAAAATTTCATCACTTTTGACACAACCATTTAAGGTAAGAATTCTAAATTACATAAATGAATTTCCAATATTAGTAAAATCTCAAGTATTATTTCTTGCGTAAATACTAAAGTTTTTGTGTATTTAAGTAAATTTAGATAAGCTCTATAGGATTAATTATATTTTGTTCATACATAGATTGTTTATAGAAGATGATTTTCATTTTGAAGTACATACAAAATGTGAGTTTCAAAGTGTCAAGATTTAACAAATCTCTCAAACACAATGGCATGTTACCGAAGAATGTTGTTTATGTAGAATCAAAGGAGAACAACTGAACATCACTATGATAACTACATTCAATTTCAAAAGCGAGAAATACGTCTTATTAGAAAATTGTATGCTCAAAATAAAAGATGTGGGAAAATATAGTGTTCGAGCTTCAAAAAATCATCCTCAGATACGGGTCGGACTATTTGTGTACAAAGAATACCATAAAGATATAAGTAATAATATTCATTCTGTAGCATGACTGTATCAGCTTCCATTGAATACAAGGAAAAGAAGAGCGCCAATCTATACAGAATACCATGAACCTGACATCGAACATTTCATCCAAAACTATGTGAACATACAATCATTTCATACTGGAAAGTCTAGCAGGCCAGACAAAAGGAAAAAAATTAATTGAAGTGTGCTGCATAAATCAAGATGATAACAGATACTGCTTAACTGGTAATTACATATAACAAACACACACACACATGTAAGTATACATGACATGTTCCTCTTTCTGATTTCAGTCGCCAGTATTGGACAGATGGATGAGATGGATTATTATTACGGCAATTACACTAATGATGATAACAGAGATTTCAATTTATATCTTAATAAAAATATACTTGAACAATGTCCTCAATACGGTGAGATTCTCAAGTGATATACCTTTATATTCCGACTAGAAAATGTTAAATATATTCTTTAATAAATATAATTCCAATAGGAAATGTGACGGTTCAAAAATTCATTGAACTATGGAGGTTCTCCGCAAATAGAGTTGAATGTTGTTATTACAATTCTTAACCTGGATCAAAGAAAGATCCAGTAAAAGTAGCAAGTGTAATCCAAAATTCCTATTGTGCTATCAAGAAGGAAGAGTACTGCTACCGCTACTTCTAGAAATGCCTATGTTGTTGCAGAAAATGTTCAATGGAGAGTATGATACAACAAATATCAAATTTCAAGAGATGATAAGAAATTTCAATAATATATTTGCTTTCACATCTACTGGTAGACAAATTGACCACAATGTAATGAATAGGCGTGAGCCATATATATATCGTTATCAATGGTGAAAATTATCATCATATTAATTCTTTGTTACCCAGTCCAGGAAAGCAACTAGTGTACTCACAGTTGTACATTATAGACATAGAATTTGAGTGGAAAAACACTATAAAGATTACAAATAGATGACAACTCCAGAAAAAATACACAATTAATGCTGGCAATACAGCAGAACATGCTAGATGATATAAATCCATACGCATTTATATTTAGATCAGTTAGAGATTTGCTATCCACTGATGAAACTATAGATTTGAGGATAAAATTATTAGACAATAGAGCAGGACGACAATATGTACGTCCAACTAGAAATGAGATTGTAGCATTGATGATTGGTGATGGATCAAATGATGCTAATAATCGGGATATTGTTCTTCATATCAAGATGGACTGCTTCAGTGAATCAGAGAGACGCATCCAAGTTATATGGCTTTGTAGTACCCTATTCGTTTCCCGTATGGTGAAGACTGTTGGTCAAATGCTATTCCTTATCAAAACAGTAGATCACATAAAAGAAATTGCATTTCAATAAGAGAATTTTATGCATATAGAATGCAACAAAGATATAATGAGGGAAAACACTCTTACAAGATAGAAAACTCTTTCAACAATATTCAGTAGATGCCTACACAAGAATTGAATCAGAGTGTCTAAATCAAAAGAAATTCAGACAAGATTTGCTCTCTAGATTCGAAGATGCCCTTACCAGAGGGGAGACAAATCTGGATGCAATTGGTAGGAGATATATACTGCGATCATTATTTTATGGAGGACCAAGACATATGTATTAGAATTATCAAGATGCCATGGCTATTTGTTGATTGCTAGGACCACCTGATTATTTTATCATTTTCACTTGCAATCCAATTTGGCCTAAAATTATAGAGGCTTTCAAATCCAAATCAAAAGTCCAGGATCAGCCTGACATCAACACCCGTGCTTTCCATATATGGATGAAACAGTTCCTAAAGGATCTTAGAAACATCATTTTTAAGAATATTATTGCATGTTCGTTTTCAAAACAAATAAATAAATAAATTTAAATTTTGAACAATACAAACATTTTAAATTCTATGTTTCTAATACACTTCATTATGCAGAATTTCATGTTATTGAATTTCAAAAGATGAGTCTTCCACATGTTCATGTCCTGATAACTGTATCACAATTTTTAAGTCAAGCGACATTTGATAGCCATGATTTCGTACAATATCGAAGAAGAAATGATGGAAGCACTGTAAAAAAGGGACAGAAGTCATTAACAATAGATGGGTTGTACCTTACAATATAGATTTTCTTTCACGTTATGGTGCTCACATAATTGTAGAGAAGGTGGCTTAAACAAAGCTATACCGTTATTTATGCAAATATGTTAATAAAGGCAATGATCGAACAACATGTGTTATTGAAGAGAATGGTCAGCCTCAATGGTGTAATGAGATTAAACAATATTTGGACTATCGATATGTCTCATCTATCGAAGCATGTTGGAGAATCTTTTGATTCAAATTGCATGGACAATTTCCATCGGTTGAGTATTTGTCGTTTTATCTGCCTAACCAACAAAACATTATCTTTAATGCCAATGAAAGAATTGAGTTGGTGATAAATAGAATAGATATAGAGAAGACCAAACTCTTACAATGGTTTGAGACCAATCACATTTATGAAAACGCAAGATCATTGACTTCTATAGAATTCTCTTCAAAATGGGTGTAGAATCAACAGTGTAAGATATATATAGCAAGAAAAACTGGAATATCTATTTGAAGATTATACTATGAGCATCTCTCATCTGGTGAAAGATACTATTTAAGAATGCTACTTAATATAGTCAAGGGTTCTAAATATTTTTAAGATTTGAGAACATTTGAGGGTGTTGTATACCAAACATTCAAGAGTGCATGTACTGCATGTAGTTTGCTAGTTTATGATAAAAAGTGGCATGAGGCATTATATGAGGCTTCGTTTAGTGCAACAACCTACCAATTACGACACATATTTGCAACTATGCTTATGCCTTCTAAGTAACAAACTCAAGGGATGTATGGGAGAAGCACTGGGAATATTTATCAGATGATTTTCTCTTGAAAGAAAGAAAAAAGTTTTAGATGTAATGACTAATCTAGATCCAAAATAGCTACAATTTTTGGCACTTAAGAAAATTGAAAATATCCTGATTAAGAATAGAAGATCACTTAAAGAATTTTCAGCAATGCCATTACTGCCAGATAATGTGAATGACGAATTTGAGAATAGACTTATCCTTGAAGAATTAGAATATGATATTGAAATGTTAGTACGTAAATTGAAGCAAATCCATCCAATGTTAAATGATGAGCAAAAAAAAAGATATTTGATACCATTATAAGCTCAACAACAAATGGATAAGGAAGATTCTTTTTTATTTATAGAAGTGGCAGCACAGGAAAATCTTTCTAGTGGAAAACTCTTATACTAAAGATGAGGAGTGAGGGTAAAATTGTGCTATTTATGGCATTATCTGGTATAGTACTACTGCTATTGCCTGGAGGTCCGACATCGCATTCGAGATTTAAAATACCAATATAGTTGCAAATAAATTAAGTATGTGCCATAAACATACGATCAAGTTTTTTCAAATTAATACAAATTGCAGATTTGATAATTTGGGATGAAGCGCCGATGATGCACAAAAATGCTTTTAAAGCAGTTGATCGGACATTCAGGGATATATGAAATTTAAAACACTAAGAACAAGTTGCAGACCATTTGGTGGAAAGATGATGGTGTTAGGAGGTGACTTCAAACAAATATTACCAGTTATAGAAGCAGAGAATATATTGTATTTGCATCTTTACAAAGATCTAAACTTTAGCGAGAATGTCAAATCCTAAAATTGAGAAAAATATGAGGGTCCGGAATCGGGAGGTAGGATCACAACAATATGACATGCACAAAGATTTTGCAAAATGGATACTTAAGATTAGGAAAGGTACAGCTGAGAGCTTTTCTTTAAATAAAGGATAAGAATAAAATTGGATAAAACTTCCTACCGATAAACCTATAACAACACTTGGAGCTACAATTGAGAATTTAATTGACCATACATTTCTAGATATTTCCAACAATTATATCTTTTGGGAATTTTTACAGACCAGAAGCATTTTAATACCTAAAAATGAAGATGTTCACCAAGTCAACTCAAAAATTTTGTTTATGATTTCAGGAAAAACTACACATTATTATGCTGCTGATGAGGTCAGAACTGGAGATAATATGCAATATGAAAATTATCCATTACCGTTAGAGTTGTTACAAATAATACACTTTAGTGGCATATCACAACATTGTTTGGAATTAAAAATTGGAGTTCCAATAATCCTTATTAGAAATATTAATCATTCAATAAACTTTTGTAATTGAACATTCAGCAATTGGGTAAGAAATTTTCAAAGGTAAGGATAATCAATGGAAGTAACATTGGAGAGATGGCATATATTCTAAGAATTATAATCTCACAAACAGATACTGATTTCCCTTTTGAATTCAGAAGGACACAATCGCTTGTGCACCTAGCTTTTTGCATGACAATTAAAAAGTCAGGAGCAAACATTACAAAATGTAGGTTTATACCTTTCACGACCTGTTTTTGCTCATGGTCAATTATATGTCGCATTATTGAGGGCCACTTCATGAGACGGACTTAAAATGGTTATCCTTGATAAGGATAGAAATCCAATGTGTTATACAAAGAATGTTGTTTACAATGAGGTTCTCAAAGAGGTGGAGAACTCATTGAATTTGAGATAAAAGGTTATATGAACATTATCATGATGTTATCTGTTTACTAAAAGTACACTTGCTCATATATATTTTTCACCCTACTCAGGTTGGACAAGAGGTTACTTTACGCCGAAAAAATACTTTTATTTTACGAAATTAATGCAATCAATAATCAACATTGGAATCCTTCCGATTACAATGTCCAAATGAGAGAATATCTACACTTATAATCAGTTCTCCAAATTTTCATCAACCCATCAGAGTACCATTAGATGTATTCCAAACTTATATTGTTTGGCAGGTAAAGTTATATTTATTAAAAATATCAAGAATATTTATTTCAATTTCCAAGGTTATCAAAAGATATTTGATATTTTAGGTTAAGAAAATGATTTTAGAAGAAAATCAGATTGAAGAACAATTTTTTGATTCTAAGTGAGTATTTTTTAGGCCTAATTTTTATATTCTCACCTGTTACTCTTTTATGTGATACAAATGTTTGCGTAAAATGGATCATAGATGGAAGAATGACAACTACTATACATATGATAGAGAATTGTGACAAATACAATATTTCATGCAGAATAAAACATTCAGGTATTATTAATTAATATATAATTTGATTATTAAAAAACTTCATGATTCTAATTGATGACGTATTGTGTTTGTTATTCTTAAACTTTTTTAACATTTTACGGTCTTTTTTCCTATATAGAATGGAGAGTTACCCATATGCACCATTTCGAATGTTTCTTCGTTATATCATGAGTTGGAATGTTAGAGGTAGATTACTATATAAGTTGAATATGCAAATAATCAGGAATTATAACATTGAGACTATTTTGTGGCAAATGGTTTTCATGAACAAAGAAGTAATGAATAAAGTATGTTTGGGATCTTTTTGTTAAATCTTATTTTACATGTTATTAAATTTTTTTACATTGTAGCTAGATGAAATTGAATATTTGTATATAATGATGATATAAAACTATTTTGGAGTCTGATGCACAATAGAGAGATATACAAACTTTCTAACATAATGGTCTATAAGAACACAAAGAACTACCGAAACGTTAGAAATGATTTATTAATGCATGATCAAGTGTGGAAATGTGCACATCAGAATACTCAAGGACACCCACTTATAAGTACAACTTCGTTTATCTCAACAAAATTGTATCATTTCTTAGTTAAACCAAATATATCTTTGGTGAGCATTACATATTTATTAATTATTATTTTAAAATATAGTTATTATTTCAAAAATTAGGTATTAAATTTCTTATAAATATTCAAATATCATTGTCATGGTTGTCTACATTGGCCCACTACGTAAGAAAAAGATTTTAGGCACCAGAGATATATTCAGCAAAGATATTATTATTATAGATCATAGTAATGTTTACAATTTGTAATTAATTTGTTATAAAATTATGAAAGTATATTCAAACATTGGCTATTATATGTTTAACAGTTTGATCCCAACAACAATCACTTTATGGAAAAATTTAGCACAAATTGAAGGAGACTGGTTTCAGAAAAATATTAGCACACATCCCGTATTGTTTGCATTAGGAGTTAAAGCTACTTCTTACAGAGGTAAAAACAAAGCTCGAACCATTGTTGCTTATATTATTATATCAAAATTGTATCTAATATTTAAATATTATGCAGGGCTTACAGTATCAACACTCGAACATAGTTTAATGAAGATCAATCCAATCATTAGAGAATCTGAAAATTTATGTAAATGATATGAATAAATATTTATATTATCATTTAAATAGATTTTATAGATAATACATTTTAATTTAATGAAAATATTTTTCATGACTCAAAACTTTAGGGTGAGCAACAATATGCAAACTCAGCGGATCATCTAAAGAGTCATTGCATGTGAAAATAAATCATATATTCTACTGAGAGTTACCAAAATCAACTTGAAAAGGCTAGATATGCAAATTGAAAATACAGCTAAGATGGTAACTTTTGCTTAACTTAAAAAAATTCCTAAATATAATGAATATATGTTTATGCTGCTAAATTATCTTACTCAATTTTATAGAATATGTATTATTGTGTGATGGGTAAATTAGTGAACTATGCATCGATGGATAGTTATGGTACACTGCTTGCACAAGCTGCAACAAATTTGTGCAATGGAGAGAGAACATTCCATATTGTAAAATTTGTTGTATTGATAATCCAAATACTTTCATAAAGTATGCTTTACACTTACCTTATTTTAAATTTAAATACTCAATATGTACTGTACTCATCTGTATAATTTTTTCTTTCAAGGTACATACTATGAGCAAATGTCAAAGATTATAGTGGAGAGAGATAATGTTTACAATTTTTTTTTATAGGAATGAAGAGTTCCTTATGGAAATGACAGCAAATAAACTTTAGTTGTTAAGAATACAAGTAGGTTATATCTAATGTTACTTTTAGAAAATACATACATTTTGTTGATTATAATCATTACGTGTATTTATGTAGGATGGTGGAAGGGAAATATTGGAAAAATTTATATTCAACATTTTATGGTAGCCATTTATATTTCTAACAAGTGCATTAAAGAGAAGTGAATTAGACCATGAAAGTAGATTTGTGATTTATTCAATACAAGATATGGACCACATCGAAGAAAGTTATGAAATGCGAAGAGAAATTGAAAAGCTAGAGAATTCTCACATATGATAAGAATAATAGTTTGCATAACTGAGTAATTCTTATGTCTATTAAACATATGAAAAGTAACAAACAAAAAATATATTTTACAAGAAAAAGAAAACGCAATGACAAATAAGCGTAAGATGGATTCAAAGTGGTATTTTTTATTTGAAAATCTATTTGTACACATATTACTACTCATTACTTATTGGTAGATTTTAAAAGAAACTTTTTGTAAATTGAATCTTAATTATGTCATGTATTTATTGAACACAAGGTATTTACGCACATTTATAATTAACCAATTTTATTTCTTTTGTATTTTGCTTATCTTATGTCATCATAGTATCTTAACATTTTGTCATTATTGTTATATTACTCTAAATTACAATAATAATTAAGAAAGATCCTAAGCATTTGCGCAGGTTTTCCACTAGTATGAAACTAAATAAAATAGTAAAATTATGATAGTATCAAAAATATCTAAATTTTAAAAAGGGTGTGAAATATGGATTAAATTATATTTATCTTAGAGAGAATAATAAATCAACCAGTAGTAGTAAAAACATGTCTTGAATAGTGTTAGAATTTAATATGATGGTATAGAGTTTTTATGAAATAGTAAAATCATAAGAGTATCACAAAATATAAATATTAAAGATGTTGTAAAATATGAATTAAATTACACTTGTCTTAAAAATAATAGTAGCAGAAATATGTCTTGAATAATGCTAGAATGTAAAATGATAGTATAAAGTCATATACACACATAAGTCAAATTTATTATATTATTGTTTTTATTCATTAAATGGAACAAATAGTAGAAAATATGTCACATGCTTTACAAGTATCTCGTGCATACCTGGAATCATGGTTATGATTCCTGGTACTACTCTAGGACATACTGCGAGTACTTAGAAAGAATACAGGTAAGTATAAAGCCTTAGGTGCATGGCCATTAACTGATGATGACCTAGTAGTCACCCAAGACCTTCTAAGTTAGGTCTCTATCGATCACAACCATATGATAGTGCAACTCATAAAACATGCACACAGTTCTTTGTTTAGTTCCTCCTTAACCCTATTTTATTTTATTTTATATGTGACATAATTTTTATTATCATGAAAGACTCTAAGTAAAATCATGCATGGCTACAATGATTACTTGTAATATGGCATAAAAAGAAAAAACACAAACAAGATTTATCACAGGCACTAACATTTACATGCAAAGATTCATAGATGGCATGCACTAATAATTATAAGTCATTGATACTAGAAAAACAAAGAAAACATATGTTTCAATTTTTCAAATCATTTACACACTCACATGAAAGGCTCATAGATGACATATATGAATAAATATGTCATAGATAATAGAGAAAAAGAGAAACCATATTTTTTTTGACTTTTCCATATCATCTAAACATGATTATCAACAAAAAAGATTTAAAAAAAAATAGTGCCTCAATCCAAAAACAAAGGAAAAGACATAAAGTTAATTTAACATGAAAAGTATAAATTAACAAACTAGATAAATGCACCAGAAATAAATAGAATAGAGAAAAAAAAAATGTAACTATGTAACATTACATGCATGTGGAAAACTAATTTATTTTTAGTTTAAAGAAAAATTAAATATGAGCGTAATTTAATAAAAGTTCTCACACTTAATAAAATATCAATAAAAAAGTAAAAATAAAACTCAAAATTTTAGATGGGAGAATACCCATTGTTCGCTCCTCCTTAAGTCTACCTCTTGATGTTACACTAATGATCTATCAACATATATAAAAATTATTAAACTAATGCTCCACCAATCAAATGAATGTGTGGGGCCACTAATGTTGCCTGAAATTATGCAATAATATCATTAAAATGGAATTTGAATAACAAAAAAAGTCTAAAGATTTTGAGTTATAATATTTGAATTATATATATTTTTAATGTAGGAATTAGGAAAAGAAGTTGCTTTAAATTATATAACAATACACATGAAAATAAAACACGAGGAAAAATTAAAATTATATTTACTTTCTTAATAATTATATGGTAAAGATATTCAAAGTATTCGAATCTTTAAGCATGGTCAATGGTCATTACTTATCTATATTTACTGGTTTAGATGGTTAACTTTGCTGTATAATGATAGTTTCTTTATTTAGAAATATTTCAGGCTCAAACAATTTGAAGAAGAATTTTTAAATTTTTATCGGAGCTAAAATTGATAACAGGATAATTATTATTATTTACTAAATTAATGTCCAGTGCCTTAAATATTTATTTTATTTAAAGTAACATGTTATTGAGATATGAGACTCTCAATTTATGTTACATGATCATAAAACAATTAAATTAGAATATTAAATTTTTATACTAATATACCTTCAATGTTATGACTCTCAAATTAGGATTATTTATTAATAAAAAATTTCCATTAATGTTGAAAGAAAGTGTGACTATAACATAACAAATATAGAAATCTATTTCTTACTAGGAGATCTCCAAATCATAATCTAAAGGAAATATAAACAGAGAAAATAAATGAAATAAAAAATAATAGTTTAGGCATTGTAGAAAAATAAAAAACCATCATGCAATTTATATTCATATTTCATATAGCGAAAGTATTTATTGTCTTTTAATTAAAATGAAAATTAAGAGAATTCTATTAGAAAAAAAAGCAGATCTTTTCAAGACCAGCTAAACCTTATTATAGTGGAGATAAAAGAAGGGAGCTCATATTATATACGAAGGATAACAAAAGAGAATAGAATTACTTTACTTCTATTTACAATCAAAGTTTAATGCACATAAAAATAACTCGAGAAAAAAAAATAGTTGGATTAGTACTACCTTTGCTTAAATTTTCCTAAGTTTGAAATATTTTCCAGGTCTTGCTTTCGTTCTTCCTCTTCTTCCTTCTTTCTTTTCTCTCTTTTCCTTTTCTTTACTAACATCCCAAAATTTGTGCCACTCGTATCCTTTTGTGGACTAGTATCCTTTCTTTAAGTCAAATCATACTAAATTAGAGCTACCAGGGGTTATTTTGGATACCGAAATAACTTTTGGTGAGTGTAAATTTAAATATGTAATTCAAAATGATATTTGGTCTTCATGAATATTAGTTTTCTAATATTTATGATTCTTAAAAAAATTTCTAGAAAGCCAAAAATATTTTTGAATTTTACTAATTTCATATTATTAAATTATTCTTCTAATTATTTCGGATTTTTCTTTTATTTCGGATATCAAAATGACAAACAAACAATTTTATAATATTTCTCTCATTGAGCACAATGTTTTTATTAATTTGGTAGTATTTGAAAAACGTTTACTGGAGTCATAAATAATAAAATATTAAATAAATTAAAAACTTCTTTCTACACACCTTAAAATAAACTTAATTTCTAAGGACACACACCAAAAATAAGTTGGTGATGTGTTGTCAATTGAAGAATTGATGTGGTACTCTAGGTTGATAAAGTGTCATGGCTAGAGAGGCTTAGGATAAGTTCATTATTTAATTGAATATATATATATATGAGAAAAATGGAAATGAGTTGACAACTCATGCAAGTTAGCTGAACTGCAGTTCATTTCCACTATCTCCAATAATATTCTTAAAAAAAATTCATTTGTATTATGATCTCGATCTCCTAGGGTTCATTCTTACCCAATTTCTTGGGTTTTAGTTTTGATTTGGTCAGCCATCAAGTTAACACTAAATTAACGGTTTTCAATTAATACAACATTTTATATGCAGTTGATGAAAGGGTAAATGAACTCCAAAATTTATGAAGTTTAATCTGAAAGAAGTTAAGGAGGTAGAGATAACAATTGCAAAAAAATATTGAAGAAATATTATAGGATCGTTATAGTTTAGCCGCTAGCTCACGTAACTTTTCCTGAGCTGGCGGCTCACCTACAGTAATCCCATATATATATATATATATATATATATATATATATATATATATATATATATATATATATATATATATATATATATATATATATATATATATATGTATATATATATATGTATATATATATATGTATATATATATATATATATATATATATATATATATATATATATATATACACACACACACACACACACTGTAGGTGAGCCGCCAGGTCAGGAAAAGTTACATGAGATAGCAGTAAAACTATAGTGATCCAATGACTTTTCTTCAATTTTTTTTAACGATTACTATCTCTACCTGTTTAACTTCTTTCGGATTAAATTTTATAAGTTTTAAAGTTCATTTACCCTTTCATCAAGTGCATATAAAAAGTTTTATTCATTGAAAATCGTAAATTTAATGTTAACTTGATAGAGGACCAAATCAAAACTAAAACCCAAAAAAATTGGGTATGAGTGAACCCTAGGGGGTAGAGATAATAATTCAAAAGAATTTTTTTTAAAAAAAAAATTATTGGAGATAATAGAAATGAACTCAGCTCAGCTAATTTGTGTGAACTGTCAACTCATTTTTATTTTTCTCATACACACACACACACACACACACATATATATATATATATACATGAAAACTGGAGGATGGCTGTCAGCTCATTTTCCTAAGCTGTTGTCACGTGGCAGCAGCCTATTAGTCCGGCCCACAAGAAATAAATAGTCTTGCTTTATGTATAATATATAAACTGAAACTATAAAACAGTTTGGGGAAGGGCTTAGATGCAAAATCACTCTCTCTCAAAACCAGCCAATCTTCTCCCCTCTTCCAAAAAGATCATGATCTACGATCTCTTGCTACCTCCAATGTTTCACACGGGACACCACCCCTCAAATGCTCGGATCTGTGCTTCTCTCCGTCCAATATCTAATTTTTGTCAAACTCTATTCGACATGACTGGGGTTTCAGAATGAATGGATTGACCTGATCTCTGGACCTGTCGTCTCTTCTTCAGCCTTTATTTTTTTTTTATTTTTCTTTTAATTTTGCCAATGGAAGCTGCTATGTTCTCTCTCAAGCCTCTAATTCAAGCACTTCTTGTGGACCAGAGGTGAAGGTCCATTTTGCTTTGTAAGCAGAACATTTTCATAAGTTAGGCGTTTAATGATCGCATTGCTGTATCGAGTAAGAGCTTAAAATGCAGCTTTTGAGGGGCGGTGCCCAGCGCGAAACATTGGAGGTGGCGAGAGATCATGGAGATACAAATAGAGATCATGATTCTTGAAAGGGGAGAAGATTGGCTGGTTTTGAGAGAGAGAGAGTGATTTTGCAACTAAGACCTTCCCCAAACTATTTTTTAGTTTTAGTTTATATAGAATATATAAAGCAAAACTATTTACTTCTTGTGGACCTGACGAATAGGCTTTTGCCATGAGGCAGCAACTCAGGAAAATTCTTGAGCTGACAGTCCTCCTCCAGTTTTTCCATATATATATATATATATATATATATATATATATATATATATATATATATATGAGAAAAATGGAAATGAGCTGACAGCTCACGCAAATTATCTGAGCTGCAGTTCATTTCCACTATTTCCAATAATCTTTTTTAAAAAAATTCTTTTAGATTATGATCTCGATCCCCTAGTGTTCACTCATACCCAATTTCTTATTTTTTAGTTTTAATTTGGTTCACCATCAAGTTAACACAAAATTAACGGTTTTAAATAAATAAAACATTTTGTATGCACTTTATGAAAGGGTAAATGAACTCCAAAATTTATGAAATTTAATCTTAAGGAAGTTAAGGAAATAGAGCTAGTAATTGTAAAAACAATTGAAGAAAGATCATTGAATTATCATAGTTTTGCCGTTAGCTCACGTAACTTTTCCTGAGCTGGCGGCTCATCTACAGCAATCCCTATATATATATATATAATCCCTATATATATATATATATATATATAGGGATTACTGTAGGTGAGCCGCCAGCTCAGGAAAAGTTACGTAAGCTAGCGGCAAAACTATAATGATCCAATGATTTTTCTTTAATTTTTTTTATAATTACTATCTCTATCTCTTTAACTTCTTTCGGATTAAATTTTATAAATTTTGAAGTTCATTTACCCATTCATCAAGTGCATATAAAATATTTTATTCATTGAAAATCGTTAATTTTGTGTTAACTTGATAGAGGATCAAATCAAAACTAAAACCCAAGAAATTGGGTATGAATGAACCCTAATGGGTTGAGATCATAATTCAATTTTTTTTAAAAAAAAATATTATAGGAGATAGTGAAAATAAACTGCAGCTCAGATAACTTGCGCGAGCTGTCAGCTCATTTCCATTTTTCTCATATATATATATATATATATATATATATATATATATATATATATATATATATATATATATATATATATATATATATATATATATATATATATATATATATATATATAAGTACTTCATCAATCTATTTCTGATTCTAACAAAAAAATGTCTAGCTGCTCTTCACTTCAACAGCAACGTCCAAACACAGAGGGGTTTTAGGAAGCTCGATCGATCAAGTGCCACAGTAAGAGCACTTTTTTCTTGCTTTTGTGTTTGAATTTAATTTATATTCATTGTGATTTGGCTTCAGGTCACTGATGATGGGCAAGATTTACCCTTTGAAAGATTGTAAGAATGGTTTCTGCTAAGATAGATAGTGCAAAAGATTTTAAAATTTTGTCCACATCAAGAATTATAATAATTGGTTGTTTTGTGGAGTACCATTTTCTGTTATGATAACCTGAAGAAGCATCATATAAATCTTTTCATTTATACCATATAAATTTTGGCTGTTTACAAGAAGCATCGTGTAAACAAATATAAAACAAAAGTAATAGGAAGCAATGCAAAAAAAAAAAAAAAAATTTGGTACGTATTCTTTTGGTGAGTCCATGTTGGGTTATTGTTTTTGTTTAATAATTATGAGCTTGTTGATGGGTGTTTATAGGAGAATATGTTCCCTATATGTTAATAGTTAATAGTATGCAATTGAATTGCGGATATTTATAACTATTATTAATAGTATACTATTATTATATAAATGCATAGTTATTAAACATTTAAATAAATCAACGAGTCCATGTCTAGACATATAACTATATACATGTACATACCATATAAAGGATAGTGTCCATTTACATCGAAATAGAGAACATATAAAAGATTGTGTTTATTACAATTAAATACATGTGAGTCGCATTTATATGTTTAGTTGAATGAATAGACATACAGTGCTCGGAAATAGAATCTAATGTTATTACATGATGACCCTGACTAAATTGCTAATGATATCATGGTTAACTGAAATAGACATGTGCATCGTAATGAATTAATTATGTCCTGGTTTTTATAAGTCATATATATCATGCATTATGAACTTGGAGATAGAGAGGTATAGGATGGACAAGAGCCGTATCATATAAGAATTATTGTGACGATGCAGGGGCTAGGTGGTACTGGATCACTGAGTGATAATTAATACCAATGGTATATCCGTTACTGTAATACAGTATGTGAAGTGATTGAGAATACTTAATAGTATGGTATGGTTCAGTGCCATGTGATTAAGGCCGGAACCCAGGTATGTATGGGCACTTATACGATGATAGAGAATAGCACTATCTTATTGATTTATACAGTTTCTACAACTAACTTGGACGATAACTAAAACTAATAGAATACGTAATTAAAATATATAGAGTAATTTTTTGTCATGTTTGTTTTTTATTTATTTACTTATACTTGTTTATATGCTTAATTTTATATGTTGGCAAACAACACTGACATGAGTACACCCATGTGCACCGATACTCCTGTACTATGATAGTATACATTTTTATCTCTTTTAAATGTTATTTGCTGGGTTTAATCCTTTGGATTCTAAATTCAGGTATTGAGGAAGCTGAGGGAGAGCTTGCGCCACTCGAACATCCATACTTCATTGATCAAACCGAACGTTAGTAAGAGGTGGATCTACTATAATAATCTTGTATATATTGTTCATATTTCATTTTGTCGGGCACTGTTACTTCTTTTGATTCTTTGTTGCATATATCTAGAATAGTGTGCCTTTTATGTAATCAAGCTCGTGTATTATAAATATATTTTCAGTTTCAGATATGTAATTTGTCAATATATTGTAGTAGTAGTTACAGTTATTTCATAATCCTATTACTGTTAAATAATCTTGTAAAATTTTAAGTAGTATTCTCTATTTTGCGAAGCATCTGAAAAATGAGGAAGTTAAAGGATGGTATCAGAGTTTAGATTTAGGTGGAAGACCATAGAGCTACTGCCACATAAGAATATGTTTGTGACCCATGCTTGCTGATTATTCCATTTTTGATATCAAGTTGATCTAGTATCGTGCCCATCCTATCATGTCTTATTTATTGAATTGTCTATCTTTGGAATTCCTTTTATTGACTCTTATTTGGTCCGTTAAAAAATGATGTCGATCCAATCTTTTATAAATATGAGTAAGTCCGAGGGATGAGACTACTGAGCTTAGAAACCTAGTGTAAGGAGTAGCATAGACCCAACAGACTATGACAATGTTACTAGAGAGAATGTTGTAGTCCAAGAAGCCGAATAGGACCGGAATGGTGTTAGATTTTTAAAGGCTATAGCCATTGGTGTTTCTTGGAATGGAAAGACCATTGAAGGCTAAACAATGAACTGTGGATATAGAGAATCTTTTGAAGACGGAGGAATCTTGATGGAGAATCGGGTGAGGTGGAATGTATTCAATTGATCAATGTGGCCAAGACATGGTGGCTGGCCAAAGCGGTAAGGCACCAGAAACCTCTAATTTGGGAGAAATTTGTGGAGGCATTTCATGTCAGGTATTTCCATGCATCGGCTAAGTGAGAGATGAGGAAGAAGTTCCTGGAGCTGCAACAAGGAGGCCAGAATATGGATCCATATGCTGCTAATTGTGTGAAACTCAGTCGTTTTTCATCGACCCTGGTAAGCGATGAAGAGGAGTGAGCATATATGTTCTAGCAAAGTTTGAGGTATTATCTAAGGGAATGTCTAGCTGGTCATTATCGCCTAGAGCAAGTAACTAAGAAAGGGAGACCGACAACATTCACAAGGCCACTTAATCAAGGGGCAGGTTCTTGCTAGAGGTTTGGAGGCCCCTGGAAAAGAAGCAAGTTGTGGCTAATAAAGGAGGTCTTCTAGTGTGCAATTTTTGTAATATGGCGGGACATATACGAAAGGAGTGTAGAAGAGCTCTGGGACGGTGTCTACTATGCGGGTCAGCGGATCATTGAGTAACTAATTATCCGAGAGCATAGTCAAGGCAACAACCAGCAATCGGAATTTCTTACCAGCAGGCACCAAGGCTGGTTTAACATGACCACTAGTTCAGAAGATTGAAGGACCGGACCAGAAAAGATATTTAGAGACACAACAAGCAGCCTATGTCAGAGCCCAAGGACACCATGACAGAGGTAGGGACTGGTTAGACTAATGAATGCTGAGAAAGTTCATATCACTGGAGGAGTTATAATAGGTATGATTTTAGTTGGCAATACACCGATAAAATATTTTATTCAATTATGGAGCTTTGCATTGTTTTATCTATATAATATTCGTTTCTTGCCATTCTATTGATTTTGTTATGACTACCTATGGGATGGGATATTATGACTGGGAACTGTAGTATCATGACCAATAAGGAGTGTGATTATATTCCTTACGAATTTTGGAAAATTGAGTACATACGAATTTTTCTTGGATAAAGTTGCTTTTTGGATCATATATTTTCTAGAGATAGTGTATCAACTGATCTTAAAAAGATAGAAACTGTTTGATTGACCTATTGTAACGCTCCCGTTTTTCATCTGCTTCCCAAAATGGAGAACGCTATATAAAGTTATACTAGGCAACCCAACAGTTATATGATCATAAAATAACCATAACTACTGCGACAATAGATGAATAAATAACACGCATGAAATTGAAAGGATTCCATTCATACGAGAGTTAACTACACAAGATGAAGTACTGTTTTAAATATGAATATAAAAGAATCAAAAGAGAAAACCAATACCCAGACAAAATGAAATATAAATAAAATATACAAAGGTTTTTCAGGAAGTACTTCACTCTCTTACTATTACTTGGTCTGCTCAATGAAGTATAGGTTTTCAGTTGGGGCTAATTCTCCTTTTTTGCCCTCCAAAACCTAGAGGATTAAACCCAACAAGTAATACTTTAAAAAGAAAAAATATGTACTATCATAGTATATGAGTATCAGTGTGCGTAGGTATACTTATGTCATTGTTGTTCATGAACATATAAATTAAATATGAAAGTAAGTATAAATAAATGCATAAATAAATAAACAAATATGACAATAATTACTCTATTTATGTAATCTTGTATTTTATTAGTATCAGTTATCATCCAAATTAATTGTAGAAACTGTATTAATGAATAAGATAACGCTATTTCCCATTATTATATAAGTACTTGTGTATAGTCGGGTCCCGGCCTCAATCGCATGGCGCTGAACCATATCATACCGCTAAGTATTTAATTCAATCCCCGTACTATATCACAGTAACAGATATCCCACACTGGGTATCAATTATCAATTGGTGATCCAGTATCACTCAGGCCGCCGTAATAAAAGATTCTCGGCCTTAATATTTCAATCATTCCTTATACGACACTGCTCTTATCCATCATATGGCTTCTCCACATCCCCGTGTTCATAATACATTATGCACATGACCTATAAATATCATAACATAATTTATTTTATATATTTTATATCTCTTTGTTTATTTTTTTCCATTCTTTAATTATTTTTCAATTCATGTTAACATGCTTACACATCCACGACTGCACATGACTTGTAGTATCGTAGCATATGATTTGTAGCATCATAGCATGACCAATTAGATGTCCGTGTCATCTTAATAATATTAGTACACAATTATATCATAATATATATTTTTAAAATTGACTTAATAATCTGGTTCAGTTCTTAATACAAATCAATAGTCCAAATTGTGGGCCAACTGCATCATGTAATAATACTGCATTAATTGTAAGCCCAAACTTATAGACTTATTCCATTTCTAGGCTCAATCATATATATTTATAATGTTTTTTCTTTGATTAATTTCCAATTAAAGTCCAAGCTCAATTCAAGTTCAAATCTGCCAATTATCATTTATTTTATTATTATTATTATTATTATTATTATTATTATTATTCCAGTCCAAACCCACTGTAGACTTATGTAATTAATTTTCAACTAAAGGCCCACTGCATATTTCTTTACTAAAGGTCCTCTGGCTATTTCTTTACTAAAGCCCACTGCATATTTCTTTATTAAACCCCATTGATATTTATTTATTAAAATCCACTGCATATTTATTTATTAAGGCGCACTGCATATTTATTTATAAGGCCCACTTCATCAAACATTTCTCTGCTCCAGCCCATTACTATCTTTTGTTTTTTCCAGCCCATCATTATTTTTTTGTCTACGGCCCATTTCAGCCCGTCTCTTTTCTTTTTCTTCTTTCTCTTCTTTTTTCTTTTCTCTTTTTTTTGTTATTTTATTTTATTTTATTTTTACCTATTTGTAAAATTTATTATAAGAAAACTTGTTCTACATAATATGGACATAATTATGAATATGATCATCCTCCTACCAAAAATAAAATCTCTAATCCGAATCCAAACTTAATTTAATAAAATGACCAACATTTAATCATTTATACAACAAATATAATCAACCTAAAAATTATATAATTAAAAAAAATTATCAATTCGATGTGTACTAGAAAAAGAGGAGTGTGTTATTTACTCGACTTTTAATCGAACTTCATCAATCTTCTTTCTTTTACTTTAATCGAACGAATGACGAAGATGCAACTCTCTTCAGCTCAAAATACTCACTGAAGGAGAGGGGCTTCTAGATTTTTTTTTTTTATTTTTATTTTATTTTTTTGAACGTGGGAATAGGTAATAATGAATATGTTATATTTACATATATTTTAAATATTTTTTTATACAAATACCTATCATGATCCCACTTTGTAGTGACACCTGTTCACTAAGAGTGCCACACCCTACATCCCTTAGCCAGCTAGTCCACAGCATGCACCGCCTCTCAAAAAAATGATTCAATTAATTATTTTATTTATTTATTTAATAATATAATAATTTTGATTCTGTATAACATTCTCCAAATGCTACCAATTTAATGCAGGGTATAATAATCAATAAGAAGAATACTAAAAAAATTATCCGTTTGTCATTTTGGCGTCTGAAATAAATGAACCAAAATTCTGAAGTAATTAGAAAGATATAATTTAATATTATTAAATTAGCTAATTTGAAAATATTTTTCAGGCTCGCAAGATTATTTTTTTAAAATTCTAAATATTAAAAAACTAATAACCGTGAATAGCGAATATTATTTGGAGTTACAGATTTAAAATTATGTCTATCGAAAGTTATTTCAGTGTCCAAAATTAACTTTGGTAGACTTATTCGGTACGGTTGCGCTCAAAAGAGGGATACCGATAACTCGAACTTTTGAATATTACACCTGTACCAAACTTAGTGTTGGAAATTCTGAGTTTTCTAGGGATAGCTGGATATTGCAGAAGGTTTATACAGACTTTGCTAAAATTGCATCCCCTTTAACCTGACTAATTAGGAAAGGAGGAGAATATGTCTGGACAGAGGAGTGCAATAAGGCATTTGAAGAATTAAAATGGAAGCTAATAACATCACTAGTATTAGTAATTCCAGACAACTAATTTGGAGAAAATGAAAGTTTATAGTGATACTTCAAATTAGGAGTTGGGATGCGTATTAATATAGAATGGAAAAGTGATCGAGTTTGCATCAAGATAGTTGAGATCTCATGAGAGAAATTATTCATTCATCACTTGGAGTTAGCAACGGCGATTCATTCTTTGAAGAATTGGATACACTACTTAACAGGGCCAAAGAGTATAGGTATACACTAATCATATAAGTTTGAAATATATTTTCACTTAAAAAGAATTGAATATGAGACAGAAACGATGGTTAGAGTTAGTAGCAGACTATGACTTGAAAATTAAGTATTATCTAGAGAGGATTAGTGTAGTACCAGATGCACTGAGTAGGAGGCCTGTAGTCGAGAGATTGACACAACAAAATGAGCTTTTAATATAGATGCCAAGGATGGAACTCGAATTAATTTTATCAGAAATGACAATATAATTTATGGAGATATAGTTGCAGTTACTATTAATAGAACAGATTAAGCAAGTTCAAGTTGGAGATGAAAAATTTCAAAGGTTAATGGATAAAATAGAAGTAGGCAAGAGACCAAAAATAAAGATGTACTTAGATGGAGCTATCATATTAAAAGAAATATTATGGGTACCTAAGGGAGAGATAAGAGATAAAGTTTTAGAAGAATTTCATAAATCAGCATATTCTTTTCATCCTGGAAGCAATAAGATGTATAAAGATATGAGGAAGTATTTCTAGCAGGCATGCATGAAGAAAGAGATTGCCAGATATGTATTTAGATATTCGACTTGCCAGAAAGTAAACACTGAATATCAATGAATGGTTAGATTACTCCAACCACTAGCAATGCCAGAGTGAAAGTGAGAACAAATTTCGATAGATTTTGTGACAGATTTATCTAGGGACATAGAGGTAATAATGCAATTTGAGTGGTTGTGAACCGTCTGACCAAGTTGACTCATTTCATTCTATTTAGAATTGGTCAATAGAAGTATTGACAAGAAGATTCATGTTGGAAGTGATGAGATTACATGGAGTTCCAGTCTAGATAAAAATATAAGATTCAGATCACACTATTGGGAGATATTGATGGATAGTCTAGGAATATATTTTCAACTTACCATCTACAGATAGATGGCCAGTCAAAATGGACTATCCAAGTACTCGAAGATATATGCTTATGACATGTGTGCTGGATTTTGGTGGATCTTGGAAAGACTATTTGTATATGATGGAATTTTCTTATAATTATAGTTATCAGAAGAGCATCAATATGGCACCATTCGAAGTTTTGTATAGTCAGAAGTGTAAATCTCCATTCTGTTGGGATGAGGTTAGAGAGCGAAGTGTCTTGGGACCAGAGTTGATTACTTAAACTACAAAACAAGTAAACATTATCAGAGAGCATATGAAGGCAGTCTAGAACAGACAGAAGAAATAGGTAGATCAATCTAGAAAACTATCAAAGTTTGAAATAAGAGATAAGATATTTATTAAGATATCCATGATGAAAAGTGTGATAAGACATGTGAAAAAAGGGAAGCTTAGTCCAAGATACATTGGGCCATTTGAGATTACGGAAAAAATTGAAATACTTGCCTATAGATTATCATCACTACTAGAGATGGAAACTATTCATGATGTATTTTATATATCACAATTGAGAAAGTACTTGAGTGAAGATTATAGAGTAGTAGACATATTCAAGGTGGATTTGAGATCGGTCCTAAAGTACGAGAAATAACTTATAGCAATCATTGGCTGATAGGATAAAATCTTAAAAAATAAAGTGATACTATTGGTCCTTATTTCATGAGCATAGCTATCAATTCGTAACTTCAAATGATATTCAGTTTTTGCAGTTATTAATTTTCTAATATTTATTATTTTTTAGAAAATTTTCAAAGAAGCCCTAAAATTTTTTGAATTTTTCTAATTTTATACTATTAAATTATTCTTCTAATTATTTTGAAATTTTATTTTTTTATTTCGAATATCAAAATTACAAAATGGACAACTTTGTAGTGTTCTCGTTGAGCACTACGTCCTGAACTAATTTGTTAGTATTTGGAAAATGTTTATCAGAGACGTAAATCATAAAATATTAAATAAATTGAAAGTTTCTTTTAGCACACCTCAAAGTTGAACTTAAGTTCTAAGGGCACACCCCAAAAATAGGTTGGTAATTTGCTATCAAAAGAAGAATTGATGTGGCACTCTAGGTTGATAAGGTGTCATGGCTAGGGAGCTTAGGATAAGTTCACGTATTTAATTGAAAATATATATAAATGTAAAAATACTTCATATATAATTCTACTATTTATTCTAACAAAAAAAAAAGTCAAAATGGTCTTCACTTCAATAGCAGCGTCCGAACATAGAGGGGTTTTAGGATGCGAAGCACGATCAATCAAACAGCACAATAAGAACACTTTTTTCTTGCTCTTGTGTTGGATTTAATTTATATTCATTGAGATTTGGCTTGGGGTCCCCGGTGATGGGCAAGATTTACCCTTTGGAAGACTGTAATTTTGATTTTCACCAAGGTAGATGGTGCAAAAGATTTTAAAATTTTATCCACATCCAAAACTATAATAAATGGCTTTTTTTTTTTTTTGTGGAATACCATTTTCTATTATGATGATCTTATTGCTAATGGAGCCCCATTGCCGTAGCGGGTTTCGGTCAACCGAAACGGGTCCAAAACCGGCCCAAACCCATTATGATATAATATATATATGGGGTGTGGTGCTAGAGTTTTGTGTGTGCAGAAAATTGGAGCCGAAACCAAGTTTTTTTATGCGGCTGTTGCTGTAATTGCTTTGCAGCCAAAGAAACAGGGCTAACACAGAAATTATTTGTATCAAATAATTGGTGGTGTGAGTTGCTGCTTTTTTTTGTTTTCGGAGTGAATAATTTCGGCCGAAGGGCTTCTCTCTCGGTGGGCTGAAGCAGAGAAGGAAGGTGGCGGATTCCTTTGAATCTTCGGCGGTCGAAACAAAGAGGTAAATCACTGCAACAAGAGCTTAGGATTTGATCTCAAAATCTTGTGTGATTTCTTTGTGAATTCTCTTGTGGTTGAGAACTAGAATTTTGTAATCCTCTTTTGATATAGTGGAAGTTTTTCGATCGGTCCCCGTGGACGTAGGCATATTGCCGAACCACGTTAAATCTGCGTGTTCTCTGTCTCTGCTATTTTTCTCTTCGGTTAACTATTTGATTCCGCTGGTTGTTGCATTAGTATTATTCCGCTATCTTTTGCTAACAATTGGTATCAGAACCCTGGTTCGGGTCAGATTTCACTCAGATCGGTGTTGATTTTGAGTGGGAGTTATGGCGGAAGATAGGAAGGGAGAAATTGAAAAATTTGACGGGACAGATTTCCAATGGTGGAAGTTGCAGATGGAAGATTATTTATATCAAAAGAATTTACATCAACCACTGATTGGAGAAAAACCAGAAAAGATGACTGATGAGGAGTGGGCATTGTTGGACAGGAGGGCTTTGGCGCAGATTCGATTGTGCCTGACAAAGCAGGTTGTGTTCAACGTCTCCAAGGAGAAGACCACTTCAGGTTTGATGTCAGCGTTGGCTAAATTTTATGAGAAGCCGTCTGCTTCAAATAGACTGTTTCTAATGAAAAAATTGTTCAACTTGAGGATGCCTTCTGATAGTTCAGTTGTTAATCATTTGAACGAATTTAACACATTATGGGCACAACTTGAATCTTTAGATTTTGTCTTTGCTGATGATATTAAAGCTTTGATGTTTATGTATTCGTTACCGGATAGTTGGAGTAATGTTGTTATGGCCATCAGCAATTCTTCCAATACTGCTCTTAAATTCAATGATGTTGTGAGTACAATCATGAATGATGAATTGATGAAAAAGAGTATGGGTGAGAGCACGGTTTCTACAAGTACTGCTCTGTCAGTTGATAATGACAGACGAAAGGAAAGGGGTAGAAGTTCAAGCAGGGAGTCGAAGCAAAGAGGAAGATCAAAATCTAAGGGGAAATTCAAGAAAAAGTTAGTGTGTTGGAAATGTAAGACAGAGGGTCATATGAAGAAGGTTTGTCCCAACAAAGACAAGGAAGGAGCGAATGTGGTGAATCCAAGTGAAGAGTATGATGACTTGTGTTTGTCTGCTCATACAGAATCAAGGTCAGATTCGTGGTTTGTAGATTCAGGGGCTTCGTTCCATTGCACTGCTCGTAGAGAATGGTTTGAGAATTATGTCCAAGGTGATTTTGGGCATGTGACTGTTGGTAATGGGCATGAATGTAAGATTGTTGGTAAAGGGACAATTCAGTTAAAGTTGCACAATGGTGGAAAGTTGCTTTTACAAGAGGTCAGGCACATACCGGATTTGAAGAAGAATTTGATATCTGTTAGCAAGCTGGATGGCGAAGGTTATCAAATCTCATTTGAGAAGAAACAGTGGAAGATCAGTAAAGGAGCAATGGTAGTGGTCAAGGGTGAGAGAGTGGGAACTTTATATTTACTCTCAAGCTCGGTGGATCACGTTGTTTCTTTGGCCACCGTGAAGAATGAGAAGGCTACCTTATGGCATCAGAGGCTCGGTCACTTGAGCGAAAGCGGCATGAGGGTATTGCAATCCAGAGGTATGTTGACAGATATGAAAGATGCTAATTTTGATTTCTGTGAGAACTGTGTGTTTGGAAAGCAGAAAAGAGTTAGCTTTATGAAGGATGGCAAGGAGAAGAAAACCGAGAGATTGGAGTTGGTGCATACAGATGTGTGGGGGCCTTCTTCGGCGAAGTCTCTTAGAGGTAATTCTTATTTTGTCACTTTCATAGATGATGCAAGTAGGAAAACATGGGTGTTTGCACTTAAACAGAAATCTGATGTTTTCAAGATCTTCAAGGTATGGAAAGCTTTTGTTGAGAATGAAATAGGTTTGAAGGTAAAATGTCTGTTGTCAGACAATGGTGGGGAATTTTGCAATAGGGAGTTCGATAACTATTGCTCTACCCACGGGATCAGGAGAGTGAAGACTGTACCGAGGACACCGCAGCAAAATGGCGTGGCTGAGAGAATGAATAGAACTATTTTGGAGCGAGCTCGGAGTATGAGACTACAAGCAGATTTGCCTTTACAACTTTGGGGAGCCGCTGTAGATACGGCAGTCTATCTGATCAACAGGAGTCCAGCTAGTGCTTTAGATGGAGGAATTCCAGAGGAGGTGTGGTCTGGTAAGACTGTGAATTATTCATTCTTAAAAGTGTTTGGTTGTATAGCATATGCACATGTGGATCATGAGATGAGAAAGAAGCTTGATTCTAAATCTCAGAAGTGTGCATCATTGGATACGGTGGCGACGAATATGGTTATCACTTATGGGATTATGAGCATAACAAGGTAATTCGTAGCAGAGATATAGTATTCAATGAGGGCTGTATGTATAAAGACCGAACGGAAAGTAAGAGTGAGAATGCAGTGGAAAAAGAGCGCTTGGAGCTGGATGAGCCACAAGATGGGATGAATCCCATGGATAAAAGAGAGGAAGAAATACCTACATCTGAAGGAGAAGAAATGGCTGCACCTGAGAATACACAAGTTTCAGATGAGACCGAACAGGAAAGAGAGCCATTGACTGAAATAGATGGTTTCAGTACTTCATCAGAGAGTGTTCCCACTTTGAGGAGGAGCACGAGGATAAGGAAGCCAACCCAAAAACTTTGTCTTATATTATATCATATTTTGTATACTGATGCAGGTGAACCAGAGAGTTACCAAGAAGCTATGCAGGATAAACTTCATTTTAAGTGGGAGCAAGCCATGCGTGATGAGATGTCTTCTTTGGAGGAGAATCACACATGGGAATTGGTGAAGCGACCGGAAAAGATGAAAGTATTGCATAACAAGTGGGTATACAGGGTAAAACATGAGGCAGGAGGGACACAAAGGTTTAAGGCTAGACTTGTGGTGAAGGGAACGGTCAGAGAAAATGTATTGACTTCAATGAAATATTTGCACCTGTTGTCAAGATGACTTCTATCAGAGCAATACTAAGTATTGTGGCTGTGAAAGGATTGTATTTAGAGCAGCTCGATGTGAAGACTGCTTTCCTTCATGGTGATTTGGAGGAGGAAATATATATGGAACAGCCGGAGGGATATGAAGTTAAAGGGAAAGAAAATTGGGTATGTTGACTGAAAAGGAGATTGTATGGGTTGAAACAAGCGCCGAGGCAATGGTACTTGAAGTTCGACAAGTTTATGTTGGATTCGAGTTTTGCCAGAAGCAATTCAGATCATTGTGTATATCTACAAAAGTTTAAGGATGGTAACTTTATTATACTTACTTTGTATGTAGATGATATGCTTGTGGCAGGTACATGCATGAAGAAAATCAATGATCTGAAGAGAAAGTTGGCAGGGAGATTCTCTATGAAGGACATGGGTGAGGCCAAACAACTTCTTGGGATGCAAATTACCCGAGATAAGAAAAATAAGAAATTGTGGTTATCTCAGGAGGGATACATCAAGAAGGTGTTGGAGAGATTCAACATGGAGAATGCAAAACCGGTAACTACAGTTCTTGGTGGTCAGTTCAAACTGTCAAAAGAGCAAGGTGTTAAGACAGATGAGGAGAAGAGACACATGGAGAATGTGCCTTATTCATCGGCCATTGGGAGTCTCATGTATGCAATGGTGAGTACAAGACCAGATATTGCACATGCAGTGGGAGTAGTGAGTAGATTCATGAAGAACCCTGGAAAAGAACATTGGCAAGCGGTGAAGTGGATTTTCAGGTATTTGAAAGGTACTTCAAAGTATTGTTTGTGTTTTGGGGGTGATAACATTGATGTGCAAGGTTTTGTGGATTCGGACCATGCGGGTGATAGAGACAATGGCAGGAGCACCACAGGTTATGTTTTTACTGTAGGAGGAACAGCGGTAAGCTGGGTTTCAAGACTACAATCAATTGTTGCTTTATCTTCGACAGAAGCTGAGTATGTTGTAGCTGCAGAAGCAAGTAAGGAGTTTATTTGGTTGCAGCGATTGATGAGTGAGTTGGGTTTTGATGGAATGGATTGCAGGTTATTCAGTGACAGTCAAAGTGCAATTCATCTTGCGAAGAACTCGGCGTATCATTCACGGACTAAACATATTCACTTGACATATCACTTCATTAGATCCTTGTTAGAGGATGGCCAATTGAAGTTGGAGAAGATTGAAGGTAGCAAGAATCTTGCAGATATGTTGACAAAACCGGTTGATGGGAAAAAGTTGAGCTATTGCTCAACTTTGGTGCATTTGTATTGAATGCTGAAATTGGGACTTTAAACGATCGAGGTAAAAACTTTGGACACTGGGATTATCATGTATAGAGATTACATTTTTAGCAATGGTCTCCAAGTGGGAGATTATTGCTAATGGAGCTTATTGCCGTAGCGGGTTTCGGTCAACCAAAACGGGTCCAAAACCGGCCCAAACCCATTATGATATAATATATATATGGGGTGTGGTGCTAGGGTTTTGTGTGTGCCGAAAATTGGAGCCAAAACCAAGTTTTTTTATGCGGCTGTTGCTGTAATTGCTTTGCAGCCAAAGAAACAGGGCTAACACAGAAATTATTTGTATCAAATAATTGGTGGTGTGACTTGCTGCTTTTTTTTGTTTTCGGAGTGAATAATTTCGGCCGAAGGGCTTCTCTCTCGGTGGGCTGAAGCAGAGAAGGAAGGTGGCGGATTCCTTTGAATCTTCGGCGGTCGAAGCAAAGAGGTAAATCACTGCAACAAGAGCTTAGGATTTGATCTCAAAATCTTGTGTGATTTCTTTGTGAATTCTCTTGTGGTTGAGAACTAGAATTTTGTAATTCTCTTTTGATATAGTGGAAATTTTTCGATCGGTCCCCGTGGACGTAGGCATATTGCCGAACCACGTTAAATCTGCGTGTTCTCTGTCTCTGCTATTTTTCTCTTCGGTTAACTATTTGATTCCGCTGGTTGTTGCATTAGTATTATTCCGCTATCTTTTGCTAACAGATCTGAAGAAGCATCATATAAATCTTTTCATTTATTACATATAAATTTTTTCTGTTTACAATAAGCATCATGTAAACAAGTATATAAAAAAAAAGTAATACGAAGCAAGCAAATAAAATTCACATACGCATTCTTTTGGTGTGTCCATGTTGGGATTTTGTTTCTGTTTTATAATTATGAGTTTGTTGATGCGTGTTTATAGGAGAATATGCTTCCAATATGTTAATAGTTAATAGTATACTTTTAAATTGGGGATGTGTTAATTATTATTAATAGTATACTATTATTACATAAATGCATAGTTATTAAATGTTTAAATAAATCAACGAGTCCATGTTTAGACAAATAACTATATACATGCATGTACCATATAAAGAAAAGCATCAATTTACATTGAAACATATATATACCGAAACAGAGAACATATAAAAGCTTTGTGTTTATTTTAATTAAACACAAATGAAAGCTCTTTCAAATGATGCATTGATCCCCAACTCTTATTATGAGGCAAGGAAGATTATTTTCAATTTAGAACTTGATTACATCAAAACAGATGCATGTAAGAATGATTGCATTTTATATTGGAGGGAGCATGCAGATACACAGTCATGTCCTACTTGTGGACTTTCTCGATGGAGAGATGTGAATAAATATTAAAAAATTCCACATAATGTACTTCGTTACTTTCCACTAAAAACAAGACTACAAAGGTTATATATGTGTAAAGATATAGCTAAAGAAATGAAATGACATAAAGAGAAACTTATCGATGATGGCATAATGAGGCATCCAGCAGATTCAATTGCTTGGAAATCATTTGATGTGCAATATCAGTCATTTGCTGCAGATTCGAGGAATGTTAGGCTTGGTTTAATAATTAATGGGTTTCAACTGTACGGTAATATGAGTTTTTCACATAATATTTGGCCAGTGGTTCTTGTACCGTATAATTTGCCGCCATGGTTATGCATTAAACATTCCTGCTTCATGATGTCACTTCTTATTCCCAGTCCAAAGTGTCCAGAAAATGATATTGACGTCTATTTAGAGCCAGTTATTGAGAAATTAAAAGAACTATAGGAAGATGAAGTATATACATATGATGCACACAATCAGCAGAATTTTAAATTAAATGCTACATTATGTGGACTATTAATGATTGTCCTATATATGCTAATTTATTTGGATGGTCTACAAAAGGAAAACTAGCTTGTCCTTACCCTCACAAAGATATTTCTTCACTATCGATTCGTAATAAATTATGTTATATGGATCATCATCATTTTTTGCCACATAATCGCCCATGGCGAAATAATAAAGAATCATTTAATGAAAAAAAGGAGGATAGAGTTACTCCAGAGATGTTAATAGGGGAAGACGTGCTTGATCAACTGCATCCTTTTAATTATATTTTTTTGGAAAGAAAAAAAAAGAAAACGGAGTGAGTCAAATATTATATATAATTGGAAGAAGAAAAACATATTTTTTTAAATTTGCCTTATTGGAAAAATCTCAGATTTGGCCACAATATTGATGTAATGCATACTGAAATAAATAATCTGATAATATTTTGGAAACATTGATGAATATTAAAGGGAAGACCAATGACACTTTAAAAGGTCGGTATGATCTTGTTGATATGGGAATGAAAAAAATTTCAGCATTATGTTGGTAATAAAGGTCAACTATGTTTACCTCATTTTTCATATGCTTTATCATTGAATGAGAATATCATTTTTTGTAAATTTCTGGCAAATTTAAAAGTTCCAGATGGATTCTTGTCGAACATATCTCGATGTGTAAATATTGATGGGAAAACAATATCTGGTTTGAAGTGTCATGATCATCTATTCTTCTATAGCAAATTTTATCACTTTCCATATGTGGATTGATACCAAAATAAGTTTGTGAACCACTGATAGAGTTGAGTAGCTTTTTCAGAAGATTATGTTCAAAGTCATTATGACATGATGATTTAGATCGATTTGAAAGCTAGATTATAATAAGTTATAAGAACTTGATATAATATTTTCATGTTCTTTCTTTGACGTGATGATTCACTTATCAGTTCACTTAACAAGAGAGGTAAAGATTATTGGTCCAGTAAGATTTCGATGGATGTATCCAATTGAAAGGTAATTATCATTGCTTAAGTACTAAGACTCTAAAATGGTTAATTAAATGTATATTATAAAACATAGTTTGATTATTAACATTTGCATTAGGTATCTGCGCATGCTTAAATCATATGTTCGCAATAAAGCTAGCCTTGAAGAATCGATTGTGGAAGGATATATTGCGGATGAATGCTTAAGATTTTATTCTAGATATCTTCACGGTGTTCGCTCTAGATTCAATTGAGTACCATGTAATGATGATGATCGTACTCATAGGACTGGGCTAACAATTTTTGAAAGGAATGGTTCTGCAAAAGGAGCATACAAGTCACACTATCTTAATAGTGAGAAATTTAATCAAGCACAAATGTATATACTCCAACATTGTGAAGAAGTTTGACCGTTTATTATGTAAGTTAGGATAATTTTTTTAAAATATAATCTTTAGTTTGATATTTCTAACTACTATTATTAAACTTATCTACATTTTTTTTCACAGCAAGCACAAAAATGAACTGCAAAGGAAAAATGCAAGAACTAGAGTTGATAGAGACACACTAAAGAGTTTCCATCATGGTTTTAAAAATGTGTAGCCTTTCATTTTTTTAATTCCTTTTAAACATAGATGAATTTTATATGAGAGTTCTAAAAACGTTAGTTAACATGGTTCATTATCTTCATTGTACAATAGGTATCGAAGCATCATTCTGAAGGACTTGCAAATGATGATCTTTTTAATTTTGACATTGGTCCACAAAAGATGTGTCATTGATATTCGATGTATCTTGTTCATGGTTTTTGGTTTCGTACAAGAGATTGTTCAATTGGAAAGAAAACTCAAAATAGTGGCATTATTGTTAGAGGGGATGATTCATCTCTTGATAAGGAGTATTATGAGGTTTTAGAAGATATCATCGAGTTATCATATGTTGGATGTAATAAGATCACTCTTTTCAAGTGTCATTAGTAGAATGTAGCCCACTTGGGAAGAGGATATAAGGTTGATAATTATAGATATACAATCGTGAATATTTATGGGTCTTTGAGCAGCATTGAGCCTTTTGTATTAGCATGTCAAGCGGAACAGCCTTTTGTATTAGCATGTCAAGTGAAACAAGTTTTTTATGTTGAAGATCTTGCAAATAAGAATTGGCTTGTTGTGGTTAAAACAAAACCTCATGATCTTTATAATATTCCACTGTACAACAATAGCTTGGACATTGAAGATGTAAATATTTCAGAAGATGAAGATGCACATTAAGAAAAGAAATTTGATCGTGTCTTCAATATCAACCAAGTCATAGAAAATGATAACATCTCAGTCATGCTTACAAGAGATGATATCGAACCTGAATATCTTGATGCTAATATGGAGGACATGAGAAGTTCAAATGTACAAGATTTTATTAGTGATAGTGATGATGATATAAACGTGTTACATGATGTAGATAATAATGATATTCATGAGTTTTTATCAGACAGTTACTCATCTAGTTAATAAATGTTGTTTCTTGATGATATCATTATCTTTTATGGAAAATTTACTGTTTTGTTTCATTTATATATGTTTTTTTGTTTAAATTTTTATTTGTGTTGTAATTGCTATAAATTCAATAATTAATTTGCATCTTATATATGATTCTCAAATTTATTATCATAAATTGCTGAGCTAACAATTTTTTCTGCTATAATTAAGATATGTCTACAAAAGAAAGAGGTGGATATGCAAATAATTTTAGGCAAGATAAGGGGAAAAATCCTTATAATGAAACTACATCCCTTTTAAATGTGTAGTAAGAGCTACAATCAATGACACAAAAACAATTAGAGAATCAACTTCTATCAGTACAACCACAATCAAAGAATCAACTTGTACATATAGATAGAGAATCTCCAAGCAGTGTAGGTATACCTAATTAATTAATTAACTGATATGCAAATTTTAATTTGATTAAAAAAATCTTATATTGTTTTTTTTTTTAGTAGCCTCTTGTACTATAAATAAGAGAGGAGTCGTAGAAAAATATAAAAGTTATAAGCATTATGAGAAGATGAAAATTGGTGGGTAAAAATTAAACATTAAT
Source organism: Dracaena cambodiana (assembly GCA_036321105.1). Taxonomy (NCBI): domain Eukaryota; kingdom Viridiplantae; phylum Streptophyta; class Magnoliopsida; order Asparagales; family Asparagaceae; genus Dracaena; species Dracaena cambodiana. The sequence goes on along the minus strand of JAYEPQ010000008.1, from coordinate 18,586,258 downwards.
ATACCTGAGGATATTCTGAAAGCAGTAGGAGATAATATTAGAAATATCGTAAATTACTGTGAATTAACGGTTCAAACTTTCACTTCCTTAAATGTTAATGGTTGGCAAGACGTAGTCAATGTTGTGGTGAACAAATATTACAACAAGTTAAAGTAAAGAAGTAAATTTTTTTTAATGGTTATATAAATATCAAGTAGTTATAATTATTTACTTTTATCTCTACCTGAGATCTCTATGCAGGAAAAGTTTAAGATTGATCCACGTAATGATCTTCTTTCTAATGTATTCATCTTATCCACAATGCAACGGTTATGTAGATGTTGGAAGAGTCATTTGAATTTGGCTTATAAAAGATTTGACACAGATGAAGAATGATTGACAAACATTCCTAATAATGTATCACCAAAAGTATAGACCGATTTAATTAAATATTTTTCTTCTAATTCATTTTAGGTCATGACTTTAGCTGTGAATGATATTATTTAATTGTAATATTTGTTAATATTATTAAATTACATTATAGTACTAATAATGTTTTATAATTATTTTTTAGAAAATAAGCAAATAAAATTCAGAGAATGGGGAAAAATTGATAACCAAGCATTCATGTAGAACCAAGTCATTTGCAGAGATTAAAGAAGCAATTGTAAGTAATTTAAAAGTTATACTATAATAATTTAAATCATCTATTCATTGGTCTACGCATAGTTTGATTATAACGTAATAATACATGTCTCAAAAAAATAGAGGGATCCAATAACGGGTGAGAAGGCAATACTGGATGAGGTTTGGTTAAAACAACATATCAAATTGAATGTGCAAGGAGCGATGCAGTGGTCTGATGCAAAATCACAAGAAATATATCTATGTTTTTATATTATCCCTACTTCGTGTTTCACTTATTTCCATTCATTTCCATATATTAGTTATAGTGCATATGTATGTCATGCAATTAAGTGTATCAAATTACCATAGATCATTTTAAAATTTTATATTATGCTTTAGAATTATCTTTTACATGCTTTATAAAATTTTATATTAATTGGTTAACATTTTGATCTCAATCTAAATATTTTTCTCAGCTGCACCTGTATCAGTCTAGTGCGTGAGTTGTGTACTATATTGAGTAGAAATTGTATCAAATCAATATGAATCACTTCAAAATTTTATATTCTATTTAAGGAGTATATTTTGACACTCTAAAAAAATTTCACATTAATTAGTTTATATTTTGACCCCAAATTAAATATTTTCTAAGCTGCACCCGTATATGTCCGGTGAGTATAAATTGTATCAAATCACCATGGATACATTAAAATTTTATATTATATTTTATAGTATGTTTTTACACACTCATAAAATTTTATATTAATTGGTTAATATTTTGATTGACAACTAAATATATTTCTCACCTATACTGGTATCAGTTCAGTTCGTGAGTTGTTCACTTTATAAAGTAGAAATTGTATCAAATTACCATATATCTTCTTAAAATTTTATATTCTATATGGGGAGTATGTGTTGATACTAAAATAAAAATTCACATTAATTGGTTGTGATTTTGACCTCAAACTAAAATTTTCTCAGCTGCACCGGTATAGGTCTAGTGCATGAACTATGCACTATATTGAGTAAAAATTATATCAAATTTTCATGGATCACTTTAAAATTTTATATTATATTTTAGTATATATTTTTACACTCTCATAAAAAATTCAGATTAATTGATTGAGATTTGGTGCTCATATTAGCTGCACCGGTATTGGTCCAGTGATGAGTTGTGCACAATATTGAGCAGAAATTATATCAAATCACTCTGGATTGTTTCAAAATTTTATATTTATTTTAGGAGTTTGTTTACACTCTCATAAAAATTTTAAATTAATTGGTTGATTTTTTTATATAAAACTAAATATTTTTATCAGCTGCACTGGTATCGGTCTAGTGTGTGAGCTATAAACTCTATAGAATAAAATTTGTATCAAATCATCATGGATCATATTAAAATTTTATATTATATTTTAGTAGTATGTTTTTACACTCTCATAAAAATTGTATATTAATTGGTTGATATTTTGATTGAAAACTAAATATTTTTCTCAGCTGTACCGGTATTGGTCCAGTTTGTGAATTGTGCACTTTATAGAGTAGAAATTGTATCAAATCACCATGTATCTTCTTAAAATTTTAAATTCTATATGAGGAGTGTGCGTTGATACTCTAATAAAAAATTCACATTAATTGGTTAAGATTTTGATCTCAAACTAAATATTTTCTAAGCTGCACCAATATCGGTCTAGTGCATAAACTCTGAACTATATAGTGTAGAAATTATATCAAATCACCATAGATCACTTTAAAATTTTATAGTATATTTTAGAAGTATTTTTTGATACTCCAATAAAATTTTCACATTAATTGGTTGAGAGTTTGTCCTCATACTAAATTTTTCTCAGCTACGCCAGTATTGGTCCAGTGCATGAGTTGTGCACTATATTGAGTAGAAATTATATAAAATCATCATGAATTACTTTAAAGCTTTTTATTCTATTTCTATAGTATGTTATGACACTCTTATAAAAATTTCACATTAATTGTTTGAGATTTTGACCTCTAATCTAAATTTCATATTTTATTTTTGGAGTATGTTTCGACCATTATTGCTAATATCTTTAATTATTATTATTTAATTTAGGTAAAAACTGCATGAGTTTGCTGTGGGACAAATACAAGATGATGAATCTCAAATATCTCATGATGACATATTGCTTTATGTGCTTGGTGAAAAATTTAGATATTTTCGAGGAAAAGGAGTAAGGAAAAGGCCTCCGAGTAAAAAATCTTTGCAGGATGTTCATGAGCAAGTACAGAAGGTTTTAAGTGATGTCAGGGAGACAATGATGGTTAAAGTGGCTCAAAAAATTATAGAAAAAATTTAGGCTGAGTATGAGAAATTGAAGTAGCAACTAGCTGAGTCAAATGAGAAATTAAAGACAAAGTTATAAGAGGTATGAGCTGAAATTAGAGCTGAGATAACAACTGAGTTCAAGTCCACGTTTCAAGAGTGGTGGATTCTTTTTTGGTTCTATATCGCAATCAAAAAATTGATTTTTAAGTGTTTATATGGATTTAAAAGTTTTTTTTCAAACAAATACAAATTAAAATTTGAGCAAGACTAGTTCATATATCTTATGAATATTTTAGCATGTTTATGTGATGAATTTTGTTTTTCTATTGTACATCATTGATATATGTATCAACTAATTATAAAACATTTCTTATGAATATGTTGTTTGAAGATATTAATGATTGTATGTGTATTTATGACAACTATTTGTATTAGCTATTTGTAAGATGCAGTAACAATATGAATAAAATGTCACCAATAAATGTATTTGTGCCAACTAATAGTGTCACATAAGTTGTGTTTTAGTGACAATAAACATTGTTACAAATTGTAACTTTTAGTGACACTATTTAAAACTTCACACTAATAATTACTTATTTATGACAATATTTATCGTTACTAATTTTGTAGATAACGTCATTATATAATATTTTATATATATATAGTTACAAATAGTTATATCTTTTGTGACTAGTTTTATTATCACAAGTTAGTTTTAATGACAGCTAACGTTTTCAATAAAGAGTTGCAATATTAACCATATGATAACTTTTCTGTGACAAGCATTGTTGTCACAAATACGATTTAGTGGCGACGAAAGTCGTCACTAGAGAGTCATAACAGTGACTATGTAATAACTTTTCTATAACAAGTATTATTATCACATATTCGATTTAGTGATGTTGAAAGACGTCAATAAAGAGTCGTTATAGTGAGTATATAATAACTTTTCCATGACAAATATTGTTGTATCAAATATTAATTAGTGACGATATCAGTTGTCATAAAAAGTAGCATTATAGTGACAATCTAATTAATATTTTGTGACAAGTCATAGTTATCACTAAAAACTATTTTCAGTGACGAGCAACAAAGGTCGTCTCAAAAATCTTTAGTGCTAACCACATAAGTTACAACACTTAGTCTAAACTCATCATTGAATACTTTTAGTTACAGTTTAAAAATAGTTAGTGATGGTTTTTATTGTCATAAAAAACCTATATTCTTGTAGTAAACTATAATAATTTGTATTTATAGTGACAATTTCTTAGTGACAAGTGTTAAAATTGTCACTGAAAATGAGTATTCGTGACAAAAATTAAAAGTTGTCTCAAATATTGTGTTTTCAGTGACGGAGATAAATAATTGTCGCAAAAACATAATCTTTCATGACAACAGAAAAAAACCTGTTACAAAAACATAGTTTTCAGTGATGATAACTAAATGTCGCTACTAAAATATAAATTTTCTTGTGATGACGATAAAACTTGTCACTAAAACATAGTTTTTATAATGCTAACTAAAACTTGTTGCTAAAATATAAATATTTTAGTGATAACTAAGAAAAATTGCCAATAAACATAATTTTCAGTAATGAGAGCTACAAATCGTCACTAAAACATAATTTTTTCTATAAAAACTAAAATAATTGTCACTAAAACTGAGTATTTATTAGCAAAAATTATATATCGTTACTAAAATATAAATTTTTCGTATGACAACTAAGAAAACGTGTTACTAAAACTGAGTATTTAGTAACGAGCACTAAATATCGTTATTAAAACATAAATTTTTTCTGTGACAACTAAAATAATTGTCACTAAAACTAAGTGTTCAGTGATAAAAAATAAATATCATCACTAAAAAGTAAATTTTTTATGTGACAACTATAAAACTTGTCTCTAAAACTTAGTGTTCAGTGATGAAAACTAAATATTGTCATAAAAATATAAAATATTTTAGTAGCAACTAATAAACTTGTCACTAAAATTGAGTTTTTAGTAACAAAAATTAAATATTGTAACTAAAACACAAAATTTTCACTTACAATGAAAAAGAGTTGCCACTAAAACGTGAAATCGATTACAACTACTTTTAATTGTCATATACATTTTTTTGTGAGGGATTATATAGTCACAAAATTTATTTTTTATTTTTAATTACTTCTATATTATTATCAACTTACAATAACTCTGAACCTTCAAATTTTAATCATATGTATTATATAAAATTGGTTTTTTTACACTTTATTTCAGTCGTCTATCTACATCCTATGATACAATAACTCATTGATATTTTATAATTATAATACAAATAGAATTATAATTTTTAACCTAATATATATAATTAACCTAAACGTCATCTCGGCCGTCTATTCAGATCCTATGATAAAATAACTCCTTGACCTATTGTAATTATTATACAAATAGAATTATAATTTTTAACCTAATATATATGTGGTTGTTATATATGTTAGATTTAATTTGCCAAGGAAAAAGAAAAATTGAGAGCCTTAATAGAGTGTGAGCTTGGCACTTTATAGAGTAGAAATTATAACAAATCATTATGGATCACTTTAAAATTTTATATTATATTTTATGTGTATATTTTTAAACTCTCATAAAATTTTTATATTAATTGGTTGACGTTTTGTTCTTGTACTAAATATTTTCTCAGCTACTCACTATATTGAACAAAAATTATAACTAATCACAATGGATTGCTTTAAAATTTTATATTTTATTTTAGGAGTATATTTTACACTCTCATAAAAATTTTATATTAATTGGTTGACATTTTGATATGAAACTAAATATTTTTGTCAGTTGCGCCGGTATTAGTATAGTGTGTGAGCTGCAAACTACATAGAATAAAAATTATATCAAATCACCATGGATCACATATAAAATTTTTTATTCTATTTTTAAAGTATATTATGATATTCTTATAAAAAATTTATATTAATTGGTTGAGATTTTGACCTCTAACCTAAATTTTGTATTCTATTTTTGGAGTTTGTTTTAACCATTGTTACTACTGCCTTTGATTATTGTTATTTATTTGCATGAAAAACTACATGAGCTTATTGTGAGACAAACACAAGATGATAAATCTCAGATGTCTCATGATGATATATTGCTTCATGTGTTTGGTGAGAAATCAGTATATTTTCAAGGAAAAGGAGCAATGAAAATGCCTATGAGTAAAAGACTTCAGCAGGACATTCAGGAACAAGTGACGAAAGTTATAAGTGATGTGATGGAGACAATGTTGATTGAAATAGCTCAAAAAGAAGTTCAGACTGAGTCAGATTAGAAATTATAGACATAGCTTCAATAAGTACGAGCTGAAATTAGAGCTTAGATGAAAGCTGAGTTCGAATTTATGTTTCAAGAGCATATGACTTCTTTTTTTGGCTCTATATCGCAATTAAAAAATTGATTTTTTATGTGTTTATATGGATTTAATACTTTGCTTCAAACAAAACAAGTTAAATTTTTTGCAAGACTGGATCTTATATTTTATAAATATTTTAGCATGTTTATGTGATGAATTTTATTTTGTATTGTGTAATATCCCAAAATTCAAGCTATTGGTATCCTCTTATGAGTCCAGTCATTCAGAATAAATCCATCGTAGACATCGAAATAACTTTCGGTAGACATAATTTTAAATGCGTAACTCCAAATAGCATTCGGTCTTAGCAGGTAATAGTTTTCTAATATTTAGGATTTTTAAAAATTTTTCTTGCGAGCCCAAAAAACACTCCCAAAATTACTAATTTAATAAGATTAAAATTATCCTTCTAATTACTTTAGAATTTTGCTTTATTTATTTCGGACATCAAAATGACAAACGGATAATTCTATACCATTTCTCTCATTGAGCACTATGCCCTACATTAATTTGATAGTATTTGGAGAACGTTACATAGAACTGAAAATATTAAATTATTAATAAATAAATAAATAAACATAAAAAAATAAAAAATAAAAGAGGCAGTGCCTTATCACTTTGTGACTCCACCAGGTTTTGGGTGGCATGAGGCTTGATGACGTATCAAATATGGAGAGAATTGGGGGCATTATTGAGGTTAAGTGAATGCAGGAAAGGAAAAAAATTTCTTCCTCCTCTTGCTTTTCTCTCCATTCCTCTATTCTCACTTTCTCACTCTCTCTTTCTCGTTCTCTCGGCTAAAACAAGGTAATAGAAAAAATGAGAAAAAAAAAAAAATCAAACCGAGGATTCGATCAAGCTGAGACAAATAACATTGCTATTTTTTCGTTCGTTCTTTTATTTAATTTATATTTATGTACGTAGTTTATTTGTGAAAATTCTTAGTTCACCCTTTAGACCATTGATTGATATTGAAAGCTGAACCAGATTATTGGGTCAATTTTGATATATATAAATATTGTGATATTTACTCATTTTTTATTTTACGAGAAAAAAAAGAAAAAGAGGGGGAGCATAGCAGTGTTACAGTTGTTGAAGAAGAAAAAAAACGAAAAAAAAAGATAAAAAGGGATATTTGCATGAGCATGTGATATTCGCATGGGCAAGGAGAACGACAGTGATATTTGTATGGGCATGTCTAATTTGCATGGGCTTGGTTAGTGAGTGGATTATCAAATAAGTAAGGACTATAATTTATGCACGAAGAGAACTCTTGTACTAGCTAGTCACTGAATCATCATTAGGAGGCAATATGATTGATGTTCATCTAGTAGAGTATTTTGTCAAATAGTCAAAGTTATAAAAAAGGGAAGAACGACAGTGTTGCTTGGGCCGCAGTGGGTTGGGTTGTAGCTATAGAAAAGAAAATAAAAATAAATAATTTATTTGGACTTATAAATAACAAGTTTTCTTTGTTTTATCATAACATGATCAAAATTTGGATATTTTACATCATAACATGATTAACGGACATACCACAATGTTTTTGTAAATTTTCTTTCCACAAAATTTGTTAGGTGGGTTTTGTATGTCCTTAGAAATTGAACTCATAACAGGATATTATATCAATATCATTCTACCCTTAGAAATAGTGTTAAAATTTTATTATTTTAAACATAATATCAATATTAATAGAATGTTTATATCAGTATTATGTTGAGTCATCAGTATTTAGATGCAGTTAGATATATTAATGCATCCAAACATGTTAATTAACCAATATTACATTTTCTATTTATGGTTTATTTATGGATCACTATGTTGAAATTAGCTTGAATTGGTTTATTAACATGTATTTGACTTGAATTAGACTTGAATTGAAAAACAATAAAGAAAAGGAAAGAAATTAAACCAACAAATATAATATAAAATAAAAAATATTGTGATATTTATGAGTCATGTGCATAATATATTATGAACCCAGAGATTGGAGAAATTGTACAATGGTTAACATGATGTGTGGAATGTAATAATTGTTAATGATATGGTGTATTATATAATTCTGGCATGAATGGTATTGTTTATTTTATACATGACACGTAATTCAAGCTATATATACACTCGAATCCAATACATGATATGTTTGAATAAATTATTTGAATAGTTGATATATGATGAGCATGACCATTCATGAGAACATGATAACAAGTTTCTTGTATCTTGATTATCTGACATGAAATATTTTTGTGATACGTGTGTATATGATCTTGAATTTTGACTCCTGAATTCTTGTTTCTCATAATAAGAACATGTACACAGTTTGACTTGACAAGCTACGTATTCTCATTAATTCATGTATATCCTTTATTATTGATATGGGATTGGACAAACTATATAATGGATAAGATCTGTATTGTATAAGGAACTAGTTGGCCAACTTTGTTATTGAGATCAAAATTCCTTTACTGCAGCAGCGTGGGTGATTACTAGATCACCAATTGATAATTGATACCCAGAATGGTATGTCTGCTACTATAATACAGTACATAAATTGAATTTTATGCTTAGCAGCATGTCATGATTCAGTACCATGAATATTGAGGCTGGGTCCCGGGTATACACGGGTACTTATACAATACGAAAAACTGCGCGCCATTTTATCTATCATTTGGTTTTAAATGCTAATAAGATATTGACCTAGACTTGTCATTGTTTTAAAAAGATATTTACCTGCTATTTGTAAATGACATGCAAAGTCTTGCTTATTCTATTTTTCATTATTCACGAACATGTTTAACACTATCACGATTTGATTGCATTTTATTTGTTTATTAAAGGATATCCCCAATGAAAGCATTTTATTCATTTGCATACTTTTATCTTTAGTAATGTGATAGTACACATATTTTTTCCATGTATTATTTGCTGGGTTTAATCCCCCAGGTTTCAAATCCTAGATTGTAGATAAATGCAGACACAGGTATCTAGTTCAAATGTAGATAATGAGATTGATGGGGATCTGTGTCAGGAGTGTGGCAGGTTGGACATAACCTTTGTTAGCATGATATATGTGTCATTGCTCAGCCCGATATGCCTCAGGAAGTGAGCCCGACCAGACCGATTTAGACATACGAAGATTAGTGGAGGCTATTCGCAGCAGACACCCTATTCGCTTCAGCCCACCTTTACCCTGTGCGCTTGTCCTTGGTGGATCCAGGCGTTATGTTATCACTAGGTCTGGAACAGGTTCACATCATCATCAATTTGGAAGGCCTCCTATCATCCATGTCTATCATCAACGACGTCGGTAGATTTGATACCAAATTCAGGTTCTTCTTTTACATACTATATCTCCCTATATTTATTATGTAGACTTATACTCTGTCCACCAAGCCATATTGTCTTTTTAGTGGGTTTGCTATAGCAAAGGATAAATTACATCTTTGTCTGGGCATTGCTTCTCTATTTTGTGTTCATATTCAAAATAGTGTGCCATTTTATGTAGCTAACTCTTTGTATAAATAAAATCCTTTTAGTTTCAGACGTGTTATTTATTTATTTGATTGTGACACTAGTTACGGTTATTCTAAGATCTTATAACTGTTGGGTTGTTTAGTGCAAATATTAAGTAGCATCCTCCATTTTGGGAAGCAGCTGAAAAACAGGGGCATTACATGGTGGCATCAGAGCCTAGATTTATATGGAAGACCATAGGACTATTGCCACATAAGAACATGTCTGTGACTTATTCTTGATAATTGTTCCTTATTTTTTTGACATCTATCTAATCTAGTATCATGCCCGTCCTATTGTTTTCTATTTGTTTGAGATATCTATCTTCTCTAGTATTGTGCCTATCCTACCATATCATATTTGTTGAAATATCTATATTTGAAATTCCATTATTGATTTCTATATTGTCCATTACAAAATAATATCGATCCAATTTTCAACCAATATGGCCCTTAATGATTAATGATAAATAATTTTATGCCAAATTGTTAAGTATGAATGTAAATGGATATGATGTTATCCTAGATATAAAATAGTTAAGTGTCTTCCATGCAGTGACAGAATGTAGAAGAAGAAGAGTAATATTTTAGATTCCTGATTGTTTAGATTTTGAATTTATTGGTGAAAGTCATTTTTTAGAACTAGCAGAATATAAGATGTTTTTAAGATGAGGTGTTTTGGAAGAAATGGAGGTAGGAGAAGAAATAATGTTAATAGTATTATAAATTTAGACATATTTTCTGAAGGGTTACTTGAACTACTACTAGTAAGGACAGTAGAATTTACTATTGATATTATCTTTGGAGCTGAACCAGTTTGTAGGCCATATTATGGAATGGGAGTTGTAGATCTAGAAGAAGTTAAGAGACAAGTGCATGGACTATTGAAGTTGGGTTTTATGAGAACTAGTGTTTTATTAAGCTCCAGTATTATTAGCAGGAAAGAAAGATGGAAGTCAAAAATTGTGTGTGAATTATAGGGGTTTAAATGTAGTAACAATCAAGAAAAATATCCATTATCAAGGATAACTAATGTGTTTGATCAATTGGGAAAAGCAAGAGTATTCTCGAAGATAGATCTTCATTTTGGATTCTATCAAGTAAGGGTCTGAACAGAAGTTATTCAAAACACTGCATTTAGAACTAGATATAGTCATTATGAATATTTGGTGATACCATTTGGAGTGTCTAATATTCCAACAGTATTTATGAATTTGATGAATTATATTTTTGCTCAGTATCTAGATAAATTTGTGATGTTATTTATTGATGATAATATTAATTTACTCTTAGAATAGAGAAAATGCTGAGCATTTGAAGATAGTTTTGTAGACTTCTAGAGAGTAAAAGTTATATGGAAAATTGAACAAATGTGAAATTTGGTTGGATAAATTTGATTTTCTTGTTATATAATTTCTGAAGATGGTGTATTAGTCGATCCTAAGAAGATAGAAGCTGTAATAAATTGGCTTGTACCAAAATCGGTGCCGGAGATTTGGAGTTTTCTAGGGATAGTTGGATATTATCGGTGGTTTGTACAAGATTTTGCAAAAATCGCATCTCCTTGGCTAAGTTAACTAGGAAACGAATGAAATATATCTGGACAAAGAAATGTAATAAGGCATTTGAAGAATTAAAACGGAGATTAACAACAGCACCAGTGTTGGGAATTCCAGACAACCCTGGAGGTATGAAGGTTTATAGTGATGTTTCAAATGAGGGATTATGATGTGTGTTGACATAGAATAGAAGAGTGATTGAATTTGGATCTTACTCTTAAGTTCGCTAAGAAAAAGAAAAAATGATGTCATACTTGTATTTTTTTTAAGATTGAAGAGACTAAATATAAGAGATGTGGCCTCGACTATGAACTTTTGAAAAAAAAGTGTTAAGACATAAATATTTATGAATTACAATAATCAATATTGGTAGACTTGGCAAAGTAAGCATAGTTTACGAAATTAACTATACAAATAAATTAGGAGATAAAGAATAATCTACGAAAGAATGAATGTAAGGATATAAAGAGATTTTAGAAGGCTGAGAATTTTGTAGAATTAGTCAAGTTGAAAGTAAAGGACAAGAAATTAACAATGAACTATAATTAAAGAAAATAAATGTTATCAAGTGAGAACATGACATTATATTTTATTACTCAAGTTAAGTTTATCTTTCCAAATGATCATTTTATTCCATTACTTTGTTGATCATTCCTATTTGATATTTTGTATTTTCCAATTGAACCTTATCATAGTATGATTCACATCTTGAATATTTTGTATATTACAAGTCTTATTAAATAGGTGAGGCAATTGTAGAGATATATTCTCTGGCGCTAGCAATTGCCGTCACTTGATAAGATCGTTTTATGTGATTGAATTTTATAATTAGTCATAAATTCATCTCTTGTCTTATATTCTTACCCTTCATAGTCTTGCTATATCGGTATTATAATAGTTCAGATTTATTTTCTCTTATAGGATCCATTATAACATGTAACAGGACTTGAAAATGGACTCTATAAAAATATTTATCACCTTCAAAATTGATAGCATCTATTCCTGATTAAACTCTGTCTTACTTTTGCGTTGCTTCACCCAAATAAAATTTTGAGAATAATTTGGAAATTTTGTTACCCATTATCATTCCTACCAAAGATAGAAATTGTTAATGATGTATTTCATGTATCAAAGTTAAGGAAGCACTTAATTGAAAGTAGAGAGTAGTAGATCTATTAAAAGCGAATTTGATATCGGACCTAAAATATGAGAAGCGACATGTAGCAATCGTTATCTGACGGGAGAAAGTCTTGAAGAATCAAATAGTACCATTAGTTCGTATTTCATGGGATGTACAAGTACCATGAGATTCAAATTGGGAGTTTGAGAATGATATCAGGATAACGTATACATACCTTTTCTCATAATCAGATTTTTCTCATAATCAGATACACCATTGAATTTTGGGGACGAAATTCTTTTGTTAGATGAGTAGGATGTAATATTCTAAAGTTCGAGCTATCGGCACCCCTATTTTGAGTCCAGTCATGATGAATAAGTCTACCGAAATTAATTTTGGACACTAAAATAATTTTTGGTAGACATAATTCTGAATACATAACCCCAAATTATATTCGGTCTTAGCGGATATTAGTTTTCTAATATTTAGGATTTTTGAAAATTTTCCTTGCGAGCCCAAAAAATACTTCCAAAATTATTAATTTAATAATATTAAAATTATCCTTCTAATTACTTTGGAATTTTGGTTCATTTATTTTAGACATCAAAATGACAAACGGATAATTTTGTAGCATGTTTCTCATTGAGCACTATGCTTTGTATTAATTTGGTAGTATTTGGAGAATGTTAGACAGAAACGAAATTATTAAATTATTAATAAATAAATAAACATAAAAAATAAAAAAATAAAAGAGGCGGTGCCTCATCACAGTGTGTCTCTGCTAGGTTTTGGGTGGCATGAGGCTTGATGACGTGTTAAATATGGGGAGAATTGCAGGCGTTATTGAGGTTAAGATAATGCGGCAAAGGAAAAGAAAAAAAATTCTTCCTCCTCCTGCTTTTCTCTCCATTCCTCTTTTCTCACTTTCTCACTCTCTCTTTCTCATTCTCTCGGCCAGAACAAGGTAACAGAAAAAAAGAAAAATAAAGAAAAATAAATCGAACCGAGGATTCGAGATCAAACCGAGGTAAGTAACACTGCTATTTTTTGTTCATTCCTTTGTTTAATTTATATTTGTGTATGAAATTTATTTTATGAAAATACTTAGTTCACCCTTTGGACTATTGATTGATATTGAGAACTGAACCAGATTATTGGATCAATTTTGATATATATAACTATTTGATATTTTCTTTTTTTTTTTTTTACGAGAAAAAAAAGAAGTGGGGGGGATAACGGTAGTGTTACTGCCGTTGAAGAAGAAAGAGAAGGAAAAAAAGATAAGAAGGGATATTTGCATGGGCATGTGATATTTGCATGGGCATGGAGAATGGCAGTGATATTTGCATAGGCATATCTAATTTGCATGGGCTTGGTTAGTGAGTGGATTATCCAATAAGTAAGGACTATAATTTATGCACGAAGAGAACTTTTGTACTGGTCACTGAATCATCATTAGGAGGCAGCATGATTGGTGTTCATCTACTAGAATATTTTATCAAATAGTCAAAGTTATAAAAAGGGGAGAACGACAGTGTTGTTTGGGCCGCAGTGGGCTGGGCTGTAGTTAAAAAAAAGAAAAATAAATAATTTATTTGGACTTATAAACGACAAGTTTTCTTTGTATTATCATAACATGGTCAAAATTTGGATATTGTACATCATAACATGATTAACGGACATACCACAATATTATTTTTAATTTTCTTTTCACAAAATTTCTTAGGTGGGTTATGTATGTCCTTAGAAATTGAACTCATAACAAGACATTATATCAATATCATTCAGCCCTTAGAAAATAGTGTTAAAATTTTACTATTTAAAACATTATATCAATATTGATAAAATATTTATATTAGTATTATGTTGAATCATTAGTATTTGGATTCAGCTAGATATGTTAATTGCGTCCAAACATGTTAATTAATCAATATTAAATTTTCTATTTATGGATCACTATGTTGAAATGAGCTTGAATTGGTTAAGTAACATGTATTTGACTTGAATTAGGCTTGAATTGAAAATTAATTAAGGAAAACGAAAGAAAAAAACTAACAAATATAATATAAAATAAATCATGCTGTGATGTTTATAAGTCAATTATGAACCCGAAGTTGGAAGAAACTGTACGATGTTTAACATGATGCGTGACGTGTGATAATTGTTAATGATATATTGTATTATATGATTCTTGTATTAATAGTTTAGTTTATTTTATACATGACACGTAATTCATGGTATATATGTACACTCAAATCCAATACATGACATGTTTGAATGAATTATTTGAATACTTGATACATGATGAGCATGACCATTCATGGAAACATGATAACAAGTTTCTTGTATCTTGATTAAATGACTTGAAATATCTTTGTGATACATGTGTACATAATCTTGAATTTTTGTTTCACATGATAAGAACATTTACACAGTTTGACTTGACAAGCTACGTATTCCCATTAATTCATGTATATCGTGTATTATTGATATGAGAATTGGAAAAACTGCATGATGGATAAGAACTGTATTGTATAAAGAACTTGTTGGCCAACTTCTTGATTGAGGTCGGAATTACTATACTGCAGCGGCGTGGGTGATTACTGAATCACCAATTGATAATTGTTACCCAGAGTGGTATATCCGTTACTGTAATACAGTACGAAAATTGGATTGTTATGCCTAGCGGCATGTCATGGTTCAGCGCCATAAATATTGAGACTAGGTCCTAGGTATGCACGAGCACTTAAACAATACGAAAAACTGTGCGTCATTTTATCCATCATTTGGTTTCAAATGCTAACAAGATCTTGATCTAGATTTTTCATTTTTTTTAAATGATATTTACCTGCTATTTGCAAATGACATGCAAAATCTTGCTTATTCTATTTTCCATTATTCACGTGATGCATTTAACACTATCACGATTTGATTGAATTTTATTTGTTTATTATAGGATATCCCCAATGAAAGCATTTTATTCATTTGCATAGTTTTATCTTTAGTACTGTAATAGTACACTTTTTTTTTCCTCATGTTACTTGCTCGGTTTAATCTCTAGGTTTTAAATCTTAGATTGCAGATAAAATACAGATACAGGTATCTAGTCCAGAGGTAGATAATAGGGTAGATGGGATTCTGTGTCAGGAGTATGGCCAGATTGAACATACTCTTAGTCTGCATAATATATGTGTCATTGCCCAGCCCGATATACCTCAGGAGGTAGAGCCCGACTAGACCGATTTAGACATACAAATATTAGTGGAGGTTATTTACAACAGACACCCTGTTCGCTTCATCCCATCTTTAACCTGTACGCTAGTCCTTGGTGGATCCAGGCATTATGTTATCATTAGGCCTGGACCTGGTTCACATCAACATCAATTTAGGAGGCCACCTATCAACCATATCTATCATCGATAACATCGGTAGATTTGACACCAGGTTCTTCTTTTACTTACTATATCTCTCTATGTTTATTACGTAGACCTATACTCTGTCCACCAAGTCATTTTGTCTTATTAGTGGACCCACTATCGCAAAAGATAAATTACATCTTTGTCTGGGCACTGCTTCTTTATTTTGTATTCATATTCAGAGCAGTGTGCCATTTTATGTAACTAACTCTTTGTATAAATGAAATTTTTTTAGTTTCAGACGTGTTATTTATTCATCTGATTGTGGCAGTAGTACGGTTATTCCAAGGTCCTATAATTGTTGGGTTGTTTAGTGTAAATATTAAGTAACGTCTTCCGTTTTAGGAAGCAGCTGAAAATTAGGGCATTACATATTGTGCATCATTGATATATGTATCTGCTAATTATAGTACATCTCTTATGAATATGATATTTGAAGATATTAATGGTTATATATAGTGTATTTCTATTTGTGTTAGCTATTTGTAAGATGCAGTAACAATATGAAAAAATTGTCACTGATAAATGTATTTGTGACAACTAATAGTGTCATAGAATTTGCGTTTTAGTGATAATAAATAATATTACAAATTGTAACTTTTTAGTGACAATATTTAAAACTTGTTACTAATAATTTTTATTTGTGACAACATTTGTCGTCACTACTTTTGTAGCTAACGTTATTATATAATATTTTATATACATACAGTGACAGATAGTCATGTCTTTTATGACGAGTTCTATTATCACAAGTTAGTTTTAGTGACAATCAATGTCGTCACTATATGATGATTTTTCTGTGACAAGTATTATTGTCACAAATAAGATATAGTGATAACGAAAGTCGTCACTAAAGAGTCATAACAGTGACTATGTAATAAGTTTCCTGTAGCAAATATTATTGCCACAAATATGATTTAGTGATTTTGAAAGTCGTCACGAATAAGTTATCATATTGACTGTATAATAACTTTTCTGTGACAAGTATTGTTGTCACAAATATTAATTAGTGACAATAACAGTTATCACAAAAAGAAACATTATAGTGACAATCTAGTTAGTATTTTGTGATAAGTTATACTTGTCACTAAAAACTATTTTCAGTGACAGACAACAAAAGTCGTCACAAATACCTTTAGTGATAGCCATATAAGTTACAACACTTAGTCCTCACTAAACTCGTTACTGAATTATTTCAGTAACAACTTGAAGATATTTAGTGATGACTTTTGTTGTCACAAAAAACCTATATTCTTGTACTAAAAGTTGGATCTACTATCATAATCTTGTATATTTTATTCATATTTCATTTTGTCGGGCATTGTTCCATCTTTTGATTCTTTTGTTTTACATGTCTAAAATAGTATGCCCTTTCATGTAAACAACCTGGTGTTTTATTAGTGTAACTTCAGTTTCTGATATATTATTTTTCTATCTGTTGTGATAGTAGTTAAATTTATTCCAAGATCTTATGACTGTTGGACAATCTAGTGAAATTTTAGTAGTGCTCTCCGTTTTGCAAAACAGCTGAAAAACGAGGGCGTTACATTTACTAATTATATATGGATTTTGTCAGCTAGGTTATTAATTGATGAGATCAATTTTATTTTTTTTTAATTTACCAAATCTTAGAAATCAATTATAATTAATTTTTTATTTGACTTTTAAGCGGGTCTGTTATAAATAAATGATAGATGCAATTAAACCTTGAGCATACCAACAATGCATAAAAAGAATTAAATAATCTAGTGAATCAAATTTTTTTGGGTGGACCTAAATAATTATACAGAATTTATTGGAGATGATTAGGTTTGTTAGAAATGAGTTAAAAAATTCAAAATAAAAATTAAATTTCATCAAATCAAATTTTAATTGTTCATAACTATTGATGAGTTTTAGGTTCACATTGTAAAAAAGAAATCAATTTTAACATTGATGACTATCTAATAAATATTATGTATATCATATATAAAATTAAAATTTTAATTAATGGAAAAATATATAAACAAATTAGGATGCATTTAGAATTGGGTAGAATAACTTAAATAGAAATAAATGTACAAAATAATAAATTGTAGGTATTTATTGATTTAGGGTGTTACATATAACATAGTCGACCTTAAGTAAGATCTTAGTAATTCTAATTTTAGAATACTTCTTTCAAAAGAAACAACTGTTACAGAATTAGTAACAATATTCGATGAGCAATAAATGCAATATGGGAAAGAGTATATGTTATTTATAATCTGATTTGGAGAATTGTTTTTTATTCTTGAAACCTATTTAATCGCCTTCAATTGTATAGATAGGTCAAGACCATCAATGTATGAATATTCAACACATATTACAATATATATATATTCAAGATAAGACAATATATTAAGATTGTTCCAGGCCAATGTACTATACACATAACTAAATTGTTTCCTTGCTGTCAAAGATTTTTAATTCATGGTGGCTTGTAGGAGAGTCATTTTCTTTACATTAATATTGGTTTTAATCACCCATCACGTAAGCTAGATGACGTACGTCTTAGCCTGTCCCGCAATGAAACAATCAAATGTGACAACAACAATAACAACAACAACCACTAAAATTTTTATCCTAAGTACTTGATGTATGCTACATGAACCAAAAGAGAATCATGTCGGATCGATCACATTGATAATCAGTAAGAAACGTCTTAACAAAATTTATTTTTTGACTCATGTCATAATATGTGACAATATTTTATGCTGACTGTCACAGACCTGCCACAACTCTTCTCTTTTATCCTGCCTTTGAACAGACAGTAAAAAGATAAACGTTTAAGCACAGTATTGGCAAAGTTCAAAAGTCAACGTTGGAACCAATATAAATTACACTTAAAACCTAGCACTAAATAGATGGCGACATGCAGTAAATAATCACTTTTTTTTTTTTTCATTTCTATTATATCAAGTCAAATTCAACTAAAACTTGGAAGCCAAGAGTGAGTTAACAACATTGGGCCCAATTGACTTGACCTAATTTAGTTGCCAAGTCTTATAGTTTACCTATTAATAAATCCAACCAGTAATTTTGTTGTCACTGGATCCAAACATATTACTTTCAAATAAAGTTTTCGTGAAGGAAATTGCAGAGAAATTGGCTCATAAGCATCAACATTGCCATCTCGACCACCGGCGACAAATATCATTTTCGAAACTTAAAATCAATGTTATTTTACTACTATCAAATTTCATATTCTCGACACTTTGCTTTTCTGTTTGCTAATAAACTCATATCACCTAGGCTAAGTTTGGTCTGAGGGAAAATGATGGAAAGGAAAAGAAAATAATGTTTTCTTATCATTTGGATTGAGAGAAAATTTAAGAGAAAAGAAAAGATTTTCTTACTAATCAATATAAAAATCAACTTTTATCTTTTGTTTTTCTTTTCTTTTTTCTTTCCTTTTCTCTTTCTTTTTCTTTCTTCCATTTTCTTTCAAACCAAACACTTGGAACTTTATTTCAAATAATATATTGAAAATTTTCAAGTGAAGAGATTTTCTTTAAATTAATGAAATTTTGGTTACAGCCTTATCTTCAAAATCAATGTATTACTTACCCCATACTCTCTCTCTCTCTCTCTAACTTTCTCACGATGTGACAGAAGAGACAGGAAGTCCATCTCATTGGATCTTCATTTGTCCCATGCATAAGATTGAGCGCAAGATTTTCCATCACGTATCATTTTTTTTTCTTGTTGCAGCTGATTAGGTATGGTATTGGACGTGTTTACGGGTCAATTTTTTATCTGATTTATTCAAATTATTGAATTAGAAAAATAATAATTTTATTTTAATTTTAAAATTTAAAATTGGGTGGACCAAAAATTAGCCCGTGGATGCATTCTGATTACGAGTTAAAAGTATAATATTTAATATATATTTTGTACATCCGTAATTCAATTTTGATGAATAATACGTGAAATTAATAAATTATTATTCATATTACTCTAAGTCTCCACTTTAATATTTTTTTGGTATTTTATAATTTTTTAAGGGTTTTAAATGAAAAGAAATCAAATGAGAATCATATCCGTATACAAAAGCAACTCAGAAGTCAATTTCCAAGCTTGGCCTTTGATAGTGTCCTAGAGAGGCTGTCGACAACATGCAAAATATGATGACTATAAATCTTTCTTGAGAAGTGTTATCAAAGCAGGAGTCGAAGCAACTGTCAATAGCGAGTCGGCCAAATACACAGATATGCCAATTATGTAGAGAAAAAGAATTTTCTTGTAAATAAAATGCTTGTATTAGGAGATTAAACCCTAGAAAGGACTATAAATGCCTAACGTATTGAGGAAATTAAATTATGAAAAACTTTATGAGATATTCTAGAGACTAAAGGAGAGACTTTTGAGATTTGAGATTTGGCCTTTTTCATAGTTATTAAATAAAAGAATTTATTTTTGATAATTTGATGGTTATGAAGAGTATGAGTAGTTATAATTCTTATTGGCTTTGGATGAGATAGCAAACTTTTAACGATGATCTAGTTTGAGTTTTGCTTTTATATTCTTAGTTGTTTTATATGATATTTGATCTTTGAATCCCTATTTAACATGTTAGGCGCCAAACATGATTTTTTTTTTTAGACTTTGATGGTTTATAATTTGATGGTATAGCTACTGCTTAGGTTTTAATATATCACAGACTCTTAAAGTATGGTGTATGTTTGGACTTTGAATGATTAATCCTGTTATTAATGGATCATGTTTACGATTATCTTAAAAACTCATATGGGAATTAACTGAGGAAATTAACGCGATCTTATAACTTTCTTAATATTATGCATTTAATGTTTTATTTTCTAGTTGTATAAGACCAAATGATTAATATAACTAAAATAAAATAAGTATTAATTTACCCAATAATTCAATTTTGGGGGCATTAATCCATCTAAGCCAATTTAACTCTCTAGATTATCTTATTTCTAATTTTCAATTAATAAACTCTTAAATCCAAACATACATCGTAGTTTTACTTTTTATTTATAACATATACTTGTAAGTGTCAGACGACAATCATATAGATCTTTGAGACAACGATCTTGGATTTATTATCTAAATACTACTTGTAGATCTCCTAGGCTTGAGAGTGTATATTTTTAGGCACATCAAGTTTTTAGCGCTATTGTCAGAGATCTATACTATTGTGTTATATATTTTAGTATAACTTGTAGTTCCTACATCATTAGCAATTGTAATTCTAAACTTGTATGACCAGTTGGATGAGATTATCAAATGGTAGACTCCTACTCAGATCCACAATTACCTCTGATCCATCAATCACTTGAAAACATGAGCAACAATAATCAAGATAACTCCCTTCACTGCTAAATGGTGGTGAAGGAACTCCCTTCACTGCTGATGAATTTTCTGTTTTCTCTCTCTCTATATATATATATTAAAAAACGGAAGTGAGCCTCGTATTAAGGCAATATTCTTCAAGAGAATATATATATATATATATATATATATATATATATATATATATATATATATATATATATATATATATATATATATATATATATATATATATATATATATATATATGTATGTATGTGTTTGTGTGTGTAAGAGAAAGTAAGTGTTAAGTAGTTGGGTTTGTGCATTTTGGTAAGCATGCATATTCACACGAATGATACTTACGGACTTTTGTTATAAACATGAGCTAAGTAAGTGGGCATTTGTACCTCTGGAAGCATAAGTGTTCATATGAATGACAGGTGTTTGTAAAATAAAAAATAATAAAAAACTTATATATATATATATATATATATATATATATATATATATATATATATATATATATATATATATATATGTATGTATGTATGTATGTATGTATATATATATATATATATGTATGTTTGTATGTATATGTGTGTGTGTGTGTGTGAGAGAGAGAGAGAGAGAGAGAAGGGTTCCTATAAGCTTGATTGGAGTATGAAACTTGACAAGACTTATATACACTATAACAATAGTATATATGAGAGGATAATTAAAAATAAAACTATATCTACGATATGATTTAAATAATCAAGATTGATATATAAAGATATTAGATTTTAAGTGATTTTTTAAAGTTAATATCATTATAAATATCCATGTACATATCTCTAATTGAGCTTGATATTGGAAATAAATGAAAAGCAAAAATAAATAGATAATAATCGGATAAAATATTTTTCCTTTTTCTTTATTTTACACTTATCCTTAATTTTAATTTTATTTCTTTAACCAAACATTTCTTGATATTTTGAGGTAATATTACTGAAAACCCTCACAAGACAATACTTGTCTACTATGGTAATGTAGGGATTTAATGCATTGTTGCATGTACTAAGTATCATCGTGATTCCTATGAAAATGATTTATAATTTATTTTAATTTTAGTTAGGATTTTGGTTTATTTTTGTAATTTGATAATTTTGCTAGGGACTAGAAAAACTCATGTTGGGGGTGTGATTACGAGTAAAAAAAAAAATATAGTTATTTTAGTTTATTTTATGCATTCGCAATCCAATTTTATTGATTAATACAAAAAATTAATGATCAATTATTTTTATGAATTACATTCTCCAATCTAATATTTTTCTATTTTTTTATATTCTTTTTGTAGGGCACTAAGTGGAAGAAAATCGAAGAATTAAAGTGTATCTTAAATATCAGTATAGAACTGTGAATTTACAGGTTTGGCTGTCGACAGCTGGACAATGGCTATTGACAGCCATTAACTGAGGCAAAACCCAAAAGCGGCTGTCAA
Organism: Dracaena cambodiana; assembly: GCA_036321105.1. Lineage (NCBI taxonomy): Eukaryota > Viridiplantae > Streptophyta > Magnoliopsida > Asparagales > Asparagaceae > Dracaena > Dracaena cambodiana. The sequence goes on along the minus strand of JAYEPQ010000008.1, from coordinate 18,563,548 downwards.
TGGGGCTGTGGAAAGCCACGACAGTAGAAACTTGATTTTGAGGCATTTGAGAGAAAAAATAGTTTTCTTGTAAAATAGAATTTTTACTAAGGTTTTGTAAAAAGTTATTAATACATGATGTAATTTATAATTTGAGAGAGAGAGAGAGAGAGAGAGAGATGATTACACTTGAAAAATGTACATATTTTAGTTTATTTTATGAATGCATAATCTAATTTTCGCGATTAATACAAGAAATTAATGAATTTTTTTATTAATCAAATTCTCCACTATAGTGTTTTATTATGTGTTTTATAGTTTTTTTTACAAGATTTTATATACAAGGAAATTGAAGAATCAAAGCATATGTTAAGTATTAGCTTAGAGCTGTGATTTTACAAGTCCGTCTGTCAACAATTACCTGTTGACTACCGTCGACTGTAATGCAAACCCGAGAGTGGCTGTCGATGGCACTGTCGAAAGCTACATCCGCAGTTTGAATCTTTTGGAGATTTTTGAGGAAAAAAATAGAGTTCCTTTTAAACAGAAATCTTCTTAGGTTTTGTAAGGTTATAAGTATACAATGTACTTCAGAATCATGTATGCTTTTTAGTAGAGATATAGAGAGAAAAAGTTTTAGAGAGATTCAAAATTTTAGTTTTTGTACTCTTTAATAGAAATGAATAAAAGAATTTCTTTTTTTTTATTCATGACTATGATGAGTATGAGTGGCTAAATTCTTATGTTAGTTTAGATGGGATAACAAACCCAAAGTAATTTACTTGTATGTGATTTTTATGTTTATTATTTTTAATTGATTTTTGTAAACATGATATCTTTGATTCCCTATTACCTTTGAAAGGATTAAGATATGATTTTGAGTTTTTATTGTTTTATTATTTGATGATATATTAGTTACTTAGGTTTTGATATATCGTAGACTCTTTAGAGACTGTGTATACTTAGACTTTGAATGTTTATTTTTGTTATTCATATTGCAGGCTTAGTCATATTGCATGTTTAGATAAACTCAAAATACATACAAGATTAATTAGGGAAAGTTATTCGAAGTATCAAATTTGCAACTTTGCTGGATTTAATACTTCAATGATATATTTCCGGCTATAGGAAGACCACGTGTCTATGCAACTGATATATAAAAAGAATTCATCTAGTATATTATTCTATGGGGAAGTTAATCCATCTGACTAATAATTTTATTTCAAGTAAATTTAAATCCTCTTTAGCTTAGTTTTGGTTTTAGTTAATAAAAATTCAATCTTTATTTCTTTTAAGTTCCGTAATTTATTCTTCTTTAATACGACCCAATAATCAAAATGATCAACGAGAGGATGATCTTAGATTACTACGTTTGTACTACTTGTCGATCTTTTGCACTTGGAAGTATACAATTTAGATCGCAGTCAAGTTTTTGGCGCCGTTACTGGGGATCAATACTCTTGTTCTACACTTTAATATAGATAACAGTTCCCACATTATTAATTTTTGCAATTCTGAATTTGCACTGACCAATTGGAGGAGAACTTCAAATGATAGATTTATTCGATTGTACTCAAATCCATACATACTTCCAATCTACCATACACCTCACGACATGAGCACTAATAATAATAATAGCATGAATAATAATAATAATAATAATAATAATAATAATAATAATAATAATAATAATAACGGATTTGGAGATAATAATACAAATGACAATAATAGCCATCAAAGAGGCAATGGAAGATCTTTACGAGATTATCTATAACCTGATAGGATAACCCAACCTTCATGCATAGCATTTCTTTTGAATATGGAACACTTCATGATTAAATCTTGAGTAGTTAATTTTTGCTTAAAGTTCATTGGATAGATTCAGAGAGTTTATATTTGCACCTTTGAGAATATGAAGAAGTTTGCTATACTATTAATATTCAAAATATTATTGCAGAGCAACTTAAATTTAAACTCTTTTATTATCTCTAAAGGATAAAGATATGGTTATATTCTTTACGTCCCAATTCAATAGAAAGATGGGATAAGATGCAAAAAAAATTCTTAAAGAAATTCTTTCCTTCACATCTAACAAATTCTATCTGAAAGCAAATTCTTAACTTTGATAGAAAGAAGAGGAACCATTATTCAAGTGTTGGGATAGATTCAAATACATGCTATTCTCATGTTCACATCACAGTTTTGAGATATGGAGGAATGTAAGTACCTTATATCAAGGGTTAAACACCACAATCAGACAATTTATAGAAACCAAGTGTAATGGTGAATAGTGTAAATCTCTTACCATCTTCAGTTTACAGGCACTTAGGTCTAGGAGAAGTTAAACCTACATCAGTCGCATTACAATTAGTTGATAGATCAGAAAGGTATCCTATGGGTATTGCAGAAGATGTTTTAGTGCAGATTAAAACTTTTATTTTCTAGTGGATTTTATAGTTATTGACATTGCACATATAAAGAATTCACGTATTCATATTCTTGTTATCCTCGGACATTCATTTTTAGCTACGACTAATGTGTTTATAAATTGCAAGAATGGTGGTAGGAAACTTTCATTTGGAAACATGACCCTTAAATTTAATGTTTTTAGTGTTTGCAAGCAACTGAATATAGATAATGATGAATTGCAAGATATTAATTGCACTGAACAAATTCGTGAGGGAGGAGATATCGTATTATTATGCATGTCCAATCCTTTGGAGTTTGCATTAACAATGAACGATGATTTTCTTGATTATCTCAAATCTGAACATATCGTTGAAGTTATAGAACTTTTAACTGATGCTCAATGTTCAAATTTCACGGGATTGGCTTCAAAAATGAAAGTGTATGAAGAATTACATCAAATTACAAAGAAATTAATACCATCTGATATCCAAGTATCAATATTTGAGCTAAAACCGCTATATGAAGATCTCAATTATGCATTTTTGGGACCTAAAAAAACTTTTCCAATGGTCATTTCAATGTATCTTAATGAGAATCAGGAAGAGTAATTACTATCGATATTGCAAAATTATAATGGAGCTCTTGGATGGAATATGACGGACATTAAAGATATGGACCCCTTATTTGTACACATCACATCACTTTGGAGGATGGAGCCAAGCCTCTTAGGCAAATGCAACGAAGGCTTAACCCTTCCAAAAAAGAAAGTGGTTAAAGTTGAAATATTGAAACTTCTTGATGCTGGCATAATCTATCCAATTGCTGATAGTAAGTAAGTAAGTCCAACCTAAGTTGTTCCAAATAAGAGTGGGGTAACAGTCATTAAAAATGACGATGGAGAGACGACACCCACTCGTACTACTACGAGTTGGTGTATATGTATTGATTACCGGAAATTGAATCAAGTAACATGCAAGGATTACTTTCCGTTACCACTTTTTGATCAATTACTTGAAAGAGTTGCTGGGTATGAATTTTATTGTTTCTTTGATGATTATTCTGGCTATTATTAGATTGAAATTACTAAGAGGATTAGTTAAAGATAACTTTTACGTGTCCATTTGGTACTTTTGTATTTAGAAGAATGCCATTTGGATTATGCAATGCTCCTGCAATATTTCAAAGGTGTATGATAAGTATTTTCAATGACATGATTGAAAATTATCTAGATGTATTTATGGATGATTTCTACGTATTTGAAAATAATTTAGAATCTTGTTTAACTAATTTAGAATCTGTGCTTGAAAGATATCAACAGAAAATCCTATTTCTAAATTGGGAGAAATGCTACTTCATGGTTATGAAAGGCATTGTATTAGGCCATATAGTTTCATCTAAAAGAATGGAGGTAGATAAGGTTAAGGTTAAGTCTATTTTAAAAATATTAATACCTAAAATTGTAAACAGTATACGTTCTTTCTTAGGACATACATGTTTTTATAGAAGTTTATAAATAATTTTAGTACTATCGTTAGACCTCTTTCTCACCTTCTTCCAAGAAGTATAATTTGAATGGATGCAAGCATGCAAAACAACTTTCAAAAACCGTTAAGGAGATGCTCATCACAATATCAACAATGCAACCTCTGGGTTCGTCACTTCCATTCAAGATTATATATGATGCAAGCGACTATGCAATTGGAGCAGTACTGAGGCAATCAGGAGATAAAAAAAAAACCCTACGTAGTCTACTATGCTAGCTAGACTCTCAATAATGCTCAGATGAATTATACGATAACAGAGAAGGAGGTTCTAACTATAGTTTTTGCTCTAGATAAATTTTGCTTATATATTTTGTGCTCACATATAGCTGTTTTTACCGATCATTCAACGCTCAAATATCTTTGGTCAAAGAAAGATGCAAAACTATGATTAATCAGATAGATATTACTGCTCCAAGAATTTGATTTTGAAATTAAAGATAAAAAAGGAGTAGAGAATGTAGTTGCTGACCACCTCTCTCGTCTACCTTTCGATAATGATAAGGCACCATTTAGGGACTCATTCTCTAATGAGCGACTATTTTCAATCAAAATAGCTCTATGCTATGCTGATATTATCAATTTTCTTGTTGCAGGTGAAATAACAAATCATTAGAGTGTGCAAGGCAAACGATGATTCTTATATGAGGTACGTTGTTTCTTCTTTGACGATCCTTACCTATTTAAATATTGCTCAGATCAAACCAATAAACATGTGCCTGATGAAGAGATTGAAAATATAATTGCATTCTGTCATATAGAAGCGTGTGGAGGCTACTTTTTTCATCTAAAAATATAGTAGCAAAAATACTCCAATATAGATTCCATTGGCATTATATTTAGAGACACATATGAATTTTGTAAATATTATAAGTCATGTCAGAAATTAGGAGTATTAACTGGAAAGAGTGATATGCCTCTAACACCCATATTTTAAATTGAGATATTCGATTGTTTGGGTATTATTTTCATGGGATCATTTCCTATTTCTACAAGATATGTTTATATCGTCATAGCGGTTGATTAGATTCTAGATGGGTAGAATATGCAGCATGTAGAAATAATAATCAACAAACTGTTGTTAAATTCTCAAGAAAAATATATTGTCCAGATTGGAGGTCCTAAAAACATAATAAGTAATGGGAATTCTCATTTGTACAACTAACCCTTTAAAGATTTGATGAAGAAGTATCACATTATGCACAAGATTTCTGCACCTTATCATCCATGGTCGAATGGACAAGTCGACTTGGTCAATATGAAAATTAAGCAAATTTTAGAGATAACAGTTAATCCGTCTTCCAAAGATTGATCATTTAGATTAATCGATACTTTATGGACTTATCGTACTGCATATAAAACACCCCTAGGCATGTCACCGTACAGAATAGTTTATGTAAAAGCTTATCATTTGCCGGTGGAGATAGAGCACAAAGCATATTGGGCAATCAAATCAGTTAATCTAGATCTCAATTCAGCTAGCCTACTATGAAAATTACAAATAAATGAACTGGAAGAGTTAAGACATGATGCATATGACAATTCACACATTTTGAAGGAAAATGAGAATATGGCATTATAACTATATCACATGTCATGTTTTTAATCCTTCCGAACAAGTGTTTCTATATAATTTATGCCTTCATCTATTTCCAGAAAAATTGCATTCACAATTAACCGGACCGTTCATTATTAAAACTTTGTATCCGCTTGGCACAGTTGATATTGAAAATCCTAAAAATAGTTATATATTTAAAGAAAACGGAAGACGATTAAAGCATTCTTGGAATTTTTGAAGCACACAGAGGAATCTAACGATCAAGTGGATCCTCTGACATCTCATTGATACGAGTTAAATAGAGGCACAATGTATATTATTGTATATTATATACTGACAATTTTGTTTTGTAGCTGATTCTTCATTAGTACCACACCAGGTAATTTCAAAGCATTCTCTCTTAAATTTTATTTGTTTTTGATTAATTAAATAGAAATATCAATTCATTGAGAATAATGTGCATTTTAAGTTAGGAGATTGTTTATAAAGATAGCTAGTTTTGATATCCATGATGTTTTCAATGATTTTGTTAAAAAAAAAATGAAATTTCCTTTCCTTTTTCAAAATTTTCACATTTTCAAAACAAAAATCTTTCATAGTTATTAACTTTAGAATTAGGAATTAAATTTTAGTCTTAGAAATAATTTTAGAATTAGGAATTAACAACTAGATTTTAGTAATAACATTACTAGGAACCAACACTTGGGAAAAAATAAAAATAAATTTTTTTAGCTTGGCACAGTTCTCAATAGATGACAGCTGTCGAAACCGCTATTGAAGAGATTATCAACAGCCAACCACCTGAGAGCGGCTGTCAATAGCCATCGACTGAGGTCACAGTTACAAATAAAATTTTGAGTTTCTTTTTCTCCACAACCAAACCCTAGCCTCCTTTCTATAGCAATCTAGAGAGATTATTCCCTTTTGAAGGCTAAAATCAAATCCCGTGCAATTTATTCCAAATTTTCAAAAATCTCTAAGCAAGTAAGTCTTTTTCTCTATGATTTTCTCTGGACTGTTCTTCGTAAAAAGAGGATTTTTGTCTCAAGAACCTAGGTCTGCGATTTATATGAATAAATTATAGAAAATGAATATAGATATTTACTTCTTAGTAGATTTGGAGTGGTTTAGTTAGTTTTTACAGATTTTTGATGAATTCTTTAGAATAATTGAAAATATATGCTAATTCAAATAAATAAAAATCTCAACTTTTTAGCATAAAAATTCATGAGTTGCATGAATAATTAACATATGTCAAATTCATGCATTACTAGTGAAATTAAAATAAAGTTTGATATATATATATATATATATATATATATATATATATATATATATATATATATATATATATATATATATATATATGAAAAGGATTGGAATTGTAGTTATAAAGAAAAGGGAGAAAGAAAAGAAGAATATAAAAAAATAATATTTGTATTAAGTTCATGCACAATTTTGAGAAATAATTATATTATATTAAGATATATATTTTTGTGTTTATTCATGATAGGGCCAAGAAAGCAAACCATTTCTATGAGTGCGAGAGTAGAATCTTCAAGCCCCTCTTCTCCACAGAGACATGGAATTACTAAGGTTAATAAGAAACTCTTGGAGAAGTATGAGGAATTTAAGTTTTGGCCCGAACGAGCGGCTGATTACTAGCACATTCATGAGAATTTGGCCTTCAGAGCACAATTACAGGCTGTAGGGTTAGAAGAATATAAAATGCATTGACACACACTGACATTTAAAGAAATAGTGCATGAATTTATGCTAATTTGCAACCGACAATTGGAGATCAATATGCATACTCAACAGTAAGGAGCAGGGAGGTGCCATCTACAAGACAAGAGATCTTAAGAGCCATTTATGTACCCCACTCCTTTGAATGGTCGTATCTGTGAATGGTTGCATGAGCAGGGTAAATGTGTCATTTGGTGACAAATTGATCCCATTATTCATGCAAATTTTTGTTTTTAGAGATGGCAGAACTAGAACTGGTTTTGTCGCTCTGAGATGCTGGATACATTCATGGGTTTAACCCATGCATTGAACTATCCCGAGGTGCATGATGAGGCGACATCGAACGAGCACCTTTTTAGAATCATATTTAATAACACCACATCCCTTGAATATAATTCCGTTGAAGACTCAATTCCCTTTTGTAAATAGAAAATCGTTTCTATTGTAATCCCTTTTTGAGTTTTTTTTTAAATAAAATTCAATATTCATGACAAACAAAAGATTGACAATTCTGCTGGGGAGCTTGATATCTCCGATGATACGGTGGTAGTCCAATCCGACAAAATCCTTGTTGGCACCATGGTCAAATCACTTGTTATCAAGTTTGATGAAGAGAAGTATAAAGAGTTTCTCTCTGTTGGCTCCACAAGCCCAAGAATTTTGTGGAAGTGCCATAATATCTCATTAAATTTAGCCTCTAATGAGGCTCAAAATACTACAGCCCAAGGCAATTGCCGAAGAACTCTCTAGACCTTTCTGGTCTTAAACAAGAAATTTTCTCCCCTTCAGTACAAGGCTCAAAATCTCTTTCACCTAAAACCTTCACTGATTTCAAAGAGATGGATAGAAATCCTGACAACAACAAAAGGAAATGACCATTCTCTAATCTACAAAGAGATGATCTTGCTCTTCGTTGACGATCTGAACTCGAACTCTTGAGTTGGCAGTTTTTGCAAAGGTCTTGAACAAGAAGAACTCTGGTTTTTAACACAAGTGTTCAAAGTAGAGAAAATCCAATCCCTTTCCAAGCCCAAAATGTGGCTATTTGTAGGAGTTTAGAGGCTTTTGAATTGGTGTAACTATTCAATTAATAGCCTCTTTAATTGAGTATTAATTTCCTACTTTTAATCTTTTAGATTTATAACTGAAATTTTAAATCCGCTGGATTTGTAACTGAATGTGGATCTCAGCTTTAGATCTGCGTTTTAGCTTTTAAAAGCTCTCGTGTCACGTTCGGATCCGTATTTTGGTACTAATGAGGATAATTTTTATTCTTTGAATTCTTGAAATGAAAATGCGACCCTCTGGGTTTGCGTTTTAGTTATATCTAGCCTTAAAAATAAGCTTAGAACGCAACCTTGTGTTTCAAAATATTTGAAATGCATGTTAGATTTGCGTTTGGGTAAAGGTGGCTAACGCGACTTTAAGAAGTTTGTATTTGAGGTCACATAGAAATAGCCTCAACTTTTTAAGGTTTTAAAATCAAAACGCGACCTTGTGGATCCACATTTGAATTTTACTTAGTCTCAGAATATAGACTTCTTTCTTAGCCTTCTTAGCTTAAAACATGGGTCTTTCTCTAGATGATAATCTGCATCTTAGCACCTCAGCTATTTCCAACGCTCCTAAGGGTTGCATTTACCTATATTTGGAGAGTCGATCAAAACGCTCAGAGGTCTTGTTTACTTGTATTTGGGAAGAGGAGGTTGTTGAGCAAAATGCAACTCTCAGGGATCCGTATTCTCTTGTATCAGAAGAGATGTTTTACCTCTTGATGTTGTTGAAGCCAAATGTGACCCTCTGATGTCTGCGTTTTGAGGGTATTCTATTTTGATTTCTTAAAAATTTTACCAACAGTAGTATATAAAATTGAAAACGAGTTTTGAAATGATTTTAGGATTTTTTTAATATTTTATTCCGGATTGAGCTTTGATGATCCAGTGAGGAAAGTTAAAATCTCATGATGTTTTTTTGGAGAATTTAGTGACCAGACGGAGACCATCCACCTTTTATTTTTGTCTAATAGCCTAATTCATGAACATAATATAATTGTGCACTCTGGACATCGATGTTTAAAGCAAGTTTCTATTTTGAATATTCATATCAATATAAGATTTAGGAACTGAATTTAGAGTTATTAGTCAAGTTCATGTGTGGATAGATTGGAAACTTGAATGGTGTTAATTGAATAGCCAGTTGGTGGCTCTGCGGGGGGACTACTGGCTGGCAGTCCTTTAGTCCTGCCGGGGTCCAGTTTTTTCTCCCAAAATTCATAAGTCAATCGGACACTAAAACAAAACCTATAGATCCTCAACATGCACAACAATCATAAACTTGTATACAAGCCTTGTCTTTAATATTAGTTTTGGTACAAAAAAATCTAAATCCTAATTACCAGTTTTAAGCAAATCTAAAAGAAATATAATGCCTCATAATGATTTAGATGGATTTTTAGACTCCAAGAGAAAGTTCTATATTTTCTTCCCCTTCTCTCTTTTAATGTGTCTTATATTAACAAAGTTCACTGTCAAACTGGTGCATATTTAGGTCAACATCACACCTGACAAAATCGTTGTAGGTGATTTTCTTGGATATTTTTTTTTCAATGTGGGTTACAACTACCTTACAAAGAATATATTTATTTCTCACTTTATCTCTTTTAGAGTTACCACACATAAAAAAAAAAGAATGTGTATCTCTATTATACTAACTTTCTTCTATGAATTATATGTTTTTATAGCCCAACAATCCACGCCAAGTAACTGAGCTGGCACCATTGTAGTCCAACAAAATTTTTCGCTTAACCTTAGTAGAATGTTACAATCACATAAAACTTTCATTGCACTCCCCATCTCAACTATCCAACTTGAACCTTTGGTTGATATTACTAACATGCGTTCTCCCCATCCTTCTATGTTGTAGAATCCAAGAACCTAAACAAATGGCTCATCGGTATCTTTTACTTGTCCCATGTCATGTTACTATAGTCTCGAGTCCTTCATTTACTAAATTTAAACTCTTAAAACACTGTTTTGAACATAAATAATTTAAAACTCTGGGATTATAAGATTTATCTCTGGAGCTTTAATTTAACATTCACCCTTACTCATATCCTATCGACCAATATAATATCATTAATAAATAACATAAATTGAGGTATCTAGTTATAAATAATTCTAAGCTAATTGATCGCTTGACAAAGAATGAACTAAATGCATAACCTTGAAGAAATCCAATTGCAATTGAAAATTTATTTATTAGGCCACTGCAAGTTTTAAATTTGTCATTACTTCAATGTATATGTCTTTAACTATGTCAGTTAGGGATGAGAGTGGATGGGTCCAAAGGATAATGTTTGGCCTGTTCTATTCAAAATTTTAAATTTTAAATATATTTTTTATTTTTCTAATTCTTATTTTTGAAAAGGGTTGTGTTGGTGAATTTTCCTGCTAAAAAGATCATCTGTCATGAAAAGAGAGATTTACGAATGAAAAGAAGATTATTTTTGTGAGTCATGTTCTATTTTTCTATAGAAACTAAAGCGCGGATCAATTTTTCCAGATTCGCAAACGTAATAATAAGGGCGGCCCCCATAAAATCTCGTTATCTGGTATAAGATCGGCGAACAAAGTCATTTGAACTGCAAATCTAAAGATTGAAATTCACGTTCTAGCTACAATCAATGTGAGTCGTGAATCTCAAGTTCAAGATCCGTGTTCTGTTTATAATTGAATAAATCCGCGAATCTAAAGTTCAAGATCCGCGTTCTGGCTATAATCAAATAGGAGCCACGAATCTAAAACTTGAGATTCACGTTCTGAATTTCAATTACGATCTAGAGAATTGAAAATGCTAGTTACAAATTCTAGAGATTTAATACAAATTTACTAGATCAAAAGGCGTAAAATTAATACTCAAATCATGGAGATCAACAGTTGAATGATTACATCAATTCAAGAGTCTCCAAGACTCTATAAAAGGCCTGGATTAAGGCAGAAAAAGGACAAAAGGCCGAAAATAGGAGATCAATACAATATAGAGAGCCCTCTAGTAGCTATCAAGAGTTAGAAATCTTTGACAACTAAAAGAAATTGTGTGAAGTATCAACAGAGAGCAGGATCATCCTCCACAGCTACTATAGAACCCAGTCTTAAATAAAGAGGAAATTCAGTTTCCTCATCTTCTGTAAACGGAAAACCATTAAAATTATAATGTTTTCTTGAAGCATTCAATAAAGAAATTATTTTACAATTTTTATGGCAAACAGAAGATTGGCGACTCTGCTGAGGAGCCCTATCATCTCTAATGATATGGTTGTAACTCAATCCGACAGCATTCCAGTTGGCAGTATGTCGACTCACTCATCATTGAGTTCGATCAGGAGAAATATGAGGAATTCCTCTCCTCCGGCTATAGGAGCCCTAACTCCATACGAAAATGCTGTAATGTCTCCAACGACTCGACCTCCAAAGAGGTTTCAAAAACAACAGTCCAAGCAAAGGACTCTACAAACCAATCCTGTCTAAAATGAGACTCCTCTCCTTCATCAACACATGATTCAGGGTCAGCTCCTACTAAGACCCATGATCTCCTTGAAAAAATGGATCAGGTTCCCTTGATAGTAAGGGGAAATGACTATTATCCGCTTGTAAGAAAGATGATGTAGAGAATAAGGTTCTTCTCACTCATATGATGAGAAGGAATCTAAGAAGAAGTAAACTCGTGCTCTCCGTATGGCCATACAACAACCAAAAACCATTGAACTGCCATCGCCAAGACCAACCATCCAAGTATGGAGGCCAAAATGCGAAGAAGTGGTTCTAGAAAGAAAGAAAAATCAAATGCAGATGGGTTTACTCGCATTTTCTACAGGAAACAGCGTGCACCCACCAAATTTATTTATGATTACAAATGCGAAGTTTATATTCGCGTTCCTATTACCAGACGAGCGCCTTATCCTCAGTCCTCAGGAGGAAAACGTGATTTCCATGATCACGTTCTTAAAAGTGGACGCGAACCTCAAATTCGCATAACAATCGGAAAATGCGGCTTTCAGAAACGTGTTTCCGAAGAAGAGTCTACTTCAAAAGCAGACGTTCATTCACCTACTGCTCTAGTTAAGGTGAAATTTGTTCCGGGGATCTTTAAAGGAATAGAGACTCCTATTCCAAAGATATCTTTTGGAGGTAATACTCCCACCAATGATCAAAAGAGTTCCAATATAAGAGATCTTAGGGAACTTCTTAATAAAAAAAGAGAAGAATCCTGAGCATCTTATTGTCATTGTGAACAACTGATTAATACAGTACTATCGCACTGTCATTGTGTGGTTGCTTCTCCTACTAAACAGCGGTTTTTAATTGACTTACAATATCCTCGTCTCAACTATCAAAGAGAAGACGACGTAACAAGCAGGAGTTCTCTGAACCTGAATATCCCGAAATGTCATCTAACATGATAAGTTTCGGAGAGAAGAAGAAGAAGAAGACAAAGAAAGTCTTTAAAAAAGATTCTTCTGATTGTAAATACTCTTCAAGCTTGAGAAGTATGTTCAGCGATCGATGTACGAGGCATTTTTCAGAACACTCGACTTAAAAAGGGAGTAACAACGCCATTAAATTACAGACAAATAGTTGGAATCTCTTTTGATGAAGAAGACATAGTTAAATCAGTCATGACTAAATTTCAGATATCAAATTCATTCCCTGAAGACTCCGCTTCCACATATATAGCACAGAATGCTACTCTAGAAGAGTTCATGCCGAGGATGGATGAGCAAGATAGAAACATCCAACAATAGCAAAATACTATCAATAAAATCAAAGACATGGTTCATGTTTTGTTAGAATTAGAGAGAACAAGGGTCAAGAGCACAGGAGGTTCCTCTTCAAGAGCTCCACCACATAACCCAGGAGCTGACAATGCGAAGAATATAGAAGGTGAAGATCACATTCCCCATGCAAATGAAGATGAAAATAATGAGGGTTACCGCGAAAATGAAGACGATCGCTCTACGCATTCTCATCATCATGAAAGAACCCTAAGTCAAGAAGGAAATGCAAACCCAGTTTGGATGGAGAGCTTTTAGAACCAATTGAATGCTCTTATTGCATGGGGCGCTTAGATATCAGTGCCAAAGGAAATGAGATCTTTGATTAGAATCCTATCATTAATAAAGACATGCAACACTTAAATCTTTGCACCAAAAAGATCAGATTAAATAGATGGAAAGTCATTCCATATATACACTCGTAGATTTTATGTGAAGTTGCATTCATAAATCTGTGGATTCTTAAGGAGTAAATCCGTAGATTCTTAAGAAGAACCTTATGCAAACTCGCGAACTTCCAAATGTAAGGTCGTGTGTCTGATACAAATTCGTGTAGACAAATACAAAGTCGCATGTTTAAAGCACAAAGTCATATCTAATACACAGACGTGCTAAAATCTACACAGACTAAAGTCAAAGGAAATCTCTCAAAATTTTCATTAATCAAAAAGTAATGAAAAGATTACATGAGTTCCTTGAATCATAAAAATAAAATTATTACAGTTCAATGATTCAATAAAGCCTTTATCTTTTCCTCCACATCACTAATTTCTTTTTGGATAATCTCATAAGCTTGAACAGTAGCTTATCGGTGCAGTTCTTCTTCATTGGCAATTGTACTTCTTGCTGAAGCAGCCACCAGTGCTTCCAATTCAGCTTGTACAACATGAAGATCTTTAGTTGCATTGTCATGCTGTCTAGACAAACTGATGAGATTTTTTATTGACTCTTCACGCTCTTTAGTGATTTTAGCCAGGAAAGCTTGAGCTTTGGCAATGGATTCCTGAGTTATAACAATGGCTTGATCAACATTCTCTACCTGAAGAACTAGAGACTAACTGTCCAATTGACTATTTTCAATGCAGACCTTGCAAGCGTTAACTTTCTCCTTAATCTCCTTTTGGAACTTAACTTGTTCCTCCATCAGTTTCTGGAAAGTAACTTCAACTATTTCAGATTTATCTGTGCTACGAGATCTTGACAAAGATTCAGTATGATTTTGAAGTTAAGCTATCATAAGTCTGTAAGGAGCGATTTTTTCTTCTCCACCAATGCTAGCTATACCAGTTAGGTAAATATTAAGAACATTGGTGACAAAAGGAAAAGAGACCCCTTTCAAAATCTTATCAATGCAGCGATCCAGAAAATGAAGGAAAGTTTCTACTGTATCTCTCAACAAGTCAATTTCGAGAGCATCAATCTCCGTGTGACTTGATGGAGAAGAATCAGCAATAGCTGGAGTGGATGTAATCTAAACTGCGCTTTGCTGTAAAGAAGCAACAGTACCAGTATCAGATAGAGCAAGGTTTCTAGTAGCTTCAACAGGGACAGCAGCTTCAACATTCTCAACAGAAGTAGAGCTATAGCAACTTCAGTCGAGATAACAGGTTTGGTAGTTTCTATTGAAGGAACCACTACTTCAAGAGTGTCAGCAATAGAAGCAATGACCTCCGTTACCCCACGGGCTTCTTCAGAAGTAACTTCTGCCGTAGTGTTAACTAGCGGAACGTTATCTGCATCTGTATGCTTTGAAGCTGGAGTGGAAGGAAGAGTTGCTAAAAAGAAAAAAATAATAATAATAAATAATAAAATGGTCAGATGATGATGATAAAAAAATGATGAAAGATTTGACATAAGATGAGTAAAGTTTCAGAATAAACCTTGAGATCAAGCACTGGATTCTCCAGGCCCGTATATTTCAAATCTTTCTTCTTCCATCAAAAAAACATATTTTCCATGATCTGACGGAGGAGTAGAAGAACGAACATCATCACTATCAACTTCATCATCATTATCACTACCCCAGTCATCAGGATCTCCTGAAGGAGGTATTGTTTTTAAAGAAGAACCTGATGCATGGACTTCCCTAGTTATTTGCACGTCATCATCGACAGCAGTTTGAGATACTGGATGAGTGAGGATCGCAGAATCCTCTTGTGCAGGTAGAGCAGTAGAAGAAGGCTCAGCTACTAAGGAAGATCACTAGGAAAAATGAGCCCCTGACTTCGACGCTTCTTAGAAGAACGAAGAATTAGACTTGAGTCATCATCATTTTCTTCTGGTTCTTCTTCAATAGTCTCGAAAGTCGAACTAAATACTGCTGCACTGGCTTCAAACAACATGGTTTGCGGAATGATAGGCAAGTCACTGAGGCGCCTCAATCTTTTCAGTTTGTACAAAAGCTACTTGAGGGGAGATTTCGGCTGAGGAGAAGTCTCTTTCATTTCAGGAAGTGGAGAAATATCAAGAGAGACAGATTAATTTGATGGGATTATAGCAGTGCTATCTTCTTCTCTCTGTTTTACTATTGACTTCAACTCTTCAAAAAGATATTCTTCTTCAAAGTCTTCCATCCCAGCTACTTTCTTACTGCCAGCCTCCTTCTTTTGAGCATACCATACTCTAATATCTCTTAGATAAGTGAGATTTGCATTGAAATTATGAGGCATGGAGTTAGTAGCAAAATACCACTAGTAAAAACTAAAACTCATATATGAGTTTGGGGTCTTGATCGGAAGATGAAATCTGGCTTGTGTACCACCAGAAATTAAATAGAACCAAGCTTGAGCTCCTTCAAACAAATTTCAACAAAGTTATCTCCTTGTTTAGATTTCCAACATAGAGTTGATCATATCCAAACTGTCAAGCAACGCGAGTTGGGTAGTAAGGTTCTATATAATAATGGTTCCCTAAGTAGAGAACCAAATGACCTGGGCGAATATTTATTAACCACCAAAAGCACCAAGGGGATAAAGTTATAAATTTGTCAGAACTAGCGATATCCTCAAATTCATCCCCATATCTAGTATTTGGAAAGTATGGAAAACACTTAGACAATTCGTAATTCGAGTGAAAACAAAGTGTTCTGCGGATTGCAGCCATATAACCCCCTTCCACTGCGACCTTTCGTAATGTTGCACTTTGGGGGAATTTAAATCTATTTTCGAATTAACTGGGCTCATCAAAGAAGGACAATGTAGAACTAATAAAACCATCAAATAGGCGTAAGGAAGTTCTACGCGCGGATTAAGAGTTTTGACGATCAATTCTCCGTTATTATTCTGCTCTTTCTTGACATTGTAGAATTTGTCAACCAATTTTCTCAGCCTACTCTGGATTCCACATACCATCGTAGGTAATAAACTGAGTGGTCGGCCAAATGCAAGTAAGACAGCCGGATACACTACTCTAACATGTATAGTTTCCTGCGATGGAATTACACATTTTTTCAACCAAAGCATCAAGTAGCCTACTAGAAAAGCTGGATCTGATAAAAGTTGAAGAGCTTGATAGTGGAAGCTTTCAAAAAATGTCCTGGCCTTGAAGATATCCTCATCAGATTCAGCGACATATGCACCTGTCCTGAAATTAATAACTTTTCTTTCAATCTCCCTTTCAGAAACTGGAGGGAGACGGGTGAAATTGAAGTTATTTTTTGAAAATTTGGGAAGAAGATATTGCAGCCACTTCTTTTGCTTTACATTACGAATGCCAGACATATGAGCACAGAATAAGTGTCATAAATCATGGGATGCTGAGTTTTTAGTGAATGAAGCTCTTCTCCCATGGGGACATACTCTTCATACGGAATATCTCCCATAGGCAATCTTGAGACTTCATACATCTTGTGTAAAGCAAACCCCAGTTCGCCGCGAGGAGTAAAAACTGTACATGTATCAAAATTATACAGCTCCAGTAAAGAAAAGAAATGGACCCGACTGGCAGGAATACCATACTGGACCGCCCTAATAGCACAGTAGATGTTCACATGTTGAAGCTGATCTTTAGAAGTCCTCAAAAAGAAATCAGTCAGAATTGTCCACTCTCCTTTAGAAGAGAAATGAACCCATCCATAAGGACAAAAGTTTTGAACTAGAAATTCTCCTTGCACGTCAACGAATCAGTGCAGAAAGGTCTAGGCAACTATAGGTGTTTCACCCAAGGAAATGTCTTGCTTAAAGGATTCCGAAAATAACCAACAAAAGTGTTTTCCAGTAGAACAGTGAAAATCACCTTGTGCACTAAATGCGCCCAACAAAACGCCATCCCGTGACTTATTTAATTGCCAGTCCATTCTTTTGGGAATAGAAAGAGATTGGAGATACAAGAATGGGTAGGATCTCTCCATATCAGGAAGAAATATGTTTCGACCATTAATTTGACGGAGCCATTTATATTCTCTATTATCCAAGCAATCATCAGGGATTGAGAGGTGATTGCCAAACAGAAAAACAGGCTTGTTTAACAAAGTCCTATCTTTTCCTTCAAAAGGAGCAGTGGTCATCAATTCTCGCAATGTAGGGTGAGTAGGGTTCAGAACTCTACTTTTCCTTTCTCGACTACTGGATGCTGCGCAAGATGAAAAAACTTGATTGAACCTGAAATCTTTCTTTCCATCATAGCCTCCTAAGTAACCAAAGTAATGGTCTTTTGGCCAAGGATTTAAGGCATAATTGACTGCACGAAAAGAAAGATTAATCAAAACAAAGTTATGAAGAAAGAGATGCTTTCTAATGTAAGGTAAGAACATTACTTCCAATTAAGGGTTCTTACCGAACCACAATAGAGTTAGAAGTTGCTTGAGGGTTTTGGGAATTACTCGTAAAAGCACCAGAAGATCTTTTCGTCATCTTCTTTAGATTACTTTGAAGAAATCCTTGATTTGAAGAAAGTTGAAGGCTAAAGAAGCTTGAAAATGAAGAGTCTTGAAAACTTCGGAAAAAAGTCTTGAGTTCAAATCTCTCAAAGAAAACTTAAAATATACTTTACTTGATGAGGTAAGGATTTTATAGAAGATGATTTGACGGACGAGATTTTCGGATAGACGTGATCTCTGACCTGAATTTCATGAGTATCTTCTCATTTAATGTGGCTCAGGGAACGTCTCAATCTCTATGCCTTAAAAAGTGATAATTTTTCGAATTTTCCGCAAAAAGGGAAAACCGTGATTCTAATACTGAGTCGTGTTCTTTTCAAAAAGGAAAAACCGCAATTCTAATACAGAGTCATGTTCTTTTCAAAAGAGGGGAAACCACGGTTCTAATACAGAGTCGTGTCCTCTTCAAAAGAGGAAAAACCACGATTCTAATACAGAGTCATACTTTTCTCAAAAGCGTGAAATTCGCAACTCTAATACAGAGTCTTATCTGTTTCAAAGGCGTAGAAGTCCGAGATTCTAATATAAAGTCCTGCTTCTTCTCAAAATATAAAATCCACGAAGATGATATTCATGCCAAATTATCCAAAGTATTCCAAAACACCTCTAAAACCATAAAGTTTTGAAAACTTTGGATGGGATTTTGTTGGCAAAATTTCTTGCTAAAGAGATCATCTGTCATGAAAAGTGAGATCTATGAATGAAAAGAAAATTATTTTCGCGAGTCATGTGCTATTTTTCTATAGAAATTGAAGCGCAAATCACTTTTTCAGGTTCGCAAACCTAATAACAAGGGTGGGACCCATAAAACCTCGTTATCTGGTATAAGAGCAGCGAATAAAGTCATTTGAACTCCAAACCTGAAGATTGAGATTCACGTTCCAGTTACAATCAATGGAGTCACGAATCTCAAAATTCAAGATTCACGTTCTGTTTATAATTGACTAAATTCGCGAATCTAAAGTTCTGCGTTCTGACTATAATCAAACAGGACCCGCAAATCTAAAACTTGAGATTCGCATTCTGCATTTCAGTTATGATCTAGAGGATTAAAGACGCAAGTTACTGATTTTAGAGATTTAATACAAATTTACCAGATCAAAAGGCGGAAAATTAATATTTAGATTGTGGAGATCAACAGTTGAATGGTTACATCAATTCAAGAGTCTCCAAGACTCTATAAAAAGCCTGAATTAAGGCAGAAAAAAGACAAAAGGCCGAAAATAGGAGATCAATACGATATAGAGAGTCCTCTAGCTGTCAAGAGTTAAAAATCTTTGCTAACTAAAAGAATTTGTGCGGAGTATCAACGGAGAGCAGGATCGTCCTCCATAGCTACTATAGAACCTAGTCTTAAACAAAGAGAGAATTCAGTTTCCTCATTTTCTGTAAACAAAAAATCATTAAAATTGTAATTTTTTATTGAAACATTCAATAAAAAAATCATTTTACAAGTTTTATGACAAACAAATGGGCCAAGAGTTAGTCCTTGGATCTATCCATTTTTATCCTAATGTCACTATAGTTAATGGGGTCACCATTCTCTGTCAATATCCACTATAGTATCCCTCTCAATACCATATCTAAGATATATTTTTTTTTAAGCAATCAATAAAGATCATGTGTAAATCTTCTAAAACTGAAAAACAAAATGTAAAAATGAAAAACAGATGAGTAAGCATGACTGATCATTAGCAATACATAAATTGTATAATAATCTTCACATCTGGATCAATCCTATATTTTGTTGCTAATGGAGCACATTGCCGAAATGGTCGGTAACCGAAACGGGTCCAAAACCGGCCAAACCCGTTATGATATAATATATATATAGGGTTTGATGCTAGGGTTTTGAATTAGCTGAAAAATCAGAATAAAAAAAGAAAGGGGCAGCTGCAAATTGAAGAAGGCCTGAAGTTTTGAGTGCTGCTCTCTTCGGCCAAACAAAAGAAAAGGGCGGATTTCTTTTGTTGGGGCTGGGCGAAATCAAAGAAAGGAGTGGCTATATCAAATAATTTGGCCGTCTAAAGCAAAGGATTATTTGGCCGCCTGAAGCAAATAATTTGGCCAGCAAATAATTGGAGGGTTGCTATTGTGTGTGTTCGGCTCGGCAGAACAGGAAAACAAAAGGCGGTTTCCTTTGGCGATTCTTTTGGATTTTCGGCGGTCTAAGAAAAGAGAAAAATCACTGCAACAAGAGTTTAGGATTTGATCTTAAAATCTTGTGTAATTTCTTTGTGATTTCTCCTGCGGTTGAGAACAAGAAAGTTGTAATTCTCTTTTGATATAGTGGAAGTTTTTCGATCGTGTCCTTATGGACGTAGACATATTGCCGAACCACGTTAAAATCTGCGTGTTCTCTTTCTCTGCTATTTTTCTCTTCGGTTAACTATTTGATTCCGCTGGTTGTTGCATTAGTATTATTCCGCTATTTTTTGCTAACAATTGGTATCAGAGCCCTGGTTCGGATCAGATTTCACTCAGATCGGTGTTGATTTTGAGTGGGAGTTATGGCGGAAGATAGGAAAGAAAAAATTGAAAAATTTGATGGGACAGATTTCCAATGGTGGAAGTTGCAGATAGAAGATTATTTATATCAAAAGAATTTACATCAACCACTATTTGGAGAAAAGCCAGAAAAGATGACAGATGAGGAGTGGGAATTGTTGGACATGAGGGTTTTAGCGCAGATTCGATTGTGCCTGACAAAACAGATTGTGTTGAACGTCTCCAAAGAGAAGACCACTTCAGGTTTGATGTCAGCATTAGCTAAATTTTATGAGAAGTCGTCTGCTTCAAATAGACATTTTCTAATACAAAAGTTGTTCAACTTGAGAATGCCTTCTGATAGTTCAGTTGTTAATCATTTGAACAAATTTAACACATTATGGGCAGAACTTGAATCCTTAGATTTTATCTTTGCTGGTGACATTAAAGCTTTGATGTTTATCTATTCGTTACCGGATAGTTGGAGTAATGTTGTTATGGCCATCAGCAATTCTTCCAATACTGCTCTTAAATTTGATGATATTGTGAGTACAATCATGAATGATGAATTGATGAAAATGAGTATGGGTGAGAGCACATTTTCTACAAGTACTGCTCTGTCTGTTGATAATGATAGAAGGAAGGAAAGAGGTAGAAGTTTAAGCAAGGAGTCGAAGCAAAGAGGAAGATCAAAATCTAAGGCAAAATTTAAGAAAAAGTTGGTGTATTGGAAATGTAAGACAGAGGGTCATATGAAAAAGGATTGTACAAATAAAGATAAGGAGCGAATGTGGTGAAACCAAGTGAGGAGTATGATGACTTGTGCTTGTCTGCTCATACAGAATCAAAGTCAGATCCGTGGTTTGTGGATTCAGGGGCTTCGTTATATTGCACTGCTCGCAGAGAATGGTTTGAGAATTATGTCAAGGTGATTTTTGGCATGTGACTATTGGTAATGGGCAGGAATGTAAGATTGTAGGTAAAGGGACAATTTAGTTAAAGTTGCACAATGGTGGAAAGTTATTTTTACAAGAGGTCAGGCATATACCAGATTTGAAGAAAAATTTGATATCTGTTAGCAAGCTGAATGGCAAAGGTTATCAAATCTCATTTGAGAAGAAACAGTGGAAGATCAGCAAAGGAGCAATGGTAGTGGTCAAGGGTGAGAGAGTGGGAACTCTATATTTACTCTCAAGCTCGGTGGATCGTGTTGTTTCTTTGGCCACCTTAAAAAATGAGAAGGCTACCTTATGGCATCAGAGGCTCGGTCACTTGAGCGAAAGCGGCATGAGGGCATTGCAATCCAGAGGTATGTTGACAGATATGAAAGATGCTAACTTTAATTTTTGTAAGAACTGTGTGTTTGGAAAGCAGAAAAGAGTTAGTTTTATGAAGGATAGCAAGGAGAAGAAAACCGAGAGATTGGAGTTGATATATACAGATGTATGGGGGCCTTCTTCGGCGAAGTCTCTTGGAGGTAATTCTTATTTTGCCACTTTTATAGATGATGCAAGCAGGAAAACATGGGTGTTCGTACTTAAGCAGAAATCCGATGTCTTCAAGATCTTCAAGGTATAGTAAGCTCTTGTTGAGAATGAAACAGGTTTGAAGGTGAAATGCCTGTTGTCAGACAATGGTGGGGAATTTTGCAATAGAGAGTTCGATGACTATTGCTCTACCTACGGGATCAGGAGAGTAAAGATTGTACCGAGGACACCGCAGCAGAATGGAGTGGCTGAGTGGATGCATAGAGCCATTTTGGAGCGAGCTCGGAGTATGAGACTACAAGCAGGTTTGCCTTTACAATTTTGGGGAGCCGCTGTAGATACGGCAGTCTATCTGATCAATAGGAGTCCAGGTAGTGCTTTAGATAGAGGAATTCCAGAGGAGGTGTGGTCTGGTAAGACTGTGAATTATTCATTCATAAAAGTGTTCGGTTGTATAGCATATGCACATGTGGATCATGAGATGAGAAAGAAGCTTGATTCTAAATCTCAGAAATGTGCATTCATTGGATACGGTGGCGACGAATATGGTTATCGCTTATGGGATTATGAGCATAACAAGGTATTTCGTAGCAGAGATGTAGTATTTAATGAGGACTATATGTATAAAGACCGAATGGAAAGTAAGAGTGACAATACAGTGGAGAAAGAGCACTTGGACCTGGATGAGCTACATGATGGGATGGATCCCATGGATAAAAGAAAGGAAGAAATACCTACATCTGAAGGAGAAGAAATGACTACACCTGAGAATACACAAATTCCAGTTGAGACCGAACAGGAAAGAGAGTCATTGACTGAAGTAGATGGTTGCAGTACTTCATCAAAGAGTGTTCCCACTTTGAGGAGGAGTACGAGGATAAGGAAGCCAACCTAAAAACTTTGTCTTCCATTATATCATATTTTGTATACTGATGCAGGTGAACCAGAGAGTTACCAAGAGGTTATACAGGATAAATTTCGTCTTAAGTGGGAGCAAGCCATGCGTGATGAGATGTCTTCTTTGGAGGAGAATCACACATGGAAATTGGTGAATCGACCGGAAAAGATGAAAGTATTGCATAACAAGTGGGTATACAGGGTAAAATATGAGGCAGGAGGGACACAAAGGTTTAAGGCTAGACTTGTGGTGAAGGGATACGGTCAGAGAAAAGGTATTGATTTCAATGAAATATTTGCATCTGTTGTCAAGATGACTTCTATCAGAACTGTAGATACAAAATAAAAAAGAAAATTTGCTAAGTGGGCACACCCGCGGGTTGCAACCCGCGGCCGCGGGTACCAACCCGCGGGGGCGATCCCGCGGGTTGCCACCCGCGGGAGCGATCCCGCAGGTGGCAACCCGCAGGTTGTTTTCCGTTCTTTTCCGATTATTTATTTCCTATTTTATTTCGCTAATATTCTGTGATCCGGTTTTTCAGGAATAATTGAGCCGGATTTGGAGCTTCTTCGGTCTATAAAACACAGGAATTTAACCGGAGAGAGGACTTTTGGATTGGAAGACTTTGGGACGATTACGGGCGAGCTCGTGAAATCAAGAAAAATAGCAGAGCCATCTTCTCCCGGTCGGACGGTCAACGGAGGCATTAACGAGACTCCATCGCCACCCGAACCCACATAAAAGGGGAATAAATTAATATTCCCGTTCTTGTAATTCCTCGGATTATTTTGTAATCTCAATTCGTTGTAATTCAAATAATTTTACAATGGAATCAAAGATGCAATTTTCGGGCAAACAAGAATTGGCGACCACAGTGGGAGCCCCTCTGTTTACCACAGAGAATCTGGTGGCGCAGTCCGACCGGGTGCCGATTGGCTCAATGGTTGAGACGTTGGTCATAGAAGTTGACCAGCAAAAATATGAGGAATTTCTTTCTTCCTCTGATTCGGAGACTAGGCGTCATCGCCGGGTGACGATGAAAAAAGGTGAGGCGTCATCGCCCACCGGAAAGGCGTCATCGCCTATGAAAACTTATGAGGCGTCATCGCCCGTTCGAACTGACAAGACGTCATCGTCTGTCAAGAACACGGCGTTATCGCCCATTCCAAAGTCAAGCCAAAAAAAAACCAGTCCCTGACCCGCTCCCAAAAGAGAAACCTAAGGCGTAGAGCCCAACGGGCCCGCCTCAACAGTACTTCTGGAAAATTACAGTCAGAAAATCCAACCCAAGAAACAATCGTGAGACATGCAACATCGGGAAGAAAAAATTCCAAAAATGAAAATCCGCGGGCGGAACTGCGGGTTGCACCGCACAGGGGCAACCCCGCGGTTGCAACCACGGGTTTGCACCTGCGGTTCCAACCGTGGGTTGCACCCCGCGGGTGCAACCCCGCGGTTGCATCCGCGGGTGCAAACCCGCGGCTCCAACCGCGGGTTGCACCCCGCGGGTGCAACCCCGCAGTTGCAATCGCGGGTGCAAACCCGCGGTTCCAACCGCGGGTGCGGGGTTGCACCCGCGGGGTGCAACCCGCGGTTCGAACCGCGGGTGTGCAAACCCGCGGTTCCAACCGCGGGTTGCACACCGCAGGTCGCAACCCGTGGGTTGCACTCCGCAGGAAAAATCAAGGGTTGGTTCTGGTGTCTATTCGGGCACACGCGCAGTGAGCACACAGCGCACATCTAACTTTTTGGTTACTCTCTCAGGTGTACCATCCCGTTCCTCTACAAACAAATATAAGGATGTGCTAATGAACTCACCTGAGGATAGGTCTTCAAATTTCTCTTCGGATGAACATATTCATGATAGAGTCCTCCAAATCCCGAAGAACAAGTCAGATACGTGCGGGGCCCGTACAACTGCGCAGGCCAGTACACACTCTAGAAGAATCCGCAGGAGGGTTGGGGAACAATCTGATGCTGGAAAAGAGCTCAGCCCTGAGATATTGCAGACTCTCCAGTATTATGAACCAAGTTTGCGACGCAAGCGGCGTCAGGTTGCAAATAGAGATAAACAAGTATCTCAAGACTTGAGAGAATACCTCAATTGGAAGAAGAACTCTGCACAGAATACTCTTCAATGCCAATGCGAACAGTTAATCTCAACTGTTCTATCAAACTGCGAGTGCCATCCGAGACGGTCCGTTTTTGAGCGGAGCACCGAATCCAAAAGAATACGGACAGTAAAGAGGGTGTGCTCTGAAACCGATCTACCTGCCGCCTCATCACATATGGTTAATAAAGGCAAAAAGGTGGTCGGAAATAACCCTTCGGATAAGGAAATCACTCCAGGATCAAAAGGAGTTTCTATCGAACCAGAGGGCGTGCTTCTAGAAGAAGTCTCTGAAAGGCTTGAGAGACAAGAAAAACGTCTCGAACAGCAAGAGGAGACCATAGAAGAAATGAAACAACTTTTAATTGAGTTGCTGGCTCAAACTAGGAGGAACCAATCCTCGTCGTCCATTTCTGGTCGACAGAAAGGAAAACGACCCTTCCAAATAAATGAAGACAGCAAGGGCGAGGATGAAGAAGTGCCTCCTCATTCAAAAGAAGAAGAGGAAGTGAAGGTTATCATTAACCCTCACGTGGAAAAAATAGAGAAGATGGAGAATCAACTACAAGCTGTTCTTCATCGAAAGAAACTGCAAGAGGTGGGGGTAGTCCGTCCTTATCCCATAAAATGGGAGACCGTGCCTTACCCTACAAAATACAAACCGTTGAACCTTCAGTCATTCGACGGTAAAGGTTCGCCACAACAGCACATCTTCTACTTCCTCTCATAGACAGGACATCTCATAGGGAATGATCAAACTATGACTAAGATATTTGCGAGCACTTTACGGGGGCCCGCATTTACTTGGTTCATGCAGCTACCCCAGGGAATAATTAAATCTTGGGCTGATGTAGAACGTGAGTTCCTAGCCCGATTCTTTGAAGATGATACAGAAGTCTCCATATTATCCTTGCTAGCGGCGAAGCAAGAAGAAGGCGAAACGGTCAAAACTTATGTCGAGCGATTCCGAGAGCTTTCTGTTCGATGTCCACATGGCATGACGCAGGACACGCTTGTGAAAACTTGCAGACACAATTTGTTGACCGATATCCTAGACAAGATGGGCTCGGTCGAATCCAAATCATGAAAAGATCTGCTTAAGCAAGGTGAACAGGCTGAAGAGATACTTCGACGCCTCGAAGAACAACAGTCTGCAACCGGAGACGGTACAAATGAATCTCCATCCTATTTTTCCCGTTCAAAAGGGAAAGACATAATGGCAATGGCGGTAGAAAGTACACCGAAGCAGAAACCATGGCCAACTACAAGCAACACAGCAAAGTCACCCAGGCTTCAAAAGCAGTATTCGTTCAAGGATGAACATACTGCTACTATGTTCAATCTGCTCAGCAAGCGCAAGATGCTCAAGTTGCCGGAGAGCAAGAGGCCTGAAGAAGTAGGGAAGACTAACGATCCGAATTACTGCCTGTACCATCGGATTGTAGGTCACCCACAAAAAATTGTTTTATCTTAAAAGATAAAATTCAAGCGTTGATTGACGCTGGAGCAGTTCAGCTCAAAGCTGAATAAAAAAGGAGTTAGAGCTAACTCCGACACATTTAATGTGTGAGGTCTAAAAGTACCACTTGGGCTCACAACAATTCCCAAAAAATGGGCTCAGGGCGGTTAATTTAAACCCCAATATATATATATATATATAAAAAATGAATTACCTAACACCAACAAGGCTACGGGAAGAGAATAAATTTCTCGCCAACCCCACCATGCTGGGGGTAAAAAGCATGAATTACCCAACGCCGACAAGGCTACGGGAAGAGAATAAATTTCTCGCCAACCCCATCATACTGGGGGTAATAAGTATGAAATGCCCAACGCCGTCAAGATAACGGGAAGAGATTAAATTTCTCGCCAACCCCAACATGCTGGGGGTAAAAAGTATGAATTACACAATGCCGTCAAGGCAACGGGAAGAGAACCAGTTTCTCGCCAACCCCTTCATGCTGGGGGTAAAAGTATGAATTGCCCAATGCCACTAAGGCAAAGGAAAGAGGAAAAGTTTGGTATTTAAACCCAAACGAAACCCTCGACAACTCACTATGCTGAGGATAATAGCATGGCTAGCCCAACTCAAACGGTAGTTGGTAAAGGCAAAATCAAACCCGTTGATAGCTGGGGGTTTACTAAAAATCCCATGACAAATCTGTCACAACAGTATTCTTATCCGAATATAAGAATACATCAATGCCCTAAGCTGCTAAGGCAAAGGGAAGAGGAAAAGTTTGGCATTTAAGCCCAAACGAAATCCTTGACAACTCACCATGCTGAGGGGAATAGTATGGCTAGCCCGACTCAAACGGTAGTTGGTAAAAACAAATCAAACCCGTTGAAAGCTGGGGGTTTGCTAAAAATCCTAATCAGATAAATCTCCTGTCACGTTAAGATTTCACCTCTGACAGCAAAACTTTTCTTGTCATTTTGCTCCAACAGAGCAAGCGACACTCCAAAAAATTTGTCAAGTTAAAATCATACCTCTGACATCATAATTCAAAATCAAATGAGATAAGATCCGATTAAATCCCTTATCACGTTAAAAAAATCACCTCTGACAGAAAAGAAAATTCACACTTCATCAAGTCCAACATTACAATCTCTGATGAACGTGCTTTTGATATCGTTAAGTTAAAAATCACCTCTGACGAAAATCATTTCCCTATCAAGTTAACAGTTACCTCTGATAGTCCGATTCCAAAGCTAAATACGTCACCTCTGTCTTTTCCTGATTCGTCATACTAGATGTCACTGAACGGTTAGGATTAAAATAAGCACGTTAATATTATACCTCTGCTTGACCTAAAATAAGCATGTTAACATCATACCTCTGCTTGTCCTCTAATGAGTACGTTAAAATCATATCTCTGCTTGTTATTGAATAAATGAATATGTTAACAGTTATCTCTATCGACCAAATCTTTTAAAAGGTCTATAACTAAAATTAAAGAATCCAAAGTATTTCAAAATTCAGTACGGTTCAATACAGAACTTCGAAAACTTTGGAGGGGGTTATGTAGATACAAAAAAAAAAAATAATGCTAAGTGGGCACACCCGCGGGTTGCAACCCCCGGGGGCGATCCCGCGGGTTGTTTTCCGTTCTTTTCCGATTATTTATTTCCTATTTTATTTCGCTAATATTCCGTGATCCGGTTTTTCAGGAATAATTGAGCTGGATTTGGAGCTTCTTCGGTCTATAAAACACAGGAATTTAACCGGAGAGAGGACTTTTGGATTGGAAGACTTTGGGACGATTACGGGCGAGCTCGTGAGATCAAGAAAATTAGCAGAGCCATCTTCTCCCGGTCGGACGGTCAACGGAGGCATTAACGAGACTCCATCGCCACCCGAACCCACATAAAAAAGGGAATAAATTAATATTCCCGTTCTTGTAATTCCTCGGATTATTTTGTAATCTCAATTCATTGTAATTCAAATAATTTTACAATGGAATCAAAGATGCAATTTTCGGGCAAACAAGAACAATACTAAGTATTGTGGCTGTGAAAGAATTATATTTAGAGCAGTTCGATGTGAAGACTGCTTTCCTTCATGGTGATTTGGAGGGGAAAATATATATGGAACAGCCGGAAGGATATGAAGTTAAAGGAAAGGAGAATTGGGTATGTCGACTGAAAAGGAGTTTGTATGGGTTGAAACAAGCGTCGAGGCAATGGTACTTGAAGTTCAACAAGTTTATATTGGATTCGGGTTTTGCCAGAAGCAATTCAGATCATTGTGTATATCTACAAAAGTTTAAGGATGGTAACTTTATTATACTTACTTTGTATGTGGATGATATGCTTGTGGCAGGTGCATGCATGAAGAAAATTAATGATCAGAAAAGGAAGTTGGCAGGGAGATTCTATATGAAGGACATGGGTGAGGCTAAACAATTTCTTGGGATGCAAATTACCCGAGATAAGAAAAGCAAGAAATTGTGGTTATCTCAGGAGGGGTACATCAAGAAAGTGTTGGAGAGATTCAACATGGATAATACAAAATCGGTAACTACAACTCTTGGTGGTCTCTTTAAACTGTCAAAAGAGGAAGGTGCTAAGACAGATGAGGAGACGAGACACATGGAGAATGTACCTTATTCATCAGCCGTTGGGAGTCTCATGTATGCAATGGTGAGTATAAGACCAGATATTGCACATGCGGTGGGAGTAGTGAGTAGATTCATGAAGAACCCTACGAAGGAACATTGGCAAGCGGTGAAGTGGATTTTCAGGTATTTGAAAGGTACTTCAAAATATTGTTTATGTTTTGGGGGTGATAACATTGATGGGCAAGGTTTTGTGGATTCGGACCATGCGGATGATAGAGACAATGGTAGGAGTACCACAGGTTATGTCTTTACTGTAGGAGGGACAGCGGTAAGCTGCGTTTCAAGATTACAATCAATTGTTGTTTTATCTTCAACAGAAACTGAGTATGTTGCAGCTACAGAAGCAAGTAAGGAGTTTATTTGGTTGCAGCGATTGATGAGTGAGTTGGGTTTTGATGGAGTGGATTGCAGGTTGTTCAGTGATAGTCAGAGTGCAATTTATCTTGCTAAGAACTCAGCGTATTATTCACGGACTAAATATATTCACTTGAAATATCACTTCATTAGATCCTTATTAGAGGATGGCCAATTAAACTTGGAGAAAATTGAAGGCAGCAAGAATCCTGCAGATATGTTGATAAAGTCGGTTGATGGGAAAAAGTTGAGCTATTGCTCAATTTTGGTGCATTTGTGTTGAATACTGAAAGTGAGATTTTAAACGATCGACATAAAAACTTTGGACGCTAGGATTATCATGTATAGAGATTACAATTTTTGCAATAGGTCTCCAAGTGGGAGATTGTTGCTAATGGAGCCCATTGCCGAAACTGGTTTCGGTCAACCGAAACGGGTCCAAAACCGACCCAAACCTGTTATGATATAATATATATATGGGGTTTGATGCTAGGGTTTTGAATTAGCTGAAAAATCAGAAAAAAAAAAAAAAGAAAGAAAGGGGCAGCTGCAAATTGAAGAAGGCCTGAAGTTTTGAGTGCTGCTCTCTTCGGCCAAACAAAAGAAAAGGGCGGATTTCTTTTGTTGGGGCTGGCCGAAATTAAAGAAAGGAGTGGTTGTATCAAATAATTTGGCCGCCTGAAACAAAGGATTATTTGGCCGCCTGAAGCAAATAATTTGGCTGGCAAATAATTGGAGGGCTGCTATTGTGTGTGTTCAGCTCGGCAGAACAGGAAAACAAAAGGCGGCTTCTATTGGCGATTCTTTTGGATTTTCGGCGGTCGAAGAAAAGAGGAAAATCACTGCAATAAGAGGTTAGGATTTGATCTCAAAATCTTGTGTGATTTTTTTGTAATTTCTCTTGTGGTTGAGAACTAGAAAGTTGTAATCTTTTTTTGATATAGTGGAAGATTTTTGATCCCGTCCCCGTGGACGTAGGCATATTGCCGAACCACGTTAAAATCTGCGTGTTCTCTTTCTCTACTATTTTTCTTTTCAGTTAACTATTTGATTCCGCTGGTTGTTGCATTAGTATTATTCCGCTATCTTTTGCTAACATATTTTGCATGCTAGTTCGTGTGCTTGGCTATTGTTCGCATGCGTCACAAGCTTAACAGGCACTGAGGTCACATTGAAAGCCAATCTATTAAGAGTTAATTAATCCTTCCTAGTAAGAAAGAGATTTGGTAAATAAATTTCTCATCGCTTGCTTACTCCTCAATCTGACGCGTATATGGCCCTCTTCAATTTTATTAGTATATAAAAATATGCGTGTTAATGTTGAATTTTGAAGTTTCGATACAAGGAGAGAGTATACAAAGATATGAAAGTCACCAGACTTCTTATCGATCCTGGTGCATATATATATTTAAAGGTGCTACGAAGTAAATGTGTATCTCAATTTTCAATTCAATTTTGGCGCATTGATAATATTTTTTTAAAGTACTACAAAGAAGAGAGTTTCTTGATGGTTAAATTAATATCTAATAAGTAACTTGGCTGTCAACTAATCTAATACGGTATGTATAAGAAAATGCATCACTGTCAAGATAGTACCAAACCAATAGAAAATAATAAAAGGAAGTTTGCAGTATTAAGCTATATAAGGCTAAACTTCGTCCCTCACGACTTGACTACAACAAGATTATTGATTAATAAAAAGAAAGCAAACATTTTCCATACCCCGTGCTTGACCCTCTCTCATCCTATAAATACAAGTCCGTAGACAACGGATACAAAGTGCATCAAATCTTTTGGCATTTTAGTTCCATAAAGCCAAAAAGCCAAAGCCAAAGCCAAAGCTAAAGCTAACTTGTTTTGCAAAAATGGGAAGGGTATGGCTTTTAGAATTCATGAGTTGTATCTTTTTTCTCATATGAACCATATATTTTTTTTCCTTGTTTTTTTTTTTCAAAAAAAAAAAAAACTCAAATCACATTTCCTACTTGTGTATAGCAAAAGGTTGTGATTCGAGTCGCAATGGAAGATGCAAAGAAGCAAACGAAAGCACTCAAAATAGCGGCTGGATTTTCTGGTAAATCCTACAAAAACACATAGTTTATTTATTCATTTATAAATATCGCAACTCGGTGAGAATTTACATAATAATGATGTTCAGTTCTACTTAATAATTATGTTCAATTACTTAATAATTATGTTCAATTCCAGGAAGATAAAATGTTGATAACAGTTATAATTTTATGTCTAAGAAGAGCAGTATTACTTTGAGCAGTTTCCTTTTATTATTATACTTCAACATCATTTTTTCAGAATTTTTATAATCTCAACAATTATTTGAGGTCACTAGCTACCATCTCCTGCTTCAAAACATAGTATAGCCCCATACCAGTCTCTCAATATGAGAAAACAAACATAGCATAGCACGTACTTTTTTGTGGGTTTAAGCCAGCGGCACTTATATTACGCGGACAGCTTATATTATTGGCATCATCATTTATGTAAATACAACCAGTTTTAATGTATGTAAAGAAAGTACTTAGCCGCGAAAATGAATTAATTTTATGTTTACACAAAACTTAATTAATTTTGTCCGCATTCAATGCATTGGTAAAACATGGCCAAATAATTTGATATTTTATTTTTTAAGAACGTTTTAATAAGACCATATCTAATAACAATATTATCAATTTGGAATCTCGTTCTTAAATTGAGAATAATAGTATCCGCATCTTGGATTCTAAGAAAAATAGTTAAACATGAAATTCTCCAATATATACATTAAGTTGTGCAACTACTCATATTGGCACTTGTAAGCTCTCGTATTCATAGGCGTTATACAAGCTGGAATTGAGGGAGTCAACAGAGACCGAATCAGGGTTGTAGGCGAAGGGATTGACTCAGTGAAGCTCACAATGACTTTAAGGAAGAAGGTGGGATCTGCGGAGCTGATCATTGTTACTCCATTACAGGGAATGAATGAAAACGGAATGCAAGATGAGTATGGGTACGAGTACAAAGAGGGCAAAGCCAAGATAGTGCAGGCGTGGCCTAGCCCAGCAGTTTACTCTCCGTACCCGTACTCTACCTATCCGACTCAAGATCCTACTCCGTCTTGTGCCATATCTTAGGATGGCATTCTCGAGCTAGCTCTTTCGATTCATCAGTTTGATTGTAAAATGCATATGACTAGTTGGGTTAGAGATGACTATGTCTCTCTGCGATTGTGCAACAAGTTTGCTTTAGAACTCTACTCAATTTAATTTAAAGTC
The DNA here is from genome assembly GCA_036321105.1 of Dracaena cambodiana. NCBI lineage: Eukaryota > Viridiplantae > Streptophyta > Magnoliopsida > Asparagales > Asparagaceae > Dracaena > Dracaena cambodiana. Next base: position 18,530,883 of record JAYEPQ010000008.1, on the reverse strand, counting down.
GGGGTGACTTGTGCACTTGTATATATTATCATCCTATCAACGAAGAAGTTAAAGAGAAGGGGCAATGAAAATAGCTCGGAGAGAAGGAGGGCATAACAGCTGATATTGCATTTGCTACTTTTTAGATTAGAAGCACGAATATACTTACTAAATTTGTTGTAAGTTTGTATCCAGGATGATATGAGGTTTGCATCGGTATCTGTGCTTGTTTTTTTGTTAGGGATTAGTTTTGTTTATTATTATCGAATGTGATGGTCGGCATTCATCAGCTTAAGGTGAACATTACTTCTATCTAAATGGTCGTGGAAGATACCGATCGAAATTTGGCCGCATACGTACTTATTTTAGTTTTATAGTCGGTTTAACTCTGGGAATTAATTAAGCTGAAATATTTATAAAGTAGCTAGGTTTTGGTCGGAGCCCTGCAGGCTCGCTCGAATAATGAATTAGGTGTCTGTTGGAGTAATTTCTGACTATGGACTCCCTTGGCCCCTGGCCCTGATATTAATTCTGCGGCAGAATACTTTTCCCAAATGCTGGTAAAATGCTAGAAGATTAATTGACACTCTGGCATTTATATTCTCCCCAAACACCAATAATAGCCTCCCTCAGTTATCCTCACGCTCTCTCCGACTCATTGCCACTCGCATCAAAACAACAAATTTCCCTCCCTCGTAAAATCAAGCTGCTTAAAGACATCGCCATGGCTATCATTCTCAACCATTGGATCCAGCGCGCGGTCCCTTATTGTCTATGACTGCTCAGTTTGCTATGTCTGTAAGTTGTTTTTCTCATCCAAGAACCTATTTTCAATTTAGATAGAATTTTCTTTCTCCAGTTAGTAACCTTTTATTATATTACATTCGTGCCAAATTTAGATTGTGGATTATAGAATGTTGGTTCATAAATTAACCAGTCCAGTTCTGCAGAGAAGAAGACACAATAAGTAAGCATCCACAAAAACTTATAGGGCCATAAGATTCAAGAATCCTATATCGACTAGAATCCCTCTAAGATATGGGACTGAGTTTGGTAACAATAAGAAAATATTTTTCTACAAGGTAACAAAATCCCTCTTGTATCTAGAAATTGCATTGGGTTCAATACAACATCTATCAGTAAATAAATAGAAATCATTGTTCTTTCAAGAGGAGAGATCAAACATCTTGGCACCCATTTATCGTCTTCATCTTGATCTGGACATCAGCATGATCTCAGATTATACCATTCTTCTTCCTCTTCGCCAACTCCATTTAATCAAGAGAGAAAAGAGAGATTGAGAGACTGTAATCTTGACTTCACTATAAAAATTACGTCAAAACAGTTATCATCCACTGAGGAGCTAGGCTAGAGAATCATTATTATATGAATCTCGATACATCTCTATGTACGTACATAATCTGTTTTTTTTTTCCCTTTATTATCTAATAATTTCCTTACAGGTTAACCAAGTCAGAATTGCTCAATGAATCTAACTAAGTTTAGTACTTCACTTTGAACCCAATCTCTGTTTGATACTCAAATTTGGCTCGACGATCTTACTTGACTATAATTAACATAAGAAATTGGCATCAAATGGGAAAAGAATGCTATCTATGACGAAAGCACGTGTCAACACCAGTCAAAAAAAGAATTCACCCCTAGAGAAGTTGGTGCAAGCACCGAAAACCATACCAAAACTAGATCCAGATGCCCAGGTGAAGCACAACTCCACCTCCTAATAGACTAGACGAAAAAAATTCGATTAAGCAGTCCATGGAACCCGGTGTACTCGGTGGAACTATACTTTGATGAAGAATCCAAGAAGACACTAATAGAAGAACAAGAGCTTGCTTCCCGATCTCCACGGATCAAGCAAAGGCACAATGATGCACTGGAGGCTGGGCTAGAAATACGATGGCTCCACTAACCCTTTTTATCACATCAATTATCAAATTGCCATGCATCTGTATGGGGTGATGTACGAAGTCATGTATCATGCTTCTGCCATGAACGTCGAAAGTGGGGCATGTACTAGGTCTGGCTCAATTAAGGAATTCAGGCAGCTTGGACATGCATTCACCCAAAAGTTCTTGGTGAACAAGAACATAAAAAAGGACAATTGTATCTCACCTCAATACCAAAGAGAAGCATAGCGAGCTTGTCAAGATTTCTTGAAGCTACTTAACGAAGCAAGGCTATAGCCTAATATAGTGTTAGTAACTCTAGTAAATGGTGTTTGCCACATCATCTCATGCTCTCCCTAGGCAAATGTACGCCAATCTTTCTGGACGAGTGATGAGTGTCATATATTGCATATTTATATCATTTATCTTATCTATTTTTGTATATAAATAATGCTACATGATAATATTTAGTGTGTTTTCAGATAAAGCCCATTGCTATAAGGATTTGGCATGAAATCAATAGAGGATCAGAAAAACCAAGTCCGTAAAGAGCATAAGAGATATGCACGTGGGCATGCTCATGTTAGTGTTGTTCATGAATATATAAGATTAAGCATGTAAACGAGTATAAATATATAAATAAATAAACAAATAAACATAATGAATAATTACTCTATCATGAATATATAAGATTAAGCATGTAAACGAGTATAAATATATAAATAAATAAACAAATAAACATAATGAATAATTACTCTATATATTATAATCATATATTCTATTGGCCTCAATCATCGTCTAAGTTAGTTATAGAAACTATATAGATGGATAAAATAGTACTATTCTTCATTGTCGTATAAGTATCCATACATACGTGGGCCCCAGCCTTAATCCCATGATACTAAATCATGTCATACCGCTAGGTATTTATTTCACATTATGTACTGTATTACAGTACGAACATATCATACTGGGTACTAAAAATTAATTGGTAATCCAGTATCACTCAAGTCGCTGCAGTAAAAAATCTCGGCTCTAACATTACAATAATCCATATGCAATATCGTTTTTATCGATTATATAATTTCTCTTATCTCCGAGTTGATAGTACATGGTACACATGGCTTTATAATAACATTATGACATGATTCAATCATTCACATATATATATATCCATTTCTATCTTTCATAATATCATTAATAATTCATTTTTTGGATTATGTATATGCAACATTATTATATTCCAATCCCTTGCCATATCACTATACTCACTATCATGTCCATCACGTATCATTTGTGCTAGTACAATATATCATGTCATAAGTGTCGTATGTCATACTACATGATCGAGATTAGATAAGATAATTTATATCACCGAACTTATAAATTCTTATTTAATTAAAAATAATTTTAGCTCATAATAAAGAGTTAATCATAATAACACAATTAAATAAACTTTCATATCTTCTACTTTCTTCACTATACTATATTTAAATATAGTATCATAACATATTTAAATACAACCCTACAGTGTGCTAATGACTATACAATCATGGATAGCATTCAAAGTTTAGTTAGAAATTAATTAATAACCTAAGTTTCTAATTTCATTTATCTATTAGTTAATTAAACATATGTTTTTTATTCCAACACATTAATTGATGGAACTATAGTCCAACAGATTAACATATTTGTGCAACATATCAATTAAACTAGACTGATCAATTAATATTTGTAGTCCAACACATTTACATTGGTTCATGGTGAGTATGAAAAACATATTTTATTGATGGATAAATTGTAATTTTAAATTTTAATTAATTGATGGAATAGTAAAGAGCGTAGGCTTCTCATGCTCAGCGAAGTGTGAAAAATCTTCCAGTTTTCATACTCTTCGACATTGTTGCACTTTAAGATGGAGAATTATTTGAATATAGAAGGTTGACGACAATAACATATTTAAATTAATAGTAAAAAAATATTCCAATCCAAACTAGAAATTCTACCATGAATATTAAACATAATTGTACGATTCTAAATATTTCATGGATCAATATATTTAAATAACTGAAACT